>ML677326.1:18740612-18812175 GCA_007922305.1 Dermatemys mawii | reverse complement strand
GAGAGAGTCTGTAGCGCGCCCCTCAGGCCGGGGAGCGCCGGCGAGAGTCTGTAGCGCACCCCTCAGGCAGGAGAGCACCGGCGAGAGTCTGAAGTGCGCCCCTCAAGGCCGGAGAGCACCAGCAAGAGTCTGTAGCGCGCCCCTCAGGGCCGGAGAGCGCCGGCGAGAGTCTGAAGTGCGCCTCACAGGTGAGGGGGCACCAGCAGGAATCAGGGTTGTTTGCTGTGGGCAACTCCGCTTCCCCCTCGGTGTCCACCTCCGTCAGCCACGGGTCACTGCTGGGCTCCGGTGGTTCCTCGGGGTACTTGGCCGCTGGCAGCTCCAGTTCCCTTGCAGCATCCGCCTCCTTCAGCCACAGGTCACCACTGGGCTCCGGCAGTTCCTTGGGGTACTCGGCAGCAGGCAGGTCTGGAAACCCCAGTCCTTTGCCTGGGGCCATGGCAGGAAAGGAGCAGGCAGGGGTCTGTGTCTGTCTCTCTCCCTGGTGCTGCCCTGACTGAGCTAGGGATCCTGCCCTTTATACTTCCTGTTCCGCCCTTGCCCTTCCCCTTCCTGGGGGCGGGGCCAGCTTGGTCTGGGCCCACCCACTCTGGCTGAGAGAGTGTTTCTTTAGCCTCTGGCTCGGAGGGAGGCCACCAAGGCTCCCTACATACCCCACCCCTCAAATCCAGTTCCCGACCTTCGGAATTGGCATCTTCACCTTCCCCTAAGCAGGAGAGGAAGTTCGCATTGGCGTTGTCCCTTCCCGCCTGGTGGTGAATTGTGAAGGCATAGGGCTGCAGAGCTAAATACCACGGCATAAGCCTGGCATTAGTGTCCTTCATTTTACTGAGCCACTTCAGGGGTGCATGCTCCGTAACCAGTATAAACGGGGCCCCAAGGATATAGTAGCAGAGAGCATCAACCGCCCACTTAACTGCTAGGGCCTCTCTCTAATGATGGAGTAATTCCATTCTCTGGGGAACAACTTCTGACTAAGGTAGACAATCGGGTGTTCCTCCCCGTCCACCTCCTGTGATAGGACAGCCCCAAGCCCCACTCTGGATGCATCAGTCTGGACGATGAAGTTGTGACGAAAGTCAGGGCTGAAGAGTACGGGCTCACTACATAGCCATTCTTTGATGGTTCAAAATGCCCTCTCACATTTGGCAGACCAGCACACGCGGTGGGGGCTGTCTTTAGTCAGGAGCTCCGTCAGAGGGGCAGTAATGGTTGCAAAATGGAGCACAAACAGGTGGTAATAGCCAGCTAAGCCCAGGAATTGCCCTACCTGCCTCTTCGTGGTCGGAGCTTGATAGTCCTGGAGTGCTTGGACTTTCCCAATGAGGGGGCATACCTGTCCCCGGCCCAAGGTGTACCCCAGTAAGTGGATTCCTCCCATCCATTTTTACATTTTTTTGGATTGGCCATAAGCCCGGCTGCACAGATGTCCTGAAGGACAGCAGCTACCTGGTTGAGATGTTCTTCCCAGTTACTGCCATAAATGACCACATCATCCAAGTAGGCCACAGAGTACTTGGTGTGTGGTTGCAAAATCTGATCCATCAAATGCTGGAAGGTTGCTGGGGCCCCATGGAGGCCAAAAGGCATCCGGGTGAAATGGTAGAGTCCTGAAGGGATGGCAAACGCGGTCTTCTCCTTGGACCTGGGGTCCAAGGGGATCTTCTAATACCCCTTTGTGAGGTCTAGGGTGGTGATATAGCAGGCCTCCGGTCAAGAAGCTCGTCGACGTGGGGCATCGGATAGGCGTCGAATTTGGAAACGGCATTTACTCGTCGAAAGTCAATGCAAAACCGTCGGCTTCCATCTGGCTTTGGGACGAGGACAACAGGGCTCCGCCATTCACTCTGAGAGTGCTCAATAACACCCAGTACCAACATTGCCTGGACTTCCTCCTCTACAGCCTCCCTCATTCGTCGAGGCAATGGCCAGGTCGCGCCTCAGACCACCACCCCCAGTTTGGTCTGGATCACATGGTAGGCAAGGGTGGTCCGCCCAGGTACCATGGTGAAGTCTGGGGGAACACCCTCACTAAGCAGAGAGCCTACTCTCGATGCTCAGCTGTGAGTGTTTCTGCTAACTGGGCCTCACCCCTGTCCAGCTCCTCCGGGGGTTGTGGCCCTAAGTCTGGCTCAGGAGGATATGAGGCAATCAGTAGGCCTTCTCACTCCTGCCAGGGTTTTAAGAGATTTATATGGTAGATCTGTTTTTCCTTATGGTGACCTGGTTGCCGGATTTCATATGTGACTGGTCGTACCCGGCGGAGGACCTCGTACAGGCCCTGCCAGTGGGCTAAGAGTTTTGACTCCTCAGACGGGAGCAGTAGGAGTACCCGATCCCCTGGGGAAAACAATCAATCCTGGGTGCCCTGATTATAGTCCTGCTCTTGGGCTCTTCGGGCTGTGTTTAAGTTATCTCTTACAAGCTCACCCGCCTGGGCCAGCCACCCCTGCAGCTGTAATACGTTGGAGGAGACCCTGCATTGTGGATGGGGTTTGTTCCCAGGTTTCTTGCAAGAGGTCTAACACCCCTCGGGGACACCGCCCGTAAAGGAGTTAAAAGGGAGAGAACTTCGTGGATGCCTGAGGAACTTCTCGAATGGCCAGTAGCAAAGGGGGGAGCAGCTGATCCCACTGGGGGAGATCTTCGGTGGGGAAGCACCACAACATTCCCTTCAGGGTCCAGTTAAAACATTCTTACCAACCTGTCAGTCTGGGGGTGATAGATCGAGGTCTGCAGTTTCTTGAACCCTAACAGGGCACACACCTGGTGGAACAGTTTAGAGGTGAAGTTGGTCCCTTGATCGGTGAGTAGCTCTCGAGGAAGGCCCACCAGGGCAAAAACCTTCACCAGTTCGGCCGCGATAGTGCAGGCTGTAATGCGTCTTAAGGGTATGGCCTCGGGGAAACGGGTGGCGTAGTCCATCAGAACAAGGATATACCGGTGGCCTGCCTTACTTTTTGGAAGGGGCCCCACCAGGGTCCATCACTACCCACTCGAATGGTACACCAATGACTGGTAAAGGGACCAGGAGGACCTTCTGTACCCCAGCAGGTGCTGCATGTTGACATTCCGGGCATGACATGCAGTAGTCCTGGCCTGGCGTCCACCGGGAGGTGAAGAAGAACCTGGCCAGGACTCTCGCCATAGTTTTTTCCGGCCCTAAGTGCCCTGCCGCCGGGATGTCATGTGCAAGTTTCAGGACAGCCTGAAGATGGATTCAGGGAACCACCAGTTGGGTCCAAACCTCTTGGGTTTGTGGGTCTCGATCAATCTGGGAGGGACGATTGTGATTCAGTTAAAACCGAGGCCATTGGGTGGTGCGCTGGGCCGCCACAACCTCACCGTCCACCCGAGCCAGCTGCTCATAGGCAAACGAAGCGTAGGGTCTTCCCTTTGATCTCGGCTAAAGTCCATGAGGTCGGGGGAGGCCCCACCACCTCTGAGCCATCCCATCCAGGTGAGGGAACTGGGGCAACCCCCCAGCTGGGCCCCACTTCAAGACCAGTCCCAGTTTCAGGTAGAGCCCCCTCGAATGCCTCTTCTGGGGGTAGGGATTGGAGCACCTCCATGAAGTCCGGCCAGTTGCGGCCCAGGAAAACCAGGTAGGCAAGGGACGATGCCATGGCCATGTTCATTAGCCGGTTTGCTCCATTCACTGCGATTGCAAACTGCACCACAGGGTCCTGTTTCACATTCCCATGTATGCACTGAATCTGCACTTCTCCAGTTGTCCGCTCGGTGTTCGGGAGGAGCGTCTGGCGGACAAGGGTCTGCGCGCAACTTGAATCAACTAGACCTACAACACGGGTTCCGGCAACTTCCATGGGGGCTGTCAATTTGGCCGCCGAGGGAGGACAGGCCCGTCGCTCCCCAGCGTACGCTTGACCAAAGTCACAATCCATAACTGTACAGTTCCTTTGCAGGTGACCGTGCTCCCCACACCGGAAGCAAGGTCCTATCTCCAGGCACCCCAGCCACGTGGGGGCATCGCCAGGCCCACAGGGCTGGTTGGGGGCCGGTGACCACATCAGGCGTCCTAAGGCAGTGCATTGTGGGGGCTCCTGGCATTGGGGAAGTCTGTCCCGCGACTGTCGGGTCAGCGGGTACAGGGTGGAGTGTCGGCCTTGGATGGGGGACCCCGCTCAAGCTTCTGTGGCGGCGTGGCGGGCGGGCAGCTGGTGCAATCGGGGCCTCCGCCTCTAGAAAGTTCTCCATAAATGTGACGGTAGCATTCAGGGTCTGTGGCCGGTGCCCCAACACCCATGCCCTCCCCTGGGTCGGGAGGATATGTACAAACTGTTCGAGGATGGCTTGTTCAGTCACCTCGGCGGCTGTCCGATGCTCAGGCTATAGCCATCGGCAACAGGCGTCCTTTAATTCTTGGGCCACGGCCCGTGGTCGGGCGCCCAGTGGGTATGCCTTTCCCCGAAACCGTCGCCGAAATGTCTCCAGGGTGATATCAAAGGCATCCAGGATCGCTGCCTTCACTCGAGCATAGATGCGGGCCTCATCATCCGGGAGTCACCGATATGTCTTCTGAGCGGGCCCCGTCAGATGGGGGGCCAGGAGGGTCACCCGTTGGTCCGGTGCCCAGTCGGGCACTGAGGCAACCCACTCAAAGATCACGAGATAGGCCTCCAGGTCGTTGTCAGGCCCCATCTTGGCCAGACGGATTGGTGGTGCAGGAGGGGTCGGGGCAGTTGCTCTCACCGGTTGAGGCCGAGGCCGGCCAGAGGGCTGCTAGTTGCTGGAAACACTGGGTTTGTTGTTCGCGGTGCTGGATCCCCAACTGCTGCTGTTGGGTGTTCAGCTGGTGGACGAGCTGTTGCTGCTGTTGTTGCTGGCTGTCGGCCAGGAACTTGATAAGCCTCTCCATATCCATTTCTTTGTCTGGATTAGGGGAGTTTCAACGACCTTCCCACGCTAATCCCTTACTGCAGGGATAGGGATCTGCATGCCTACATTCTCCATCAATTGTAAAGAGGGTCAGTAGGTCCGCCAAGCTGCTGGGGGATGCTGGGGAGCTACTGCCTCTTTGAACAGCCTTGTTCGCACCTCCCCGTTACTGGGGAATTAGGGTCGGGAGGTGTGTCGTCCAGAGTCCGGGTCGCGCCCCTCAGGCAGGGGAGCACTGGCAAGAGTCTGTAGTGCCCCTCAGGCAGGGGAGCACTGGCAAGAGTCTGGGGTGCACCTCACAGACAAGGGGGCACCAGCAGGAATCAGGGTTGTCTGCTGCGGGCAGCTCTGGTTCCCCCTCGGTATCCACCTCCGTCAACCAAGGGTCACTGCTGGGCTCCGGCGGTTCCTCGGGGTACTCAGCCGCTGGCAGCTCCAGTTCCCTTGCAGCATCCACCTCCATCAGCCACAGGTCACCGGTGGTTCCTTGGGGTACTCAGCAGCAGGCAGGTCTGGAAACCCGTCCTTCGCCTAGACCAGGGTTCCCTGGGGCCAGGGCCTCCCCTGGCTTGGCAGAAGAGTGGGAAGGGAGCAGGCAGCGGTCACTGTCTGTCTCCCTCCCTGGTGCTGCCCTGACTGAGCTAGGGGCCCCACCCTTTATACTTCCTGTTCCACCCTTCCCCTTCCTGGGGGCAGGGCCAGCTTGGTCTGGATCCACCCACTCCGGCTGAGAGAGAGTGTTTCTTTAGCCTCTGGCTTGGAGGGAGGCCACTGAGGCTCTCTACAGTATATTACTCCCCATATTCCTCCTGTGCAGCTGCATTAGGACCAGCCACGGTCTAGTCCTAAACGGGGTGAACATCCCACAGCTGTCAGTGCTCTTGATCAAGGGCATAAAGCAACGTAATAAGATTGTGAACAAAATAACATTGGAAAAAAAGGAAGGAATCTTCCACACTTTGGCAAAATTTGAATCTCTGTATTCAGAAGCTTCAACAACTCATTTAATAATTTACAAGGTACAACTTGACACACGGCATCACAAATGCACCCACTATGTAATCCTGCAGTCCGTTAAGACAGAAAACTGCCATTGTCTTTGGTCAGAGTTATATGTGTTATACGTGTATCATCATCGTCAAGCAGTATTTGAATACAAATTATATCATAATGCAAAAATGGAAGAAAACGATGACCGGAAAAAAAAGTGAATTTGAAACTCCAAATAATAATGAAAAGTTCCCCTTGCAGAAATAGTTTATGGATTCTCAGCTTCATAATTCCCTCTGCAGTGTAGAAACCATTACCCTCTTAATTAAAACAAGCATGGAAGAATAATGTAAAACAAAAAAAAAATCTTTCAAAATGGTCTAAGATTCAACTGGTGGCGGGGAGGAGATGGGAAATATTTTATATGGTCAGCAAATCTTACCTAACCAATTTATTTTACAACAATTCTGCCAGGAAAAGATTGTGTCCAATTTTCATACCATTCCAGCGATGTTAGTGATGGAAAATCCATTAGATGTCAGCGGTGTCAGGAAATCCCATCAGCTGAACAATATCAGTCAATAGTTCCAATTTCTCTTCTTCCTACTTATCTTTTTATGGATACAAAAGATGCACTCTGTCACCATCAGAAGCCATTCCCTGCTTCAGAACCATCACTGAAATGATTAATAGATGGATCTAGACTTTTCTTCCTAAAAACAAAATGAGAAATTGCTGTATAATATGCCTAGCAATCTACAGATGTTTAATGAAACATTTCAGCCACATGCTAACAAGTCCCTGACAAGAGCTATGCTGTAGCTTTATAAATGTCTTATAAAAATCAATTTTTCTCCAAGGGAGTATGAAAAGGTCTAGTCCTAGGACTAATATTTACTTAAAAGGTAGAAAATCATGACTTCTATAAAAAACACCCATTTCTAAAAAATCCAGAAGTATGCAAAGCAATTCTCTGCTGAACATACGGCATTTACATGGAGAGAAGGATCTCTCTCCATAAGTATCTTTAGGGTACACGAGTCATATGCTTTCAAAATAGGAAATAGTGTGGCTGGCATGTTATTTTATGCCAACATGCAAAATTTACTAGAAATTTCCATGCAAAATTCAGAATTTCAGCCTTTGGCTTAATCCTGCCAAACTTTAGCTCTAGATGTGTAGGAAGATTCTTTTTAACTGACATTATTTCTTGCCCACACATTTTCTGCCTTAACAATTTTACCATTTCTGTCTAGTAATGGATATATACCATTGCTATGATTTGTTTTCTACCTCACATGTTCTTAAAAATCCTTCTGATTGTCCTTAACCCCACGGGCCACAGTGATTTCTCATTGATAACTTTAGCTTCCCTTATCAATGGTCTGCTTTTTGAATTGTTAATTTATAGTCATTGAGATCAGCTTTCCCCGTTTTCCATTGTTACATATACTGTTTTTTCTATGGTTTTTATTGCTGCTTTCACTTCCCTTCTTAATCGGAATGACTTTTTAATGTACAAAGCCTTCCTTTGTCATTGCAGAATTGATGGTATGGAGGAATCTCACAGAGTTTCCTTAAACAATGCTCAATCATCATTCACACTATTTTGTTTACATTTTTCCTCCTAATAAACTTTGCTCATAATTGTTTTCAGCTTTAGGAAAACTTCCCTTTTAAAGTGTCATGCACATCTTACTGGTTGGGACTACATTCTGTTTGAATATAAATGAAGTCGGATCATGATCACTTGCACATAGGTAACCATTAATTTAGTTCAATGATGAATTGATTATTGAGATTTGCCATGCATGTCATCGAGATTTAAATATACCAAGATAACACAGTTTTTCTTTCTTACAGGTAACTAGCAACAGTTTCCAGGACACTGGTAATCATCCATGCAGCAAGGAGTGGGACACAAGGGCTCTCTCATTCTCTAGGACGCTCATCTTGCCTGGTTATTCGGTAGCAGGGAAGCACTGTGAACCTCCTTTTATTCTCCTTAACCTGACAAATCTCACTGTGCTATTCAGACCACCTGATGAGCCTAGTTAAGCTTGAGAAAGTGAGAGAGTAGTTCTGTGCTAAAAATACAACCCTAACATTTATTCAGTATTACAGGAAGCTGGAAAAAGAAGGGATATTTCTGATTTAGAAATTACCACTATTCTTATACACAACAATAAAGACAAAGTGCAAGGGTACAGAGTGCTGATTTTATAAAGTGACTGCCAGTTCGCCTGTGTTCTAGAAAAAACACCCCTTATAATCAGCCAATAACTTTCTATGTAAAGGAAGACGTTCGTAGTTTACAATACCTAAGGCATATTTTCCACAAGCTTCAGATAACCTATGTTTCCTGCTTCACTTCTGAATGAGTAAAGTGAGAGCTGTCACAACTTCAATAAGTTAAATGTAATAATACTTTGTTTTCAGCCATCAAATATAAATCAAATTCACTAAAATCATTTACCAACTATATTATAGACCAGCCATTAAAAATATCAACTTACTAAGTTCCTGAACAGACCATCCTATTTTCTTTTCAATGGACCTCTGGTGTGGAATTTTCGAAAGCATGCTTGGAGCAGAGTTGGGTCAATACCAAGTGTTTTTAAGGAAAGCAAAAATGCAAATGCCTTTATCCTTATGTAAAAACTGCACAGGTTTCCTATATTGAAGTTTCATAAGTGCTGCCCCGGGTAGTCATAAATTGTATTATAAATTTCAAATAAGCCATGTGAAAAACTGTAAGAATAATATATTTAAAAGTCTAAACTCCACAGAAAGCAATGATCAACAAGCACCCCAGTTGACACTTTAATGGCTGTGCTGGTAGCAATGACAACTTCATCATAATGCAGAGAGGAAATGATACAACCTGCTAGGTGTTATAAAAACCTGTGACAATAAGGCCCTTACCAGACTGAGGCCTCTGTGTGCTATTACAATTAAAAATGTTAAATTAATAACTATTACATGACAGCATTACATGAGCACAAAATTGTTCATTAAACTCTCTCTCAGGGGATAATTCCCTTGAGTCAGGAATCTCTTACAAAAATTGTGGGGATGTTAATTTCAAATTAGGGGCAGAGACTGGTCCTATCTAATGTTGCCCCTGCAACAAATACCAAAATCTTTGTCACCTCTGAACAACTCTATTGCAACTTAATGAACCTCACTAGGGAATTTCAAATGGTGCAGAACACATCTGACTGACTTTTCTAGTAGGATGGGCATTACAGCCATTGATGATTATATCTCATACACATACACACACACACACCCCTCTGATCTTGCTCTCTGTACTATTTGCTTCTGAATTTTAGACAAGCTGTTGTCATTATTTTTGAGCCCCCCAGTCGCCTAGGCCAATGCTATCTGAAAGAGTGTGGGCAGTTGCAAGACTCATTTGTGCACACTGCAGGGCTGTCACGTTTTGGAAACTAGATTACAGTCAGTGAGAAATATAATCACCCTACTATGGAAGCGTATTCCTTCTCTTACAATAAAACCCTTTCACTTAAACAAGCAGAACTGGGGCCAAAGCTACAAAACGTGGGTGTAGATTTCAAACTCCCCAGAATGTAGGATATGGACTTTTGGTTACTACTCTTGATTTCTTTCAGCACTGTAAAGGAGTACCTCTGATACTTAGGTTCCTCTGCCCACTGGTCTGGAGTTTTGGCCTTCAGTAGCCTTCCCTCAACACTAATCAGCTACACTTTTTCTAACTTCTGAGATTCCTATAAACCTTCATATCTCCAAGGATTTACATTTGCATTTTAATTTTCTATCACAAATTCCTAGAATCTCCCTTCCCCAATCCTTGATTGACAGCTATTAGAAATAAAGTTTTGTAGGATTTAATGCACAATTAAATGTTGGGCTCTTATTTAGTGAATTTGGCTAGGGTATTTTTAGTTTTAAATTTTCAGTTATTCTGGTAGTCTATGTAATTTATATGTTTGTTAAAATTTGTGCAATTACAGTACTTAGCTTCTATGGCATGAGGAGCTTCAGAAAATCAATAAAGCACACCAGCATTGTTTTAAAACATATGTACACACAGTGCAGTGTGTTCAACACCACAAACCATGCATTATTCAATAATGAATGCTGATTTGCATCCCTCAGGGCTCCATCCTGGCCCTGATCGTGGTGTATAGATTAAAAACTGATATATCAGCGCCAGAGTCAAAGAAATTCATCTATGCGGATGACATGGCCATAGCTCTTCAGCATACAAGCCTTCATACCATCAGTTGTGCCATAACTCAAATCTCAGGACAATGGCTGATTATTTCCAACACTGAAAATTTAGGCCTAACCTGAAAAAATAATCCATGTTAACAGCTATCTAAATAATAAAATGGTGCATATCAAACCATGTGCAGTTCTGCAGTGAGAGCATCAGCCACGAGGCTAATTCAAAGTATCTTGGTATTACACTGAACTGGAATTTGACCTTTCAACATCAACTTGAGAACACCTGCAAGAAGGTCAGGTGACATGTCGCACTTATCAGGAAACTGGCTGGATCATCACGGAGCTCCAGCCCATGGATCCTACGAACCTCACCAGATGCCTTGGTACATTCTGTGGTGAGTATTGTGTGCCAGTGTGGTCTCCCAGCAGTCACACTAAACGCCTTGATACTCAGCTCAACAGCATTATGTGCATAGTGTGAGGGATGCTCAAATCAACTCCAGTCGACTGGCTCCCGGTCCTACCACACATCCAGCTTCCAGAGATTAGAAGGACCTACACCCACAATGCCGCGTTAAGGAGTCTTCCCAAAGAAGATATGGAAGCAGCAAATAATGGGCCAAATTCTAGTACCCCACATATTGAGTAGCACTATTGAAGTCATGCTTCTGAGGTAGCTGGAAGGTTGGTTTTTGTTCGGGGCACAGTTTTGTTTTGGGCTTGAATTTTTTGTAGGTTTTTCTTTTAGGGTTTGTTTGTTGTTGTTGTTTTGCTATGCAAAAGCAACAGAGGGTCCTGTGGCACCTTATAGACTAACAGACATATTGGAGCATAAGCTTTCGTGGGTGAATACCCACTTCGTCATATTCACCCAAAAAAGCTTATGCTCCAATACATCTTTTAATCTATAAGGTGCCACAGTACTCTTTGTTGCTTTTGCATATCCAGACTAATATGGCTACCCCTCTGATACTCTTCCTATGCAGTGGATGGGAGATGGGCGATTGTGATGTACTAGATTAACGGAACCATAGTGGTAGGTTCCCCTTTACAACAGTGAAGTGTTTACAGCTTATGGTGTAACTAGTGGGGAAGCCTTAAAAGGTCAGACGGACAAGTCAGAATAAGCAGCTATTAAGTGGTATCTTGTGGTCTCCCAACTCTCAACTGGATAAAGAGGTGGCATGTGATCAAGAGATTGGCTTTGACCATCTCTTGCTGCAAGAATGATACGTTTTTCCATGTTGTGCAATTTGTTATGTTTAATCACAATGGATCACAGTGTAACGCTGTTGCAAAAATAAAAGCAAACATCATTCTGTGATGTATTAGGAGTGTTATAAGCAAGACATGAGAAATAATTCTTCTACTCTAATCTGTCCTGATTAGGTCTCAACTGGAGTATTGTGTCCAATTCTGGGCATCACATTTCAGGAAAGATGTACACAAACTGGAGTAAGTCCAAAAGAGAGTTCCCTGGGAGCACACCCTAATGAAATGTGCTGCACACACCTATGCTCAGACTGCTTGAGAAACTTAAAGAATCTAGCTGAAGGAAAGGATACTTTTGTGATGAAGGAATTGGGCTGAGACTTGGAAGATTCTGGTTCAATTCGCAACTCAGCCACAGACTCCTTGTTTGACCTTGAACAAATCACTTAATCCCTCGGTAAAACAGGGATTACACCTCACAGTGGTGTTATGAAGACAAATGAAAATACAAGGCTTTCAGACACTGAAGTAATGGCAATTTATAAAAACCTAAGGAGCATTTATCATTATTCCTAGAGATATTGCAAGAACCATTGCAGTTAACAGCCTACCAAAACTACTATTCTTTCCCTCGTGTCTACAAAGACACTTCTAACAAATCTGTTCTGAAAACAATGTTTTTCTTCCATAAGTAGCTCTGGAAATAGAACAAATAAAAGCTTTTACTACATAGAAGAGTAACCAGGTGACTCACTCCCACATACATCACTGAATATCATCAGGCAGCTTACATAACACTTTAGACTGGGTATTAGATGCCATGTGCACATCTTAGAAGCCCCAGAGAAGAGGAGCCTAGCCCTCCTGCATGTACTATTGAAATTAATATACCTTAAAGTTAGCAAACACCAAAACACAAACTCAGACTAATACACTGGCCAAACACCCTAAGCATTAGTGTAAAAGAGTGAGGAAAAAGAAATGGGATGTCATACTACACTGTCTTCTATAGTAAAACATCCAGCATCCCCATTCTCAACCCTGTCTCTCTCAGTAGATTGTGGCAAGCAAAGAGCAAAATAAAACTGCCCGACCTAGTTCAACTCTCTTTTGTAAATATCCTCCATCATCCACAAGCTTCAAACTCCTCCCGAACACAGAAAAAATGCCAATAAAATGCACTTTTACCAAACAGTACCGGCCAACAAAACTGATTCAAACACTGCCAACATTTGCTGGAAAGGATGTTGGCAAGTAGGTCACCACACATATGCAATGCTTTCTGGGAATGACAAGAGACTCAAACACGTTGGTCAAAAACGCCTCCTCAAAATCTTTTACTTATATTTTTGGGTAAAATGTCCAGCCCTGAATCCACAAACCTGAAAGATATTTATTCAGAAATATTAACAGTAGCAAAGAATACATCACCATAATATAGTTCACAAAAGAGAAACCTGCAATTAATTACAATTACAAAATCTAGAATTACTATATGGCAAATCAGAATACAAGCTGTGTTACAGACCACAGATCAGATTACACAGTCCCAAATATATTTTGAGGATCTCTGGGATTTAGCCAATGTAACAGACAAGAAACTCACACAAAGATAATCAACCACCTAATGGTGAAACTTGTTTGATGTATGCAAGAAATTATTGCACATGCAATTTAAAATCTCCTAGTAAATAATTTGTATTGGGGCATTCAACTTCAAATTGTAGGAGTTGGTAATTGGCACACATTGTTACACTGTACCCATGGATGAGCTGAATGACTTCATAGCTTGGTTATTTGGGGGATTTAAAAAGCGATTTGTTGTTCATAGAAAAATGTACTGATCCTTTCTACCTGTGAAACTATTTTTTTTTTTAATCAGGAAATCAATCTGCTAGTTAAATATACTATTTCTCATAGGAGACAATGAAGAGAGTATACTGTTTATTTGAATAAGTCTCAACATGTGAGCCAGAGCTCCTACAGATGAATGAAAGAATGTTTATTCTCATGGTTTCTTTACAAATACATCCTGTTTCTCCTCCCACATCACTATCGTAACAACACCACTCCATAAATTGTTACTGTTCAGTAAGTTACCTAACTTAGATTGATATTTTTGACCATTTATATCAGTACAATGTGTATTATCATGTAACTGACAGCAAGATTTATTCAATTGTATTTATTGGTTATAGTATAAACAGTCATATTTATAAACTTCAAGCAACCACGCCTCTTCTCTCAACCCAATTGAGTTAATAGCACTCTCTTCCCCTATGCCAGCCTGAGTTGTGTTGAGTGAATGTCAATTACCAGAGATATGGTCACTTGTTTCTGCCATCTCAGTTCCACTAAACTAAACTTCTCGGAATCCTCACTTCTTCAACTAACAGACTTTTCTGGTGCTAATTGTTCTCTCTAAACCCTCTCTTGGGCCTTCTTGATAGGGAAAGATGTTTTGATTGCAGTACCATAGAGAACAGTGTGAGGAAAGCTTCTGCAGTGCACTGCAACAAAACTAAAGCAAAACAAACATAATATCAAAGTTACTGGTAGAAGAGACCTCTTAGTTCACTATTTCCAAAAAGCCTCGGCCATGGCCAAAGGAATATCATCAGGAGTGAATGGGCAGCACGCTCAACTCTTCCATAGCATTTCAGCTGTCAATATGGTTACAAAGAAAACCTTGAAAACATGACCGGAATGCAGTGATGTTCGCTGGTGTTTGCAGAGAACTTGAAAACCAATAGCTCGAAGGCACAGAACCACAGAATCGTAAGACTGGAAGGGACCTCAAGAAGCCATCTAGTTCAGTAGTCCCTATAATCACGGCAGGACTAAGTATGAACTGCCCCATTTGTTTGCTTCAAAGGTGCTAATTCAAATGCCAATCATGATACTTTAAATGTTAACTTGCTTCGCAAAAAAAACATGAAAGGAGATAGAGCATTCTTGAGGGCCAGCACAAGACTCTAGAATGAAGTCTCAGAGGAACTAAGAACCGTCACACACCTCATAACCTTCTGCTCTAATTGCAAGATGCATTTCTTTGACCTTGCCTTCTCTGACATGTGTGCATGCATGTACACGTGTTCTCACAGCTCAGGCTTCAGATCGAGCCCAGACATCTACACAGCAATTTTTCAGCGTCAGAGCCTGAGCCATGCAAGCTGGAGTCGGGTAACCTGGGACAGCCAGAGGGTTTTTATCCTTATGTAGACATTAGGGTGACCAGATCACAACACTGGAATATTGGGACACATCAGGGTGCAGTTGGCCTCGCCCACAGCCCACCACTCACTCCTCCCAGACTCTGCCTCCACTCTTCTCCAGGTCCCACCCGCATTCACCCTCCTGCCACCACACCCTTCCTCATCCTCCAGCCTACCGCTGGCTTGCTGCATCTCTCCTTAGTCCCCCATCCAACACTCACCTCTTCACTCTCCCCGCCTGCCACTTGCCTACAGCACTGACTTCCCCTCTGCCGGATGGGTGCTCGCCTGCCCCTGAATCACCCTCGCCCCACCCCCTTCCGAAGTCCCCACCCCTGCCCTGCATCTTCTTTGCCTCCTTCCTCTCCCTCCTGGAAAGTCCAAACCATGCCAAACAGCTGTTAGGCAACGAAAGCTGTGGGAGGAGCAAGGACACAGCATGCTGGGGGAGGAGGCGGCAGCAAGGAGCGAGGAGCTCGCCACCTCCTTACCTGAATATCGTAACAATTGGCGTCCCGATCGTACATCGATTGGGATGCGGGACAAAGGGTTAAGTATCAGGACAGTCCCAATTTTATCGAGACGTCTGGTCACCCTAGTAGACACAGCCCATGTGTTTTTCGGAACATCTTCAATGTCTTCTTGTCAGTTTAATATTAATATGTGCAAAACAGAACACCCTATCTTCTCTCCAAAACTCCTGCCACCATTTCATTATCAACAAGCGATTCAGCAAGCAGGCAGAGTTGTAAGAAAGATCTTAATTGAGCATAATGTGGCAAATTTGCCTGCACTTTTATGATGGGTCCCGTGCTCTCTCTTCTTGTGGGGGGTTCAGGGCACCATTTCTTTCCCCTGAACAGGCTATTAACTGCCCCATTAGTATCCTAGAGTAGGGGACTGGAGAGGGAGGGACCTAGGCCCGCCCTCTACTCCGGGTCCCAGCCCAGGGGCCCTGAGGATAGCAGTAAACTACTTGAAGTAGCTATTCCTTCCCCTGGGCTACTTCCCTCTCCTACCCTTCAGCTTGTGGGGCCTCCTGCCCTCTCACTGCACAAGCCACGTGTCTCTTTACCTATGGTCTGGGTCTTCTTAGCTCACCGCAGCACTTCTTCAAACTCTCCTCTGCTTTCCTCCAAACTGCTCTCTGCTCCAACTCCCTTTCAACTGATTGATTGAAGGAGGGGGTTTTTATCATGTGCCTGGCTTCAGTTACTCTTAATTGGCTTCAGGTGCCTTAATTGGCTCCAGGTGCTCCAACCACCTTTAGTAAACTTGCTTCCCTCTACAGGGAATAAGGCTTCCCTCTAACACTCTCCTGCTGCCCTCTGGCCATGCTGTATCACAATACATAGAGGCTGGTGTTACATGTCTAAAGTGGGCTGTATTTGTGTGACAGCAGTCTGACCTCAGCTTGCAGTCTTGAACTTTAGATGTCACATTCAAGTAGGTACCTTCTGAAACCTGACTCCCTTTCTCCAGTCCCACTCATAACACTACACTTCCCCTTTGTTCTCCCTATTGACACCACCTTCTCTCAGTCACTCAGGCCTGCAAACAGGGAGTAATTTTAACTCCTCCTCCTACTGTGCCCCACACATGTAGGCAGAGTTCAATTCATGCTGCTTCTTCCTCCTCCTCATCTCCAAGATCAGTCCTGTTTGCTCCCTCACAAAGGTCTTGTGCAGGTCATCATCATATCCTAATGTGACTACTACAACATCTTCCTCTCTGGCCTCTGAAACATGCAGCTTGCCCTTCTTCACTCTATACAGAGCCTGGCTGATCAAATCAACAGCACACAGGGTTATTTTTTATTTTATCACATTGCTGTTGTTCCCAAATCCCTGTGCTGGCTCCTCATCATCTACTGCATCAAATTTAAACTTCTAACGCTCGAAGCTCTGCATAAACTTTGTTCCTTCCCTACTTGTTGTCATTCCATTCCAACATTCTCAGCCTTATCCATATATTTGTCAGCTGATATTAATACTACCACCTAACTCTCATATAGCACTTTTTGTTAGTAGATCTCAAAGTATTTTATAACAGAGGTAAGCTTTGTTATCCTCATTTTACAGATGGAGAAACTGAGGCACAGAGTAGCCAAGTGACTTGCCCAAGGTTACCCATCAGGCCAGTGCTCTGCCCACTACGTCACAATCACCTCCATACTGAATCACCTCTTTCCATAAAATCTCCTATGTATGGCACAAGCTTCAGACCACAGCCACAACATGCCACCCCAATCCTTTCCACATTTATATCACTCAAGGACCCACTTCTGCCATCCTACCATTAATCTAGCTAACTCCTTCCCCTAACCTCTTTGTACTTGATGGTCTGTTCTTAGATTGAGTTCTTGTGGCAGGAATATTCATTTCTAGAAAGCACATAGCATGTTATCAGTGCTACCATATGCAAAGAATACATTATAATTAATTAAATTAATTTACTCATATGAGCCCACAAAGAATCTTCTGCTTTCTATGATCTGGTGCTTATTTCAGGTATAACTGTTTCTGTTTACCTTTGTGGGTTCTGCATTTAAAAAATAATTCAGAAAGATTCACACAGGTTCAGGGAGAAAAACAGCAAACTTCACAGCTGACAATGAATATTTCTTCAGGAGCTAACCCGTTATATAACCAGATAAACAAATTGCGCGAGCATCTGCGATAGCATCATCTAGTGTTAAAGATAGCAATATTGCTATCTTTGCATCATTATCCATGAGGTGTGAGCATATTACTCAATATTGGCTGCTATTTTGTATGTATTTAAATTTTAAGACATTTCATATTTGAGGCATTCTGGTATTATGGAGATAAGTGCAACAGAAAAGCAGATAACGTCTGGAGTGCTCTATTCTAATTCAAAACAGTACAGACATTGCACTGACAATCTCTAAGATGCTGTGAAGTTTCAACACTCAAAAA
This sequence comes from Dermatemys mawii, assembly GCA_007922305.1. Classification (NCBI taxonomy): domain Eukaryota; kingdom Metazoa; phylum Chordata; order Testudines; family Dermatemydidae; genus Dermatemys; species Dermatemys mawii. The sequence continues at coordinate 18,794,705 of ML677326.1, read as the reverse complement.
CAACAAGCTGTAGAGGAAGGAAAAAGAAGAGAGGCCATTAGCCAACTACTCTTTTGATCAGATTTATTTAGTAGTTCATCCGACAATATTAGGTCGGGAGCGTAAAAACCTTCAGGAAGTATGAGCTCTATCCTGGGAGGTGCTGAGTACACAGCACCTCCCAGGATAGAGCTCATACTTCTTAGAAAAATCAATTACACCTCCTCGGATCAGGCTCTGAAAGTGCGTGACATTTAACAGAATTACATTTTAGTAATCTTACCTCAAACATTCAGCTTCGCTGAAATTTCCAATTCATTACAGAACTGTCAGTTTGTGAAGAGTTACATGTTCCAAAATCATTTAAATTTAAGCTCCACTACACTGAACTGTAATTATGTCTGACAACCCTAATGTACCCCTAACAAGATAGCTTTTGGGATTGTAGGTTTAAACATTAGCTCCCATCTACACCTGCAAATTGATTTAAGGACCTCGCCTGCAAAAAATCACAGGACTTGTAGCAATTGTTTACACAGACAAATAAGGCAAGAACTGGGGGACTCCGAGGAACGTTTAAATTGATATTGAATTACATTGATATTAAATTGATATTTGGGGAGAGGATGGTGAAAAGATCAGTGACAGCATTTTCAAGGATATTTTAACAACCCGTAAAGTTGTCGTTTGTTTTGTCTTCCTTGGTTTTTATTTTTAAATGAAAACTGAGATGACCCAGACTTATCTAGGTATCCCAAATGAGAAGGTCGGGCCCAGGATCATAGAATCTGAGCGTACCAGTGTCTGGATCTACTAGTTATCGTCCCATTTAATATCCATCAACTAATTTGAATTCCCCTTTTTCTGAACTGCCATGACCAACCACCACACATCCCTCCTCACATGGTGCCTACATCACCATTGTTGGTACAAATCCTAGAATCTGTTTCCTACCGCAGAGAAATGCCCTTTACTGTGTCATCAATTGATTGAACAACAAAAGTCTATGCTCTTGCAGAACACACAATAAAATCAACAACATATCACAGGAAAACCTCTGAAGCACGATTCAAACACTTAATAGGAAAAGGTTTAAACAATTTTTCTATTTAATGACATCAACACCTAAAACTGAATGTGATCAAATAAGTTAGTCTTTCTCCAATTATGCTGCTTTTTATTTCATTGCTAATATTTGCGGGTACATCTATGTATGTGCACATGTCCCGCTGACATATTCATGAATATCTTTGGGGGCCTACGTGCACGGTTTCCCTTCCATTCCATAAGTGAGCCAAGAGAGACACCGCGCAGTTGCTACTATGTCTTTGGAGAGAAGAATATTAAGAAATGTGATATTATTAAACATATCACTAAGAGCCTGTGGGTACGTTTACAAAACAGTCAAAGGTGTTACTGCAGCATGTGTAGACACTGAACTAGCTAGATCAAAGCTAGCTTGGTTAACAACAATAGCTGTGAAATCACAGCAGCACTGGTGCCCAATTATATATTCAGGGATCCTGGGCAGGACTGGAACGCTAATTCCCTGGATGACCAGTGGGAGGCGCCACAGGAGTGAGTCGCTGCGCCGCTACAATGCTTTATAGTACTCTGAAGCCGGTGCTGCTGTGGCTTCACTATAATTATTATTTGGGCCAGCCACATCAAAGTGAGTTTGGGTACGTCTACACAGGCTGAACTCATACCTCTGACTGCATTGTAGAAATACACTGTGTAATTTCGAGTTATGATTTAGCACAGTGTTTCCCAACCTTGCTTTGCAGTAGTAGTAAAGACATCTACTAGAAAGCTGTTTCCTTATGCCAATAAGATATGGCATCCTGAAGTGTCTGATTGCAAAACTTCACTCTTGTGGTAGGGCCCCAAAAATGAAGCTAGATTATTTCATTGTCCAAGCTAATTGCCATACAAAAAAATGTATAAAATAGTGAAAAGAAAATCATATTTTTAAAATGCTTTTAGTTTAAGACTTCACTTACAATACAAGGTTGTTGGAGGGGGGTTTCTTTGTTTGCTTTTGTTTTTTAAAAAACATGCTTATGTGATGATCTCCCAGTAATGGGTGTAGGGTTTTTGTGGTTTTTGGTTAGTTGGTTGGTTGGTGTTCTTGTTGTTGTTTTGCTGGACAGCCTTAATAGTGTTTTTTTTAAAACTGTTCATCTGAAAACCAAAAACTCATGGCACTTATGTAAATGTTTCTTTGTACATTTTAAACCTGGTGCATTCTAATTTTATTTAAGAATAATCATATACAAATATAGACATTTCTTCAAACTTTTTATTTAGTCATGTCCCACTTCATCCTATCCTTATAAAACTACACATGTGCCTCAGCTCACACCATCCCTACTCTCAGTAACTTACACGTAGGACAAATAATATTCAATAATTATTAAAATTTTCAAGCCTTGAATTTACATCTTTTGGAACCCACTTTTACATCTAGAATATGCCAGAAAGATTAAAGATGCAATCATATAATAGTTACTGTAGTTTTATTAGTATGGACATTGAGCCTGACAGAAAAAACCTGAAGTCTCCTGACTTCTAGTCTCCCCTTCCTTGATTGTTTATTGAATATACACCACACAAAGCAGTACAAATGGTTCATACTTTCTCTTCTGTATGCTTGTAGTGGGGCGACTGCCCCACTCCTGGGTAAACAGGGCTCTGGCTAGGAGCAAGCAGTTCCCAGGCTGATTGGGGAAAGCAGGCCCAGCTATGGCCATGCCTAATCAGGGCTCAGCTGGCCCTTATAAGAAGGCAGTGAGCCAGGAGCAGACAGAGTCTCTTCCTCTCACTGTGGAGGCAGACTGGCCTGGCTGCTGGGGATTTTAAGAAGGTACCTGGAGTGAAGCAGGGCTCGGGGAAAAGGCCAGAGGAGCTGGGGAGCTCCAGGCTGGCAACTGCCCAGATTACAGGGCCTAGTCTGTGGCCAAGAAGGGATACTAAGGTTGCAGGGGGTAGCCCAAAGGTAGGCAGAGGCAGCAGGCCAACCCTCCTTGCCTATGATGACTGGCTTAAACAGACTGCAATCGGCCCCAGTGAAAGGGAGCTGGATGGTGACTGGCAGTAGCCCATAGGCTGAGGCAAGGTGGGGATGGGGGTGGAGGTGCCCCGGGGGAGGGGAGACCCATCAAGACTGTGGGGGGTACTACAGGGGTGCAGCACCCTAGGGAAGAAGGCACTGGGTCCGGGAGGGACATGGGGCCAGCGGAAAGCAGGACACCAGCCTACAGAGGACATTCCGGAGACTGGAATGCTAATTCCCTGGATGACCAGTGCGAGGCGCCACAGGAGTGAGTCGCTGCACCGCTACAATGCTTTATAGTACTCTGAAGATCCACTATCTTTAACACAGGACCATAAGTCTCAGTCAGTGATAGGAAGTACAGTGGATTCCAGTTAATTGAGACACATCAGGACTAGAACAATTTGGCCCGATTAAGCAGCTGCCCCAATTAATTGAAGTAAATAAAAAGGGATACTTTGTTTTCGTTCTTTGCGCTGTGTCCCAATTAAGCGGCTGCCCCCAATTAATCGGTGGCCCGATTAACCAGAATCCACTGTAGAACATTTTATGGCCACAGAAGCTGCTGCTTATGTAAATCTTCCTTTTTTTGGTTGCTTGTTCACAACACACACGAACATCTCACATGAAGATGAATTCTTGTAAGTCACTGAGCATAACGTTGCTTATCTTATCTCACCAAGAACACTTCTACCTCTACACTTATCTAACAGCGAAGTGCATGCTGAAACTGTGCCAGCACTTGTACAGCCATCCAACCCTACTGCCTTTCTAGCAAAGCCCTGTGCTTAGAGGGTAGAAAAAGCTACCCAGATATTAACACACTGCACTATTACTTTGCTGTACTTGGAGAATTTCTGGCATTTACAAAGTAGGGGAAGTAGCTCATATTTGTACTAAGAGCTTGTCAGATTAGAGTTTTACAAATACATTATAAAAATAAACTATTACATCTTTCTTTTTAATGCAAAGATCAAAATTTTATTCAGGGTTTTTTAAGATGTACCAAAAAAAATGATTTTGGCAAATTTCTGCATTCATGAAACCATGGAACAAACAACAGTGGAGAAAGCCATGCTGAAAAATACCTGGCTTTCCAAGCTGCAGATGCTGGGAGACAGAATTTTCCAGGGAAAAGATCAGCCTTCCACAGAAGTAAAACACACACACAGAGTTTTGTGGCAGTGTTGGAAAGTCCTTTTTTCTCTCCACCTCATTGTCTAGGTATACCACAAGAAGGATAGGAGACTTGTTACGGGTTTTAATCAGGCTGCTACTTTATTATATAGATGTCTGGAACTACTGGCAGATAAAGGGTACAGTGCAGACAAATCCTGCTTATTCAAATCAATTTTCTGTCGCTTCCACCATCCCTCTTTGTTTCCATCCAGGTCCCTCAGGCAACCCATAGCTTGGACCTTACCAGTCTTGTATGAGGGTTCAGGAGGGCTATGAGAATGGAGAACGGGGGGAGTATTGGCTCCCTGCCATACCAATAATAGGAGTCCCCTCCCCCGTTCTGTTCCTTTATTCAGTAGCTCCTTTTAAGTCCTTTACCAAGCCATTTATCTGGTCACTGGCTGCCCCTCTATGGAGTACCTGCACTGAATACATGCCACAACAAGGCACCAGCCATTTGCACAACCCCGCCAGGTTCCCATGCCCCTGCTTGCCCCCCTTATGCAATGGCCTTTTGGCTGGCAGCTCTCCTGGGAAGAAAGAACCCATTGTGCCATGTCTGAATGTCAAGGGGTACCAGGAGCTACACTGGGGCATGCACAGTGCGATGAGGCAAGACCAGATGGCTATAGGTAAGTGATAAGGAATAGATATGTTAGTTCCAGGCTAAACAAATCCCTGGTACCACTGGAACCAAATGGCAGTTGTTCCAGGTTAATCCAGACACCTGGGGCCAATTACGAACCTTCTAGTAAGCAGTAGAAACAGCTAGCCTGATTGGGACACCTGAAGCCAATCAGAGGCTGGCTGAAACCAGTTAAAAACCTCCCAGTTAGTCAGGTGAGGGTGGATGTCAGGACTGTGGGAAGAAGTTGTGCTGTTGGTGAGACTGAATGGTAGACATATCATATGCAAGGAAGGAGGCCATGAGGTAAGGGTGAAGTGGAGTTTGAAGAAGTGGGGACTGCTTGGGGAAGTAGCCCAGGGAATCATATTGTGTTTTGTGGCTAAAAGGTCAGCCATCTTAGCTGATACTATTAGGGTCCCTGAGCTGAAGCCCGGAGTAGAGGGCAGGCCTGGGCTCCCCCCTTTCTGTCTCCCCTAATTAATCACTGAGATTGGGATACAACAGAGACTGTGCCAGGAAGGATAGCTTCTCCTCACTGGCTTATGATGAAAATGGCTCAACAGGCTATGACCTTGTCTCTAGAGAGAGAAGGGCTATGTGGAGGGTCACAGTGAGCCTCTGAGGCTAGTGAAATCCGCCAGGAAACGCAGGATCCATGAAGATAAGGACAGAGCCTTGTCACAACAGGTATAAAAATTTAAGGCTTTTGGACGGACACATTCTCTGCCCTCCCTCTGCGCCCAGGACCAGAGGAGCCCCATATGGCGGCCAGAGGAGCTCTGTGCCCATCGGGGAGGGGAGGGAGAAGGTCCATGCCCCTGCTTGCCCCCCTTATATACACCCTTGCTGTAATATTAACTGTCATGTCTTATTTTTTAATGCTGAATTTCTATTACAATCAATATGTAAATGATTTCCGGTGGTCATTTTCATTAAGAAAATGAGAAGTATTTACACTATTAAAAGTTGATTACAGGAACATACCGAAAATACTGAAAGAGAGTATTTGTGAACCATCTTTTGATTATAACCATGAATTTGCTTTGAAACCACTTGTATCCCAACCCTCACCCACCCACCCACAGATAATTGGTTTCCTTGAACAATCACACAATAACAACCAGCTCTTATCTAGCACTTTTCATCAGTAGATCTTAAAACGCCTCATATTCTAATATATTTATTCTCTCTCCACACACACACACACACACACACACCCACCCCAGTGAGGTAGGGAAGTACTGTTATTGCCATTTTATAGATGGGGAATGGAGGCGAAAAGAGAAGTAAGTGAATTGCCCAGCATCACACAGAATGTCTGTTGTGGGGGTGGCAAGTGAACTTGGGACTTTGAAGTTCTAGGCTAATGCCCTAAGCTCTGCCCATCCTCTCTCTCTCTCTGAATTTTGTACAATATTGTTTGCAAAAATATCTCCATAATGAGAAAGTGCTGTGAATGCTCATGCAAATGGGTATATTCATACGAGCAGTCTTTTATTAATATCTTCCATGCAATCATTTTAACAGGTTTTTTGGATTTCAGAATTGTTGACTCAAGGAACAAACAAGACCATGTGACTAACTAACTTGTCTGTTAAGACAAGACATGTAGCAAGCTACAGATGGTGAGTATTTAAAGCAACAGCCATAGCAATAGTTCACAAGAAATCCAAAAACCTCTGCACAAACCTTTCACAGAACACCACCAAACAAGCAATTTTGTAAAAAATGAAGCTTGTTCATGGATAATTTGCAAACAAAAAAAAAAAGAAATTTGTCAAATATACTGGTCATTTCAAATAGTTTTCTCACCTCTACTTGCAACATGCATCTTAGGCAGGGAACCAACTGACCTAGGTAATCGGTCTAAATCAATTTGCTAATCTATGTTCAACTCTTGCTTTTCAGATGAGTAAGAATTGTACGGACTAATTTAAAGATACTCTTTATCCTTAGCATTGCCTATGAGATTTCAAATCAGAGAGCTTTTGCTTCATCAGGAAACTAGTTTTGAAATGCAGCATTATTTTGCCTTCCTGCAATTCAGTATCATCTATTTTTTATTATTAGCTTTTGCTTACAAAACTCATCTCATTATGGCTACCTGTGACCTAAGTTTGATCCTTATGCAATTCATCATGAGGAGCTAAATCTTATTGCGTGGCCAAGAGCAAATGTAGCTCATGCCTTCCTATTACAAATTAGAAAGGATTTGGGGTCATTTTAGTTTATCATCTGTTCCTCCAAAACTTTATTAGCTAAAACAACTCTCCATTCCATATTAAAGCGAATTATGTTAACGAACGTTGAAAAATCTTCAACCTTGCACATTTTTCACTAGTTACGTGTGTTTATAATTAGCTGTACTTATGTGTCATGCAAGACAATCAAACAGTACCCCAACAGGCCCTAGGGCACGTTCTTTGCTTCACATTTCTATTTCACTATTTTCTTTTTCAAGCAAGTTCTCAATTAAAACCATCACCCATTGTACAGATGTTATTTCCTGTAGCACTTCTCTTACTTGGGGTCAGATTTATCCTCCCGTGCTGAAAAAAGACACCAGAAGGGGAAACTCTGTATTTCATTTTGTGAAGTTCTTAACACAGTGGAGGAGTTTGGTGAAAATGGAGATGGCAAAGCTTTTGGCATGCAAATCTTACAAGATCCACGAGGAAAGGAAGTCCAAAACTGATAGGTATTTTCCCCTCTGTGCTGATGTTGCCTCCTCACTGCCTAAGTATGTAACAGCTGCCTAATAAGTCTTGCTGATATTAGCCACTCCATCCTTTGAGTCAGCCTTCTCCCTCATAGGAGAAGGGACCTACAGTGTGGAAATTAATATTGCTTCCAGTATCAGTTACTATCTCTGCTTTGCCACCTGCATCTCAGATGATCTAAACAGAAGAAAGCAGCCACTCTACATGGCTATCTGACCATTCTGATAAAGGCAGCCATAATCCCATAACAGTACTGAGAAGAGATGAGGCAAATTTGAAAGCAGAAGCAGATAAGTGGATGGAGCTAAGCTGTTGTCCCCACCCATTTTCGACTAACTTCTACTACTTTTTTCCTCTGTAAATAGAAGGGATCATCCAGTACTCAGATCTCTACAGCAGACACCATTTACACAAATGGTCCATATACATGACCATTCTCTGACATTCTCCAATCCAGGTCTGGATTCCTACGCATTATAAATACACAAAGGTCACCTGGCTAGACCAGAAAAGTCTTTGCTACTTAAGTTAATATCTGAATGAGACCAAACAAATTCAAACTCTTCTGCTGCCACTGCAGCTCCTATATCAGCATCCCTCCCTGTTTCTGGACTAAAAGGCATAGCTGAACACCAGTGTGCTTTGATGAACTCCAGATTTTGAAACAGCCCCCAGAGACTGTTGACAGTCAGTGAAAACAGGCTGGCACACACATTTTAACACCAGCTTGTCATCTGCTCTCCTTAAAATCCAGTATTTCCCCATTAGCCTCAGCAGCCAGAAAGGAGATGGGTCCAAAGAACAGGCTGTGGGACAAAATTCTCCCACAGCTAAATTATTTTAATTCACTAACAGCTGACACACAAATATTATGTTTTATCTTGCACCATACAGCTTTACTTTTGGAGTTGCGAAGTTCCAGATCTAGTGTTGCCACTTATTGTGTAACCCTGGTAAGTCAATTATTTGCTTTATAGGAAAAGTAGCTGCCTATGCAGAAGTGCTATGTGGATTATTTATTTTATGTTTGTACAACCCTGAACATACAAAGATCTCCTTGCTGTGTACCCTTGGAACCTGCACTTTCAGTATTGAAATTTAAAAACAAGAAAATGGGGGGTGGGGTGGAGGAAGAAATGTGTGTACATATGAGAAAAAAATCTTTCCATCACTAATGGCAAGATAGGCAACACACCTTCACAATGGAAAAAAAGTAGTGAAGTAAGGCATGAGAGAGAAAGAGGCTGGATAGTAATTAAGCATTTTAACCAGATGTAATGTTTCTCAAGCATTTAGAATTTACCAAAAAAAATTACATAAACAATTTAAATAACTACAAAAAGGCCAAGAATCAGAGAGGTAGCCATGTTAGTCTGGATTTGCAGAAGAGACAAAGAGTCCTGTGGCACCTTAAAGAGTAACAAACGTATTGAAGCATAAGCTTTTGTGGGCTAATACCCAAGAGCAAGAGGCCAGTAAATGAGATCTAAAAACCTCTAGGAATGAAGAAAAGATTGCGAAATCTCTTATTTATGTTCTGAGTAAGCCAGTCAGAAAAAATCAAAAATTAAAAAAGGAATAAGATGTTACATGACTGGGAAAATATTTATTTCTGATTTTTTTTATTGGTTATCCTCTTGTTTTGTTCCTCATGTTTCCTCTCTACTCTTTGTCTTTCCATCTTATTTTCAACCGTATGTTATTGAAGCCCAGTGAGTCACTTCCCTCAATGCTCTACACTTAGACTGTCCCTACACTACGAGCAAGTGGTGTGATTCCCCTGCTCAGGTTCACATACTATCTTGATGAGAGTTAGCGTGAGTGAGTACAAATAGCAATGTAGCCAGCAGAGGCACAGCTGAGTTGTGCCTAGTACAAATCTGCCGGAAACCAGATGCTCAGTTGTGCCTTCACAGTCAGTATCTATGTTACCACAGCTACATTGCTATAGTAGAACTTCAGCATTGTGAACACCAGAGTTACGAACTGACTGGTCAACCACACACCTCATTTGAAACCGGAAGTACACAATCAGGTAGCAGAGAGACACAAAATAAAGCAAATACTGTACAGTACATTAGTGTGTTAAACATAAATCTACTAAAAAAAATAGGAAAAGTTTAAAAAAGATTTGACAAAGTAAGGAAACTGTTTCTGTGCTTGGTTCATTTAAATTAAGATGGTTGAAAGTAGCATTTTTCTTCTGCACAGTAAAGTTTCAAAGCTATGTTCAAAGTTTCAAAGTCAATGTTCAAAGTTTCAAAGTCAATGTTCAGTTGTAAACTTTTGAAAGAACAATGATAACATGTTGTTCAGAGTTATGAACAACCTCCATTCCCCGGGTGTTTGTAACTTTGAGGTTCTACGGTATTTATTCTCACGCTAGCTAGCTCGAGCATCACAAGCAGGGAACCACAGCCCTTATTCACAGTGTAGTGCAGACACAGCTTAAGTTAAACTCGCAAAGTAGATGGGTCTAAGACTTCATGCAAGAAAACAAGCCTGAAAAAGCACTCTTCAGGTGGCAAACTGCTTGCTTTATAATGAAAATTAATTAAAAGGTAGAAATGGTGGGACTGCATGCCTAGGAGAAGCTCTGTTCAGTTTGATTCAGTTAAAACATCCTTACTGAACACACAAAGACTCATCTAAACAGCATTAGAATAAAATTGCTTTTGTTTGTTTGACTGCAAAGTGGGGTTGTGTCTCATTCTCAAGCACACCAAAAATAAAACTTTGCCTCATATATTTGGAATAAAGCGGTCTATAGTTTTACATCTGAAAAAAGTACAAATCTATAACATGCTAGCAATGCCTTTCTTTGGTCCACAGGCTTCCAAGACAGTTGTGTCCTATTTGAAGATGAAATTATGTAGAGTGGACAACACAGGTAAATGAATTACTGAATATTTAAGTATGGGACATTTTCCCCCTCAAGTTTGATTTCTATTGATTCATCCTCTTCCTCTTCAATAAGGAGAAAATCCTGCACAGCATTAGTAACATCTGTCAAAACACAAAAGAACAAAGATGTAATCTAAACCATCTTCCTTCACTATATGACAGAAGAGGCATCAATATTGTCTAAAGATATGTATATGGTCAGGAGGACAGTGAAAGGCTTTATTTTAAACACTTGCAACATGTGGTGGCCTCTTCTTGGTCTATCAAATTAAATAGAGTAAATCATTTCCTTTTTCAGTCGTAATATAAAGTCATTAGTTACACAGATAGTAACAGGGAAGATGCTGGACAATTTAGTTTCTAACTACCAGAAAGTAAGTGTAGGTCATCTTACAAGCAGAAAATGATGTAAGATCAGTCACCTTATTGCTGATACACAGTATAGCATAGATAAATCTGATGTAAAATATCCTCATGTACAGAAAATGTGAGTTACAAACATAATGTTCTTTAACAAAAAGAGCTATGGAGGCAGCCAAATTAAAAGATTTGATCACGTTATAAATTACCAATCATGCATATTGCTTAACTTTGCTTCGTTCTTAGAATTCCTAAACACCCTCAGAAAAACCCTAAAACAACTAATAGGGGTACAGAAAAGGTAGACCTTTAAAAGGCTGATATATATACTTCCAAAGTAGTCACCAGCAGTCTCCACTCATGGTTGGAATTGTGGGCTATAGCATTGTTCACTGGGTGTAGAAGGGTACAGAAGCAGGACATCAGAGATTCCAACTCTGTTTTCCACAGGACAGAATCCATTTCAGTTAATCCATTTGAAACTGGTGTTAGCTGAAATCCCTGATTTATAAACTCCAGTAACAATGTGCCTCCCAGAATGTTATTATTATTCATCTTTGGGGGCAATAATATTAGACACTAATGTGGGATTGATTGTTAATATGAAACATGAAAGCAATGAGCTGAAGCTTACATTCCTAGCAATCAAGATAACATTCTGAGCATTTACAACAATAGATGTGGATAGTGACTAACAGACCAGTGGTAGCAGAACAGGAAGCTCAGGGTTATGGAGCTGAGCATTCTGTTGGGGACAAGGCTCTTAGGCAGGAGGATGAGACAGGTAAAACAGTTGTGTTCTGATAGCGTGCATATAGTGATATAGATCGAAAACAACTAGTATTCAGTATGCAGGCTATGCCTACTAATATAGAGGCCACACGCATCTGTGTGTTCTTGCAGGGGGGAACATTTGTTCCCTGACTGTGGTTAAAATTATGGCAGGGTGGAGAGGATGAGTCTGGTTTTCAAACCATTCAGTGGTTTGTAAAGGCTGATTCTTTGTTTCTTGGATTGACACCCATCAACCATCTAGGTGCAACCCTATGCACACCTCAAATTTCAGCTGGCAAAGGATTCACTGTTCTGCATCAGCAACTCCCATTAGGCCTGACAAACTCATTAAACTCCATATGCTACTTTCTTAGTATTCATCTAAAAAAGATCATGCAAGGTATCTAATGAAAGCTTATATCATACTGACCTTCCTAATCATTGTGAGATGTCGGTACGCATGCTATTTAAGGAGCTGTGAATATGTATGAAAAATATGTGTAACGATTGTGTCCCAGGCAGAGGTAACAAACGGGATTCATGCAGTCATGTGCAAATTATGCATTGTAAGTCAATACCATGGAAGCCCCACAATACAGTGGAAGCACACACAGTAAACAGGAGTATGTGAAGACACCTTGGAGCCAGCTCTGCAGGAAAGAGACTGCAGAGGGTCAGCCTGGCTCTGGGGATAAAAGCAGTGAGCTTTGAGGTATAAACAGAAGGCAGAAGGCCACCTTTTTTTCCCCATCACTGATGGACCAAAAAGGACAGAGCTTTTTGCATCTATGAACAGTGGATCCCACTGAGGTGGGTTGGTGAGAGTGAGGGCTTGCTTTAGGTGAGAAACCACTTTAGTCAAGGATTTTAGCCTGTTAAAATTGAGTTTAGAGGCATGTTATACTTTTGATTTTGTATCATAAATTTATGATTGTTTCCATATAGATATATTTCAGGGCTGTAATGTTATAAAGGACTCGATCCTGATTTGTGCCAGTCAAGCTATGTGTACACTCTCACAGCTTACCTGGCAATTTCTGATAGCATCCAGTGACAGGGGCTGGATCCCGCAGGGAGAACTCTGAGGAGCTGGGGGTTGGTGTGTGTCTACCACTACTCTGCACAGAAGGCAGAGGCTTGCCAAGATAGGAAAGCTGGGGCTTGTGTGTGGCCAGAGGCTGTTGGTTTCAAGGAGCTGAGCTAAAGCAGTCACAGACAAGGCTGCTTCATGTTGAAGGCAGGTAGTGGTGATGTACCTCACATTCCTTGATACCCCTAAGGAGAGTCACAGGTAGATTCTTTTTTGGATTAGGCATCAACCAACCATCCCAGATTTATGGGGTCTGGATTCATGCAAGCACCTCAACCCCCTATGCAAGACCTGATTTCCAGCACACTAGTTTAGGCCCTTTCGTCAATTTGGGGGGGGCAATTTTGACCTTGCTAAATTCATACAATTATGGCTTTTTGAGGATTTCACTGTGTTTCCAACAATATATCCATAGATGGTCTTCAGTACATATAGAGTGAGATGAAAATATTAGCTAAAATAAATACAAAACAGACCCTGAAAAATCTGGGAGCTGATTTACATTACACGACATAAGAAATACCAGATTCTAGAAGAGCATCACTAAGCCATTAGATCATCACATCAAGAGTATGCACCAGCAGTAAGAAGGATCAATAGAAGTGGAGCCTGATTTGCAGTTAATGAGAAAATCATTTTCAACACCAGTGTAAGCAAACAGGCTCCATGCTATGTGAAAACTAAAACCCAGAGGACAAAAAAGAGTTATGAAATGTGCATGGATCTGAAGTGCTTACTGTAAGAATAATATTAAGGAGAAAGTAATAGCAAGGAAGCACTATTGAAAGAGATGACCTGCTCAGTTAGATATTGCTACAAGAAGAATGTTTAAGTTTTCAGGACAAGCACCATTTTACATTTCTAAACTTTCTTCTAAACTAAACCACCAAGCAGCATTTCATGTTCCTCTTGATATTTTAAAGCATGTAGTGAGGAGAAGAAACAGGAGAACTAAGGACTTGTGCATTGTACACTAGCTGACCCATGTGGACCCTGCTGGCACACACTAAAAGTGCCCTAGTGCAGATTAAGATAATAGCGTTTGAAACAGCACTACATTAATGTACACTAGGGAATTCTTAGTGTGCACCAGCAGGGTTCACATGATCCAGTTAGCGCATGACATGCTAGGGCACATTAGAATTTACTCTTCTCTAATGCAGACTAATCCACCATGTAGACAAGCCATAACTTTTACATTTGGGTCATGATCCTGCATGGTTTGAGTACTTCCTGAAGAGCTCCAAGTACTCACAACTTCCTGAAATCAGTGGGAGTGAGTGGAGGCCAGTAATCACTTAACAAGAAAGGTCCACAGCAGACGTGGAAATCTGAATAGACCCATTTAATATGTGGACTGAATTTTCTCCTCTGAAGTCCAAGCAGGGCCAGCTCCACCTTCTGTGCCGCCCCAAGCAGCTGAAGAGGGGAGATTGCTGCCCCAGGCCCCTGCTTGCTATGCTGGTGCCGGCCCTGAGTCCAAGTCTCCAAAAAACAGTGAACACTAGATTTGCAGAAAAAGGGAAATTAGAAAGTAAAGATATGAAATGGTCTCCTAATATACAGCCATGACGAAATGCTAGCCAGTAACACAAATTAATAACACGAGTTAAGATCTGAATTAGAATTTGTATTCCCTTTTATGCTTCCCCAATGTCTTCATCTTGCTGTTTTAGCCAATGTCATTAGCAATAAAAAATAAAAAATTCAGTTGTTGGGTCCAGTCCTCCAATCCTTAGTCACTTGAAGGGGACAATTAGAGTAACTTGTGTAAGGACTACAAAATCAGGCCCTTCATAAATACATCAGATTGACAAATAATTGAATCTTAGACACAATAATCAAGAAATAATTTTACAATTTTCAAACATATCATTTGCTTTCTGTCGGTTACTGAAGTGATCCCAGAATACAGTTAGGCCTTCTCTAAGGTAAGGGTTTTTTAAAATATGTTAATTTAAAAATTAAGTACTTTTAAAAAATTTATTAGCACCTAATGTAGACAGGGTTTGACACCTTTAATAATATGTGGCTGGTCCTGGGCAACTCCAAACATCTATCACAGGTGCTAATAAAATCCACATGCTTTAGACTTAAAAAAATAAACCGTTGCAATATAAAAGGGAGAGCAGCAGTAGTGAGAAAGAGTGGACTGAAGACTGCCATGGTATCTGATAAGTCTTCAAATAAGGTCTGTTTACACTTAAAACACTAGCAGTGCTGCTGTAGTGCTTCAGTGAAGATGTTATCTATGCCAATGGGAGGGCTTCTCCTGTCAGTACAGGTAATCTACATCTTGAAGAGGTAGTAGCTAAGTCGACAGGAGAATGGTCCCCTTAAACCTAGTGTTGCCTACCCCAAGAGTTAGGTCAATTTTACTGTCTGGCTCAGAGTTATACCAACTTAATTTCCTAGTGTACATCAAGTTAAGGGTTACCATACAGAGGGTTGCTCTTCATGTCCACTGAAGGCAGGACAAGAAGTAATCTGCAGCAAGAGAGATTTAGATTAGATATTAGGAAAATCTTCCTAACTAGAAGGATAGTTAAGTACTGGAATCGGTTACCAAAGAAGTTTGCAGAATCCCCATCACTGGAGGTTTTTCAGAATAGCTTAGACAAACACCTACCTGGAATTGTTTAGATATACTTGGTCCTCCTTCTGCAAAGGGGGATGAACTAAATGACCTCTAGAGGTCCCTTCCAGCCCTACATTTCTATGATTTGTTGGACTCTGCCTCTCTGCATATGTATACAGAGCAGAGCAGGAGTCTCAGCTAAGGACCAAGAAAATCCCAGAAGGGTGTCACTTACTAAGCATGTTCAGTGGGTCTCTTGAAGCCATACAGAAAGTATCTATTATGGATTGACAGTTCTGCATATCCTACAGATTCCCAGCCTCAGAGCTGAGCCAATCTGAACTCAGAGAGAAAATGGTATAAAGACAGGAGTTCTAAACTTATTCTAAACTTAAAAATTAGATCCATCCAGCTCAGGGGTGGGAAACTATAGCCTGGGGCCACAACCAGCCCACAGGCCTTTCCTAACTGACTCCTGAGCTCCCGGCCGGGAAGGCTCCCCCTGGCCCCTCCTCCAGCGTTCCCCCTCCCCTGCAGCCTCAGCACTCCATGTGGGCAGCACTCTGGCCCCCGGCTCCTCCCAGGCAGTGCTGCACCGGCATGGCTGGCTCCGGCAGTGCTGCGCACTCCTGGGGGGCAGCGTGTCTAGCTCCAGCTGGCCACATGGTTGCCAGATATGGTGCTGTGAGCGGCATGGTAAGGGGACCGGGCCGAGGGTTCCAGGGGGCAGAGGTTCTGGGGGTGGTGGTCAGGGGATGGGAGGGTTGGATAGGTGTGGGAGTCCTGGCGGTCTGTCGGGGGCAGGAGGGTGGAAAGGGGTCAAGGCAATCAGGGGACAAGGAACAGGGGGGATTTAATAGGGGGTTGGGGTTCTAGGGGGGCAGTTAGGGAGGGGGGTCTCAGGAGGTGGTGGTTGGGGACAAGGAGCAGGGGGGCTTAGATGGGGGTGGGGTCCTAAGGGGGGTGTTTAGGGGCAGGGGTCTCTGGAGGGGAGTCAGGAGACAAGGAGCAGGGGGGATTGGATGAACTGAGGTTCTGAGGGGGGCAGTCAGGGTGAGGGAAGTGGGAGGGGGTCGGATGGGAGAGGGGGCCAGGGTGTTTGGGGAGGCATAGTGTTCCCTACCCAGCCCTCTGTACAATTTTACAACCCCAATGTGGACCTCAGGCCAAAAAGGTTGCCCATGCCTGACCCAGCTACATCACTCAGGATTGTGAAAAATGTTGCACGTTGAGCATTGTCGTTAGGTCAACCTAACCCCCTGCATAGACGTAAGTAGGTCAACAGAATTCTTTCATCAACCTACCTACCATCTCTCAGAGAGATGGATTAACTACATCACTGGAAAACCCCTTCCGCTGATGTAGGAAGCACTGTAGCTATGTGGCTGTAGCGTAGACATGTCCCATTAGCACTTGGGGATTTGGCAGAAGACCACAACTCAAGGCCATGAGGTGTGCCAGCTGGATCATCAGCATCTGTAACATCTTGGTTGCAAGGCTGATATTCCTATCTGACACACAAACAGAGGAATGAAAGCTGCTTAGTAGAAGGATGTACTGACTAGACATTTTTATATAAATTTCCAATGACTCAGCTATCAAAATGCAAATTTAAATAAACAGATAATCTTTTATTTTATTGCTAGAAACTTAAAGATCACTCATGACAATTATAAAACACAGAATTAGTTTCAATGGTAATTTTGTCTTGAAGAGTTTATTTTAATAGCCACATTACATTTTAAAGTTATGGTAAATGGGTTACAGCATTTTTTTTTAAAAAAAATGTTTCCATCGGGATTCAGGGATACTGAACACATCACAAAGCTGTTGTACACCATACATCAACAGTGTGAAATGACCTGAACATTACTGCTTTTGCATGTCTGGCAGAATTCTGGCATGTTGCCACACCTATCTAAGCAGCCCATTGCTATCATTGTTAATCACTGCTCTATTTATTCTGCATTCCTAGAGACAAAATAATTAGACAGCTCAGTACTATACTTACTTCATTATTTAATCTTTTACCACCTTTTAACAACATTCTGAACTGAAAACTGAGTCAGATCCTCAGCTGGTGTAAATCTATGCACTCAGTGGAACTGTACTATTTATACCAGCTGAGGATCTGTCTTCCTTAAAAAAAATCTTAATGTAGTTCAGCTGTGTTTTCCTGTACTAAGGAATTACATTCAATTACTGTGCAAAGACATATAATTCTTTACAGGGCCTTTTGAATTTTAAAGGCACAAGACATTTTTAGAAAAAGTACAATTCTTGCTCTCATCAAGGGTCTCGCTTTTAATACATTATTTCCCTAGGAGTCCATCTAATTGTTTCTTGACTGACTTAAAGAAAAAAGAGAGAGTCCCTAACTGATGTGTCATTTTGACAATTTATTATTCTTTCAGTGACAAATTGTTTGACCTCTTTCTGTAGTTAGTGTCAATTTTTTTAAGGCCTATCTTATCAGCAAGGTGGAATCCACCACTCAAAATGGCATTCTCCATGGCAATTAAAGCGTCAAGTATTTTAAATGATGCTCCTTTTAGTCTACCTTTTCCTACATTTCAGTTATTAAAATTGTATGCCCTTGCCACACATCTGATGTCTAACACGCATGCTGGTGCTGGTGCTTCCTATGCTGTAAAAATGGCAAAAATTCTGGGGGAATGAATTGGGCATGATCATCAAGATTTTGGTCACTCTAGAACTTCCAGCTAGAAAGTCAAGTGTAATAGCGGTTTTGGTGTTGTGACTATCTGTCTCAGGGAAGGTCCTAACTCATCTCATATACAGAAGATCACAAAATATCAGACAACCGGGAGAAAATTCAAAACGGTGACTGTGATGGGTTCGATCACAGAGACCACATGGGGACTGTCACCTGACATGCTGAGCCCATTTTCCCTGGCAACTTGGGACTCCAGAACCCTGCCTTGTTGAGCCAGACATGATAGTCTGCTGCAACACAGACTCAGGTCTGAACCAACCCACAAAGCTGCAGGCTTTAACCAAAAACTGCTCAGCAGGTCACCTGTCTCTAGCACCCAGACACTCAGCTCCCAAATAAATCCATTTTACTCTGGGTAAAGCTTTTATAGGGTAAACTCATAAATTGTCTGCCCTCTATAACACTGATAGAGAGAGATGCACAGCTGTTTGCTCCCCCGGGTATTAATCTGGGTTACTTAATATACAAGTGATTTTATTAAGTATAAAAAGTAAGATTTTTAAGTGGCTTCAAGTAATGAGAGACGGAACAAAGTAAGTTACCAAGCAAAATAAAACAAAAACACACCAAGTCTAAGCTTAATACATTTAAGAAACTGAATACAGGTACATTAAACACTCAGAGATGTTCCAAGAAGCATTTTTCACACACTAGACTCCTTAGTCTGGGCCCAATCTTTTTCCCTGGTACAGTTCTTGTTAGTTCCAGCTCAGGTGGTAACTAGGAGATTTCTCATGACTGGAAGCTCCCTTTGTTCTGTCTCACACCCTTTTATATCTTTGGCATAAGGCCAGAATCCTCTGTCTCTCTCTGGGTTCCCACCCCTCCTTCTAAATGGAAAAACACCAGGTTTAAAAGAGATTCCAGCATCATGTGACATGTTCACATGTCCTGTTAGACTTCATTACTCACTGGCTGGCACCCATATATAGAGGAAGGCTTACAAGTAAACAGAGCCATTTACAACCAGTTGTCCTAGTTAATGGAAGCTAAGAAGATTCCAAGCCACCATTTGTGGCCCATGCTTTGCATAGTTACAATGGGACTTCAGAGTAATACTTCATATTTCTAGCTCCAGATACAAGAATGATACCTACATACAAATAGGATGAACACACTCAATAGATTATAAGCTTTGTAATGATACTTTATAAAGAGACCTTTTGCATAAAGCATATTCCAATTACATTATATTCACATTCCAAGCATATTTTCATAAAGCATGTAGAGTGTGATACCAAAGAGACAAAGAAGCAAGAGGTCCTAAATTCGTGACCCAAACCTCTGACACTTCTAACCCTTCAAAATGTTTCATTGTTTTCTTCTGTTTGAAGTATGTCATTTTAAAAGTTGGTCAACATAAGGCATGAAACCCTGGAAATGAGTCAAATGATAACTTTGTATCCTTTTCATTTTCACTTACTTTCTCTGTAAATTTTGAGACCCTAAATCAGCAAGGCACACAAGCAGGTATCTAATTTGGGACTACTTATTTATGTAAGTACCTCAGAGAAGGTTCTCCAAATAGTTTTAAAGTAGCACTTAATGGAAACCATTATCCATCTCTCCATTTATCAAAACACACTTTTGGAAATGAAAGTAAATTAGTAAGATTTTCCAACTCATTCCATTCTTTCCTATTAGAGAGACAGCTGAAATTTTCCTTTACTGCAAAGAAAGTAAATTTACCTTCAGTTTACAGCTTCTGCTGCTACTTTTTTGTGTACTGTAATAGCTGATTCTAGGGTGGAGTCACAGTTTGGTGCTTAAAGAAGCAGCTGTTAAAACAACACTGAAAGATCATGTGCTTTGCTTGTTATGGGACTAATCCAAAAGCACACGGAAGTCAACAAAGAGACACATTCTTTGTCGATCGATTTTGGGTGAGGTCCTATGCACACATTTCTTAATTCCTTGTTAAGTTGTATTTATTTTAAAATCGTGAGGTGAGTTTGGCACTAATGCTACTTTAGGTCACATAATCTAAAGCTCCCAATTCTCTATGTACCCTTATGGTCTCACAAATCCCATTTCAGGAAATGGGCTTCCTATATACTTTTAAATAATACATCTGATAGGGCACAAGCATGAACAAACAAACAGCAACAGTGTGTAGCACCACAGTACAATACAACTGTGAAATGTACCTGGAAAACAGATATCAGGATGCAACAAACAAAGCACAGGAAAGTGTGTATATAATAAAGGAATACGTTTTGCAACTACTCAGTTTTTTACCCTGTAAAACACACTGTCTCACATATGAAAAAAAGCTATGAAATAAGCTTATAGGTCTCAGTCCAGGTCCCAGAGGCAAGTGTTGCTCCAATAAATCACCTTATTCACACCTCTGGCAGCCTCAGCATAGCCCAAGTACTGTAGACTAAGAAGCTCAACCCTAAGGATGGTCCCATTGGCTCATGATGGGGATGGGAATGAGGCACATAGCTTGGGCAGTGCGGTAGAGAAGCTTGCAATGCTGCTGTCTCTCTTCTGTGGATTTTAGAGAAGACTTCTATAACTAGGACTGCTCGCCTGGCACATATCACAAACAAGCAATCTAAATTCACACATGCACTCCCCTAAAACAAAACACAGTTGATATTCATTTCTTATCTAAAGGCTTCTCTGAAAATGCCACTAAATACTCCTTTCACTATTACCATATATATGTATAAATTTCTACAATATTAATTACATATTGTTCTGAACAAGATTCTCTGGAATAATGCACCTGTAAGTCGCTATACAAAAGGGAAAGCTCAACCGTGACAAGTAGATGCCTCTGTAACATACAAAAGAGCAGATGCCAGTGTCAATGATCTATATGCAATGTAAAGTAATAGAAACTCAGATGCAAATATGGAGCACCAAACAATGTTCTGATAATAAACCCCTATTTTCCTTTCCTCACCTCACTCTTTGTGAAATGTGGAAGTGAACATAAAACAGAGTTATGTGGCTCTTGCAAATGAAAAACACACCTCTTTCCTCTCCCGCTGGAGAAGCGCTGGCACTTTTATAGTAGGTGTTAAGTTCATAAGTTCACTAATGAAATAATCTTTCTTGCAGTAAAGGAAGGAGGGTGTAAAAGGAAGGAAACTGTCTAAAAACGTGTGACCATGCTAAGAGCTCAATTGGGTAAATCTCTCCCTCATTATAATGAAAATATCCTAACCTACCACTAAAATAAAAGTTCTTTTAATCCACATCAGCAATACTGTCTAAAAAAAACCCGTACAGTAAGTGTGACATCTGTGGACAGCCTCTTACATCTGGTGTGCGCCCATATAATTTAGAAGATCACGTACTAAAAGTGGCTACCATCTGCTCAAATGACACATGAACAAAAAGACAAATTAGCCCACCTCTCTGCACTGACATAAAAAAAAGTCACAAATATAAATTCACATGCAGGTAGTGTAAGTACTTGTGGAAGGGGCAAGACTGACAGAATGGAAGGCCAGCCAGCACACTTTATACACAGAACAAACTCAGCAGGGACTCAAATCTGCTTCCAACTTGTCAAGCCTGAATCTGAAAGACCTGATCCTGAAAACTGAAGTTACTCATATGAGTAAGTGTTGAGTAGTCCCATTGTCAGAAAACTAACTCACATGGAAGTAAAGTTACTTCCACATGTAAGTGGCTGCACAATTAAGTCCACAGTAAACTAGGTAAGAACTAGATCCTGCAGGGGAGAAGGGGAAGAGAGGGGAACTTTCCAGGCTAGTTATTCAGAGTCAGCCATCCAGAGAACATTTAATGAAGCCAAAAATACTGTCAGCACATCCATTTCTCTATTGCCAAGTTCTCTACTGCTAGAGAATATATTTGACAAGAATGAAGGAGTGACTGGGAGTAGATACAGCAAGAGACCAAAGTGCGAAAATAACATAACGCCTTTTAAGAAGTGTAGGTTGGGCTGAAGAACATGCATTCCTTAATACTAAGGTAAGGAAGAGAAGGACATTTTTAAGTGCCTAATACTTCAGGTAATAGTCATCTATTATATTAGATCATTCTTAGTTATCCAATTCAATATTTCATCAATAAGTATTCCAACTACAATTGCTGTACTGTATTATCATATTGTTACTATATAGTCTCTTGGTATTCATTTGTAAGAACTCCCATCTATGTTATCCTACTACAATAATAATAATAAAGTGCTCTTACACACTCTTTGGACAATACAAGAACTGATCATATGTGAATTGTGACACATGGTTTAAAACTAGTCTCAAAATAGAACTGTCACAATACTAAACCAATACTAGAACACCTCATACTAATAATTAGTGTCTAGCGAAATGTTCAGGCACATGGTTTGAATGCATTGTTTCATTTGAATCAGGTGGGAAATTATTGTTTTTTAAATACTAAATAGCAACAGTAGAGTCAACAAGGAGAAAGTTTGAATCCACCAGTCAGGAAGCATTGCATGATGACAATCAGCCCTTTCACAGGAGAGCTGAGAAAGAACAGATTACCGATCCATGGTGCTCTAGAAATGGCAAGATTTCCAAACACAAGAACTTTAAAAAAAGATCCAGTTGGTCAGCTGTTCAAAGAAACCTTTTCTATTTTTTTAGAAATCAAAACTCACTGAACTAGCCCACACTCTCTACAGTACCAGCACCTTCAATTTAAGCATTATGTTTCTCAACTTTTCTAGGAAAGTTGTTTTATACAGAAAATTAAATTCAATAAAAGCAATGTTTTCTAGTCAATGTAGAAGAAAAAAATACAGCTAATTTAGATCAGTCTTTGCAGACAGCTTTCCTATAGCAATGAAATGCCTATTTATGACATGATGGAGAAAGATTTTTTTTATAGACAAATTACTCCAAAGTAATGGGCTTTGACTGGGAAAAGAGGATCAGCATTCTCAGGCTGTAGCAAGATATAAGGAAATTTCTTCCAGATATTGTTTTAAGAGTAACTCTCACATCAGGCTGAAAATAGAGACACAGAAGGGGAATAAATGTTGATATTGTAGTGAAAGACTTTATATGGAGAACATGTCCAGACATTGGAGAACATTGGGATGCAATTCGTAACCAAATATTACAAACTGGATATTTATTATCCAATGATTTTTTGGTAATCCTCCTGGTACTTCCTTGCAGAAATGGTCATACTCAAAGAAATGGAGGGGTCCTAGTAGCTACTAGGCTACTGATAACCTCTCACTGGAAAAAAACATAGTCCCAAATTAGAAAAATGTTTCTAAAACATAAGTGAGTTTATTATGGAAAACTTAACCCATCAACCCCATATCCATCAAAACAAAAAGCAGACAAAAATATTTAGGTATTTGGTTACCATTTATTTAATGCTCAAAATAATTGACTGGCAAAGTCAATATTTTAAATATTAACATTTGATAAACACACCCGGTTCTATAAATGAGCACACTTAACAGTTTCACTCAATTTAATCAAGTCACCAGAAACAATACATTGTGAGTGGTATAAAATGGCTCACTGCAATAAAGTAACGTCCTGCTAAAAACAGATTGGATGATTACACTGCGGCATGATGTTTCTCTAAACAAAACAGAGTAAGTTCAGAGGTAGCAATAACATTTTGTTTCTGATGTTTACATTACTATTGGTACATCTGTTAAAACTTCCTAAATAAAAGTTATTTAAAAAAAAAGCCAGAAAACAATCCAAGATAAATTTGTAAGATTTGTTTACAAACTGAAATATACACAAACTCCAGCTGCAGTTTATGTGCTACTATCCTGATCACATATATTAGAACATCATTTCACGTATCACAGTGTTCTCTTTGCTCCTTTTGCTTTCAGAAGGCTAATACTGCACTCCCACCTAACTGAGCAGTGGAATTTTGGATTCCATTGACTCCAGACCAACCCACTCAGAGGTCCGGGTGTTTTGGCTAGGTTTTTGACCATGGACCATCCAGTCCACTTGAAACCTTGTTCTCAGTAGTTTGCATCTCTCAAACTACCCACAAAAGCAATTTATAATACCAGTAAGATGAACAGTGAAACACAAAAATATGTTATTGCCAAGTTGGAGTGAGAGGAGCCATCTAGTTGGGCAATTAGGTAATGTTGGTTGGGGCTACAAAGACAGGAAGAAACTTCCCTAGCCACCTTGAAAGCAACAGTACCCAGGCTCCCTCCCTGTGACAATGCCATCGCCACAGTCATTCTGCACAATTTGGGAGCCTTCTCTGGGTTCAGTTTACACCTGACTCAGGACTAAGGCTTTTGTTTTAAGTGAAAAAGCACAAGGTAATGGTACCCAGCCATAGAGACTACCTCCTAGCACTGGTGGGGGAGAGAATGTTATGTATCCTAAAGGTGTGGCAATCCCTGTGCGGACATGCAGCTGCTGTGTCCTATGTAGTACTTGCTGCAATAACAACCACTGCTTTATAATGAAGAAAGATGTAGCCATTTGTTCCAATACAAGTCATTCTAATACACAGTTGGTTTTCTTTCCTTCTTGATTTATCACCATATGTTCCACTATAAAAAGGACACTCATCCTTTCAAAATGTGTTAAGATATCATTTATTTGCTATTCTAAGCCTCTCTCTCCTATTCATATCCTTTATATTATCAGTAAAATATTTGTCAGATTGTTAGGCAATTCTTTGTATCTGTCTCATTTCTGCCCACAGCTGTGGGTTTCCGGAATACAAGATGTTTGTTGCTTTAGGGCAAAGTAAAGTAATACTCAAAATGGATAAAAGTGGCAGATACATAGCCCTTAATGAATACTTGTTAAATATGCTGCACAGAACAAACAAGCAAGAGATACACTACATATTGTAATGACACACATTACACAGCTATTGCTTTCCCCTCTCCCTGACATTCAATCTTCATCTAATATACCAACTACTACTTCAAAATGTGGAACCCTTCCCCATGGATCCACTAAAGGTAACAGCTGAGGAGTGCCTGCTGAAAAGCAGCTACTGAAAAGCAGTAGAAAAGTGAGTGGCTAAAGAAACCACCACAAACAAACAAAATCTAAGCAAGGGTATAATTACAAAGCATCATGGTGAAAGGCATTCATCTGTGGAATATTTACAACAATATGAATAAGATTCTCAACTATTTAAAGTGGAAACACTTTGCTCTTACGGGGCACTTTGCATTTCCAAAGAACTATACAAACATTAGCAGATGAACCAAGGCTTAAACAAACACCTGAGAACATAAAAATGGCCATACCGGATCAGACCAATCCTGTATCCTGTCTTTTAACAGAGGCTAGTGACAGGTGCTTCAGAGGGAATGAACAGAACAGGACAATTATCAAGTGATCCATCGCCTCTCTAGGGTGACCAGATATCCCGATTTTATAGGGACAGTCTCAATTTTTGGGTCTTTTTCTTATATAGGCTTTTATTACCCCCCACCCCGTCCTGATTTTTCACATTTGCTGTCTGGTTACCCTACAGTCATCCAGTCCAAGCTTCTGGTAGTCCTAGGCTTCAGGAGACCTAGAGCATGGGATTGCATCTGTGACGGTTATGGCTAATGGACCTTTCCTCCATGAATGTATAGTGGTTTTTTTTAATCCAGTTATATATTTGACTTCACAAAATCCCCTGACAAGTCACACAGGTTGACTGTACATTGTATGAAGAAATACTTCCTTAGGTTTGTGTTAAAACTGCTGCCTATTATTTTCATTAGGTGATACCTGGTTCTTGTGTTAAGAGAAGAAGTAAATAACACTTCCTTATTCACTTCCTTCATGCCATTCATGATTTTAGAGACCTCTGTCATATCCCTCTTTAGTCATCTCTTTTCTAATCTGAACAGTCCAAGACCAAATGGAAGTGATTCCATACCCTAATTATATTTGTTGCTTTTCTCTATATTTTTTCCAGTTTTAATATAGATCTTTTTCAGATGGAGCGACCAGAACTGCAAGCAGTATTCCAAGTGTGGGTGTACTATGGATTTATTCAGTAGCATTATGATATCTTCTGTCATATTATCCATTCTTTTCCTAATGGTTCCTAACATTCTGCTAGCTCTTTTGACCGCCACGGCACATTAAGCAGATGTTTTCAGAGAACTACCCGCGTTGATTCCTAGATCTCTTTCTTGAGTGACTTTAGACTCCATTATATTGTATGTATAGTTGGGATTATTTTTTCCAATGTTCATTACTTTGCATTTATCAACCCTGAATTTCATCTGCCATTTTGTCACCCAGTCAGCCAATTTAGTGAGATCCCTTTGTAACTCTTTGCAATCACCTTTGGACTTAACTATCTTTAGTAATACTGTAATGTCTGCAATCTTTGCCACCTCACTATTTACCGCTTTTTTTCTAGATCATTTATGAACATTTCGAACAGCACAGCACTGATCCCTGAGGGAGGGAGCCTACCATTCACCTCTACCCACAGTGAAAACTGACCATTTATTCCTACTCTTTGTTTCCTATGTTTTAACTGGTTATTGATCCATGAGAGGACCTTCCCTCTTATCCCATGACTTCTTACTTGGTTTAAGAACTTTTGGTGTGGAACCTCGTCAAAGAATGAAAATCCACGTACACTGTACCAACCAGATCATCCTTGTCCACATGTTGGTTGATCCTCCTCAAACAAGTCTAACAGACTGGTGAGGCATGATTCCCCTTTTCAAAAGCAGTGTTGACTTTTCCCCAACAACATGTCGTGTTTATCTATGTGCCAAATAATTCTGTTCTCCTTGTCTTTTAATTGTTTCAACCAATTTGCTTGGTACAGAAGTTAGGCTGACCAGCCCTTAATTGTTAGGATCACTTCTGGAGTCTTTTTTTCTTTTAAAAATCAAGGTTACATTAGCTATCCTCCAGCCATCTAGTACAGAGGATGATTTAAGCTATAGGTTACATTGCACAGCAATTTCATATTTGAGTTTTTCAGAACCCTTGGCTCAATACCATCTGGTCCTGATAACTTATTACTGTTTAAATTTATCAGTTTGTTCCAAAACCTCTCTACTGACATCTCAATCTGGGACAATTGCTCAGATTTGTATGTAACCTATCCTCTGTAGTGAAGACGGATGCAAAGAATTCACTTCATTTCTCCCCTGTGGTCTTGTCTTGCTTGAGTGCTCCTTTAGCAGCTCAGTCATCCAGTGCCCCACACCTCATTGTTTGGCAGGCTTCCTGCTTCTGATATCCTTAATAAAATGTTTGCTGTTAGTTTTTGCGTCTTTTGCTAGTCGCTCTTCAAATTGTTTTTTGGCCTGCCTAATTATATTTTTACTTGACTTGCCAGAGTTTATGCTCCTATTATCTTCACTGGGATTTGACATCTAATTTTTATAGAATGCCTTTGTCTCTAAACACCTCTCTTATTCTGTTGGCTAGCCATGGTGGCATTTTTTGATCCTCTTACTGTTTTGGGGGTTTTTTTAATTTGGGGTATACATTTAGTTTAAGCCCCGATTATGGTGTTTTTAAATACTTTCCATACAGCTTGCAGGCATTTAATTCTTTGGTTTTTGTGTGGTTTTCTAGGTTCTTTGGTTTTGTGTAGTTTTCCTTTTGAAATTAATGGTTGGTTTCTTTGGTATTTTTGCCCTACAAGGATCTTAAATGTAATTACAATATGGTCACTATTACAAAGCAGTTCAGCCACATTCACCTCTTGGATCAGATCCTGTGCTCCACCTAGGACTGAATCAAGAATTGCCTCTCCCTTTATGGGTTCAAGGACTAGTTGTTCTAGGAAGCAGTCATTTCAAAATGGCTTTCATACATCTCAGAGAATCATTCCCTTCCCATCCCTGCTTTTATAAGGGATTCATGCTGTCAGATACAGAGCTGTATTTCTTCATTTTAAAGACAAATAAATATGTCACTAAATATTAGGCATTCCACTGGCAATAGAGATTAGCTATTAAACCATAATCCACTTGATCAGCCTACAGGTTATAAAGTACAGAACTGCAGTTTTACTGAAATATCATTCCAATATTACAATACCGCAGTTTAAACTGCCAACACATTTTATGGGATTTTTCGGTTAAACAGTAAACGAACCTAGCCCACTACTTCATTCAGAACCTAGTTCGGTTGATCTTACTGTTAGGGTTTAGTGAGGCCCAATACTCTGAGTTGTCATGGGTGGGGAGGCAGTGATTCTGGAAGCTCTTTCCACTTCCTTTGCTTTTTTGTCACCTCATGTTCCCCTCAGTTTTACATCTGGACCAGAGTAAATCTTGACAAGACCACAATTAGCACCAAATTCCCGGGTATAAGGACTTCTTCAACAGTTCCACCAAATGAGTGGAATAAACATGAATGTTCCTGGCTGGTTTTAATATGCAGGAAAAGTAAGTGTTTGGAAGATCACTTCATTCATTTAAGTTTTTCAGTCAGATACAAGAAATGGTGGCAGGATTTCTTCTATTCCCAATCCTCCCTTCATGACTTCCTCTACTTTTGCTCCTCATGCATTCTCATGAAGCCATTCCCCCTACTTAGCCTTGGAAACTAATTTCAACCATTTTGCCTACAACAAGTAATTGAAAAGGCAAGGTAATATTTAAAAAAAATAAGTGACCAAGATGAGTAACATCTCTTTCTGAGGAAATGTGAAATCTTATTTTTGTCACCCTGGTCTGTCTTCTTCCTTCCTCCCACATTTTTTGGCACTATAAGTGAGGGGTAGTAGACAGCCATGTCAGATTTACTTGTAATCTCTTCAGAACAGGAATGATGTCTTTGCTTGTTTCTATCAAGTATCTAAGTATGTTTTGATTGCTCAAAAATATATTAAGTGAAAAAGCCCACAAGCGCCTAACATAATCGTATGAAGTGGATCAGCAAAGCTCTTAACCATGTGCTTGAAGTTAAACACTTAAGTCCCATTGAGTCACTTGTAAGAAGTCTATGGGATATAAACATGTGCTGATGTGCTCTGCTGAATCAAACCTATGTTTGTTAGCCAGTTGGTTTAATAACCGAGGCTGTATTTCATGAAAAGTTTAAAGTGAAAAAATTATACCACCCAAACCTCCATGACAATGATTTCTATCTTCCATTTTTTTCTTAAAAAGATGGATGTTGCTTACACAATTCACTACTAGACACGAATATGCTCCTTAAAGCCTTCATAGAATCACCAAGACAGCTTCACTCTTATTTTAAAAAAAGGAAAAATACCAATTTTCACACCTTGTTAGCTGTGTGAAATTCAATAAATTCCATCAGTAGCTTCTTCCCCAGCACAATTCTATATCATCGTTTCACAATCCATTTCAGACACCAAAGTGATGGATATGGTTTAAATGCCTACAGTCTCCTCTCCATGCAATCACATAGTTGTAACTGCTGCTTTACACCTGTAAAACCTTAATTTCCGGGAATTACAGGTCAGTGAGCCTTACTTCAGTACCAAATAAATTGGTTGTAAATAATGGAATATCTCTAACACATCTCAAAGGACACGATGAATCTGACCTAGATGATGGTGCACTCTGCTTCCTTCTCTGCACCTGAACAGTACAGGGCGATGGTTACACCTCCCTCTTGTCCTTCACTGATCCCACATTGCCAAAGCATGTTAAATGCTGATAGGGATTGACTGAATAATGACCACCTTTGTCCAAATAATGAACAATAAGCTGTGAAGAAATACAGAAACAAACCTATGTTAATTTAATGTTCACTTTACAAATGTAAACACAAAGAGGGTCAAGAAATGCCAAGCTTAAAAAGAATACAAGTCTATTGCATTGTTCAATACTCTGCAACCTGTATTAAAAGATAAACCTATCATCTCTCCAACCAGCAATCAAAACACATGCAATGTTGAATAGAAACTTGTACCAATGTTATTTTTTTGCATTTTCTCACTTTAGTATAGAAATAAAGAACAATGAATTAACATGAACAATTTTTAAAGAAGGGAATCTCTGATTCCTTCTAATACTTCTTTCTCTAGAGTCCTTTCCCTCTGCCAGCCAAAGTTTAAGAGCTTGTCTACACTTACTGGAGGACTGACATGGCTGAAATCAGTGCATCAGTGATCAATTCAGCGGATCTAGTGTAGACCCACCTGAGGCTGGCTTGCAGAAAGGATAAAGGACTCCCCAATGCTTCCAATGAAAGAAGTTGTTCTTTAGTTCAAGTGCTAGCGGCTTGTGTTTTAGAAACCTGAAGGACAAAAATTTTCCCAAAATGTATGCTTTACTGCAGCGGCTCTCAACCCGCGGCCCAATTAGCACACAGCAGTGCTGACCAGAGCCCTTTTCGACCAACCCTACCAGCTGCCACCACCTGGCCCTGCCCAGCGGGCTCCGAGGTCCCCATGCAGGAGGGCCCAGCATTGGAGTCCCTGCCCCATGCCCAGCTCTTTGCTCCTGGCCCCAATCTGTGGAGGGGTCTCTGGGCAGAGGATGCTGGGCATAGGCGTTTGTGGGGGTGGGGAGGGGCTAGGTGAGGGACATTATGGTTCTGAATGTGCAGCTGAGGTAACACTTTGTGGGCTCAATATATGGTCCAAATGATAAATATGTGGAGAAACACTACTTTACGGATATGGCAATTGTTTCTGATGTCTGCAGCCCTCACGTTCTTTACATGGTGGTAAGCTGAAGGCACCAACTTCAAACGTCCAGTCACTCAGTTCCTCTGGTGGTCCTCAGAGCTCAGCTATAACTGTTGTTTGGACACTTTGAAAGGTGTATGTGTTTATTTAAGCCTTTAAGCATCATGACTGATCTATTACTTGTTTGTTTTACTGACAAGTGTACTTTACAGCAGTTTCTTTTTTTGCTATAGCACCCAAATGTCACAGTAATGTACAGTGAATAAACACAGGTCAACATTTTTCTCATTTATGGAGGTACAGCAGGTAGGTGCGCATAGCACTTAATAAAATGTCAGATCCCTGCCCTGAAGAGTCTACAATCGGCAGACTCTTATCCTGAAAGCCCGTTATATGTGATTACAACTTATTCGAACATGTAGTTCCAGTTAAATCTTTAAGTCACCTCAATTCATTGCCCACAACTTCATACTGTGCCACATCATGCCACAATGTACTCTTTTCCTACCACATACTTTATATTTCAGAAATGTTTATGGTTTGTTGTTTTTTTTTAAAAAAAACTTTTATTGCAACTTTCTTGCATCCCTCCAACTTTAAAGCCAAATGCCTTACGGTTACCATAGTTTCACTCTGTGGGGCCCAGAGGAAGAGAAAAATGAAAGCTAACCCATTTAAAACTCCTGCAAAATCAAAGTCAGGTACTGTATCTGGGGTCCTTTTATAGGGGTAATCAAATGTTATGTGGCCA
The DNA here is from genome assembly GCA_007922305.1 of Dermatemys mawii. Taxonomy (NCBI): domain Eukaryota; kingdom Metazoa; phylum Chordata; order Testudines; family Dermatemydidae; genus Dermatemys; species Dermatemys mawii. The sequence continues at coordinate 18,763,392 of ML677326.1, read as the reverse complement.
GCTTGAAAGCCAGGAAATTCTCCTTTCCAGTGATATACAGTTCCTGAAAGGTCATGAGGTATTGGACACTAAACCTTTCACTATTCTGGGATTAAAACTGCTGGTTCTAGTCACAGGCCAGTGTAATTTAACATACACTAGCCTTTTTAATTTAAAAAGAAGACTAGCAGATGTCTGAAACTGATCAAAGGTTTGGAATATTATATATTTGGTTGAGATAGATTAGTAGGTAGAAAGCAAGAGAAATGATCAAAGGGGCATTGCAAACGTAGTTCATCATAATGCTTATACTACAACATGATTCTTTATCTTATGTATTCCTAAACTCACAAAAAACCACTTATTTACTAGAACTGGTTGAAATTTCAAAGTGAAAAATAAGGAAACTTTTTAATAAAATGGATGTGAATTTCACCCTGTTTTTTTTTTTTTAAAAAAAAAAACAGCTCGATCAATAACTTCAACTTGAGGTTGCTAGACTGCATAGCCCACCAGTAAATAACCTAAACCCAGGGAACTAAGAAAGTAAGTCATTCAGCACCCCATCCATACTCCATCTCAGTTTTCCTTCTCATTATCAATTACTTCCCTTCCACTATCCACCACACACTTATCTCTATTATCCTCCTTAACCAACATGCAGTGCACTATATAATATTCAACAGAATAAATCACCATCAGCTCCTACACCAATCATCCAAGGATTTCTAAGATCTTTACAAAGCCTACTAACTTGTGATCCCCATTTTATAAAAGGTAGAAAACAGAAAAGTTCACTGTCTTACCCAAGGATACACACTGAGTCAACAGTAGACCTGTGAAGCAAATCCAGGTCACCTGAATCTCAGTATTATAGTTAAGATAAACTCTCATCGGAGGAAAACATACATTTTATATTTCTAGAAACCTTCATCAGTATTTCTGTAGGTTAGAGAGACATTATCTGAACTTTACGCAAGTTAAGCATTTCTTTGTAGCTCAATTTGCACTAATCTCTTGTAAAGGTATTTTTTCCTGGCATCTACATACATCTATTTCTATAGGCAAAACGACACATCTCTGCATTTCTGAGAATTCAGTTAAAGAGCTGAATGCACCAAAATGCTGCTCACTGAATGAGGGATTCATAATGACCATAAAAATGATTCACTCTATTTTTTGTATCTCAGCAAATACTCAGCCTGCCTTTGCCCTCCTTTATATATCCAGATTTTTAAAAATCAAAATCTAGTTAGCCTGCTTTCCCCACCTACTCACAGAAACAGACATCCCCAGTCAGAAACTACAAAGGGTGAACTGTGGTAGAAGATGACAGAAGTTTCTTTCTCCCAGAAGTCTTGGCCAGTCCAGTTACACACTGTCTAGCTTAACAGCCTGGAACAGGAACTGTTTGACACAAAAAGACATTATCATCTTTCAGTGGAGAACTTCTTGCTTGTTTTACACGAACAAAGCACCACTTCCAATTAGAGTCACGGTAATAGGAAAAAATCAATCCCCATGATATTCAAATATTTTCCTCTTTTGCAAACAATCACCTACGGGTCTTTGCCATCTTCCTCCTGGCATTTCAGCAAGGACATACTACGCTGTAATTCCTTTACAGACACAGTAATGTGTGAACATTCTGCCTATTAAAAACTGAAATTCTTGGTCAACTCTAACATTATTTATTCCATTATATTGAAAACCCATTAAGCTGGTAGAAAAACAGTTCTCCAGCCTTCCCTCATGCTGCTGGGGTTCTTTTCATGCCTAGCAGTACCACTTGTTATTACAACAGTTGAAATAATTGGCTACTTCTGTTAATAAAATGCACCTACCAGTAGTATACTCCAAGGGGCCAGATTTTCAAAGGTATTTAAGCATTTAGAGATGCAGATAGGTACCTTCTGAGATTTTCAAAAGTGCCTAAGCAGGTTAGTTGCCTAAATCCAGTTGATCCTATTGAAACCCCCTGTTTTAATTGGAAAAAAATCTCTTTGCAGTTAAATTCTCTACGCTTTCTTTCAGCCAATAGTGTATTTCTGGGAAGTCTGGAGAAAATCCCTTCAGGCAGTCTTCAGTTATTGACTCATACAGAAAAACTAACTAGTCAGCTTTTTGAAAATGTTTTGTTCCCCAATAATTTAGAAGTGCCAAAAAAACAACAATGAAGCCTTCAAACTGCATGTGTGAAAACAGTCTATGACCTTACTTAGGAGTTAGCCCTTTGCAAGTGAGGAAGAGAGAAAAGGAGAAAGTGAAGAGTGTTACAAGAGATAGACATAAAACCCTTCACTTCTGCACATAGTCAAAAGGCATCAGCTGGGACTTATTTTTCAGAAGGCATCCACTACACAGACACCCATTTTAACAAAGCCCTGCTGTTAATACCACATCACAGTGCACAGCATTCCTGGCCTGCCAGGAGCTGGAGCTGATTGTTTCAACAACATGAGGGTATGTCTAGACTGCAGTGTAAGCCTAGAGTTAGTGGACCCTTGAGCATCTACACTGATCGTCAACCCTAAATTAAGAATTTTCTAATCTGGGCCCTCACGCAGGCTCCAATGCCCGCACTGAAGTATACAGACCCAAGTCCAGCCAACCACATCCCACACCTCCTAGAGCCTTCCCAAAATATGGCCATTCTAGCCCTTTGTTCCTGCTGTAGTGTGGGAAAACTTGACAGTCCTGCAAACTGCTCTGTCCAGAAGACAAAGAAAGTTGGCCTGTAAGATTGTGGCATACATTTGACAACTCAAACTACAAGACCAGTCTACATTACACAGCAATGGAGGGCTTGAATTCTGGGTCCCAGCTTCACTCAGACTTGGACCTTCCATCACTGTGGGGGCCTGGGTTCAAGCCCTGTGTTAGCTTGGTTTGTGTGTAGACAGAAGAGAGTTTAGACTTCAGCCTGAGTTTGAACTCTGGGTTTACAGTGCAGTGTAGATATATATTGAATGGCTTAAAGATACATAGCACAATGATCCCAAGGTGCAAATAAACTGATCTTGTTTCTGTTCAAGTAAATAAAGCTCCCATAGGATTCAACCCTGCAGGCTATGAAGTATCAATGAATGAGATGCAGAGAAGTGAATAACTAGCCCCATGCACTGTGGCCAACATTTTTTAAAGTGGTTAATTATTTGGGGAACCTCTATTTTTGGATGCCCAACTTGCTCAGCATCCACCCATCCCCTGAAAAACAGACCCTTTTTTAAAGGTGTAAAAGACGGCAATACAAAAATCATGAGTTGCTTTTGGTTAGCAGCACCAATGCAAAGAGGCATGCAGAGAAACAGGCAGAGTGCTCTACAATATAAGTAACCTCAGGAGGGGGCCAATTAAAACTGAAGCAAAAAATTGTAAATCTAAAAATTACAAATTGTAATCATGATTTAAATAATACATTTTAAATTGTGTTTTGCATTGGTACATTTTATTTAATTTCCTGATGCTTAGTGGTTGGTAACCATTAAAACGTTGATTTTAAATATATATAGTCTTTATATTAAGTGTATACTAAACGTCAGTAGTCTAACTTTTTAAAAAAACTTGACAGCTAACACATCTTATTTCATATTCTTAGTTGCACTTATACTCTGTTAAAAATATAATTTAATAAAATTTAGGCTTTGACATAAGTTGTTAATTTCAAATTTAATGTTAAATAGGTTTATTTTTAAAATATAAAGCTGTATTTAAATAAAATCTCTAATTTAAACCAAAAAAATTGATTTTTATTTATTTTTCTGTCATCATTGGTTTTTAATCCATCCTGAGAAAACCTTTATAACTGTAAGGGTTATATGGAACAGATATGCCTTGACAGATTAATAACTAATGATTCCTTCTAGCCCTCAAAAAAAAATAGAAAAGTTTACACCTCTGTTTATCCCAAAATAGGATCCACTTACAAAGACAACAAGAAAATTGTTCATATAATATGAAACACTTGGTTTAAGGACCCTTCACCCATTCACCTCCCCAAGTATAGAAACTAAAATGGCTAGCAGGTTATTAGTAATCACCTCAGAAAGAATCTCTCATAATACGCAGAAAGATAAAGCCTCTTTCTCCCTCCCAACCTAGCTAAAAAGAACTTGTTACCAAGCAAGCTTCACACCCTGCTTTCCTTTGCAAAAGTTCCTATGCCCATTGCACACTGAGTGGAACAAGACAAGGGATGAATAGAGAAGCTACAAGTTAAACTAAAAATGTGCTAGTAAGACTGAAGGTTAAAGTGGGCAAACTGTTAGCCCAAGAAATCTAAGCCTTGTGTTTTTACCCCCAAATTATAAACCAGACGTGGCTTCCTTGTAAATCAAACCTAGTGTGAATAATTTGTCTCCCAATCTTTTTAATCTCTCTTCCTGTGGAAGCTGTTCTATGCCCCTAATCATTTTTGTTGCTCTCTTCTGTACTTTTTGCAATTCTATTTTTTTTTTAAGACGGGGTGACAAGAACTGCACACAGTATTTAAGGTGTAGGTGTGACCATATTTTAGCTTTTAATTCCTTTGCAAGTCCAAGCAAATTGGCCTAAAAGAAATGGAAAAGAATTATTTTAAGCAATCGCTTTTAGTAATCTAAATTTGTCCTTGGTGGATCAATCTAGTCAATGAGAAGTAACCACACTCTTCAAAGTGCCTAAAGACAAGTGTGATAAATGCGCCATATATTAAGGAATTGAGAATTGTTGATCATAAGTAAATGTAATACGAAATCTTGGTGATTTGCATTGTTCTTTGATATAACTGCCCTCAAACTATAGACTGTGATAATGGCTTGCAAGACTGTATTGGTTGTGTCTACATTTGAATGTTGATTATATATTAATGTGATTCTGGGTGAATTAGTAAATTCTTGGTTACGAATAAGCAAGTGTCCTGGTTTGAGAAATACTGTTCAAATGTACAGCTGACCGGAAAAGAACTCAGCGTTAAACTAGGAAGCTAACACTCCCTGGACTCAATAAAAGGAGTTATCCTATTAGAATCTATTACATGTTGTTTCCAAGTCTGAGGAGATAGGGCCTAGTCAGGACACTGTGCATGTAAATGACTCCCCAGAATATTCCTGCTGCCATGCCAGAGAACTGCTTTAATCACATATGCAGAAGAAATCCACCTACAGATTCTGAGACTGGACACTGACAGGAAGAGCAGAGACAAATATAAACACACTTCTGACAGGTCTCACAAAATATTCTCTCACACAGCTTTCAGTGCCTCGTGACATATGCACAATATTGAGCACAATATTCCTAATGGCACATTAACCAGCAGCAACATACCTCGCACCTTATTCCACTTTACTACATCATAAACTCAAAGCTCAGCAGCAGCATTTCGCACTCAGCACAGTTCTCACTTCATTACTCATGCAAAATCAAGTCCAAATGTTTTTTTACTGTGTCCCTCACCTCTTGCTTTTGCAGGTATGCTGCTGCTCCCTTATTCCAGCCAAAGAGCACCAGAAGTGTGGACTCACTCTTCCCATTTATCTAGTGAAGTATGAATTAGATTAACTGGACCATTTTTTTTCCTTCAACTTCCCTCTTTTCTTTAAAGAACAGCAATTCAACCCAAAACAAAGACACAAAAAATGAGATTAAAGTATCATTAAAAAAAGACACAAGAACTAAGGATTTGCAATAGTCACGGTACTGAATATACTGCATTTATTTACAATATGGGCAAGTTATTGTCACTATGAAAGCCTTTAGGTTTTCCTTTATGTTTCCTGACTTGAGTATTTAACTTTAATGTTCCATAGACAGGGTTTTGGGTTGCTTGTTTTGCATTTAGTAAAAGCAAAGTACAGAGATTTTATACTGTGCCTTCTTTACTGACTATTTGGATAATCACTTCCTAATGAATGAGACTTCAGGTGAAAGAGACCACTGCTTGGGTCAGCAAAGCCATTTAAAAAAAAAGACACTAATGTACACAAATGTTCTAGTACACCAAAATATCCATATGTATTAGGGCCAATAGAGCAGTAAAGGCAGGAAAAGAGCAACTGTCAGCAGAACTGCACATGTTGCTAATAAAATTAAAAACTCAATGTAAAGAGGCTAGTTTTCTCAGAAGCATTTCAGCTGGTTCATATTGAATACCCTTTCACACATTCAGTGAAAGCTATATGAGCTAATGTGTGCTACAGAAAAAAAAATCTTTTTTAAAAAACTATTACACCACTTCTTGTTCACCTCTTCTCTAACCCCTGCAAACCTCTCTAGTCATAGAACTAACAGCCTAAAATGGAACAGTAATTTGGTGACTTTTTTAGCAAAACACCAATAGGAAAAGAACCATAAAACTTTAAAACTTAAAACACTGCATATTTAACTCAAGGAAAAGGAGAAATGAAATAATAGAGTTTAAGTGGCTATCTCGATAAAAATACAATTAAGGAACACAGGATAACATGTTCAAAAGCACGTCAGTGACTTGGCAGGCTAATGTCCATTGATTTTCAATTAAACTAAGGTTTCCAAATCACTTGGATGTTTTTGAAAATTTTACCCATAAAGCGAACTCTGAGCACAATTCTGTTCACTGACATACTGGCAATATTTTGACAAAAGGTTCCTACAAATAAAATCGTCCTCTTACCCCTTGGGATGTAGAGAGGCAAGCTGAGGGGTAGTGTAAAATATTCATTTGTTTTCATGTTTATATAATAATGTTTTTGCACTGCTGCAATCAAAGAGGAAGGAGACACCACTTAAACACATGAAGCTGCACTTTTCTGGATATGTTCATCATTTGTTTCTGAAAAATATAGATAGCACAATGCTATGAACTGCTGAAATCTGCTGTGAGAAGTCCGGAGTGATGACTTTTTCACCTAGGGCAATAGGATCAATTCCAAAGGCCAAAAAAAGAGGCCCTTAAAATTGTTGTTTAAAAGTATTGTATGACCCCAAAGATAAACCCATCCATTATTGATGGAACTAACAATCTATAGTGGCATCACCCAAACCCGCCATCAGTTTGGTTGCAGAGTTTTAACAAAGGTCTTCCAGGAGACCACATCTCAGAATTTTGAAATACAGTTAAACATTTGAAGGGCTAATAATGTTAATAATTATAGCAATAATAATCCACAGTAGCCAGTTGATCTATAGTATTTTATATCTTTAAATTTAAAACCCCCAAATCATAGACATGCACACAGACCACCACATCAGTATCTACTGGTTTTGTCATGGTCAACACCCAAAAAGAGAGCATGGGTTGACCAATAGCAAGAGTAAACAGTTTTTGTTTAAGTATGCCACAGATTTAGAAAAGAAAGAGAGAGGAAGTAGCCCTTAGCTAATTTAGGGATTATCTAAAATACAAATACAACCAAGCTGGGAAAACAGATTACAAAACTTGTTTGCTGACCTAGCTACAACCAATTACCATTTGTAACGTACATGGGACTTCAGCTTAGTTAGAAAACACAATTAAATTCCTGTCTATGCTACAAATGACAATTTTGTTGTCGGTGTAGCAGAGTTTACTGACATGGTTGTTCAGATAGCATGGATGGAGCCTTAGTGAATGTCATTTGCAGGGCAATTCTTTCCTGGATGAGCATATGCTTATGAGCCTCAGCTGTGTAGCCAGACAACTTCTTTTTGGCTAAGTGTAACCTTCTAATACCTTCCAGATAATTCACTGCTCCAAATATGAAATCCAGCACTCAGGATATTATACGGATTAGTGAAATATCCTCTAGGATTTGTAGGTCCATAAACCAATAAAAAGGATTACCAAGGCTGTGAAAACGTATTCTCATTTGTAACAAAGTATCATCTTGATCGCACGTAATTTCACATTATTTAACCATTTCACAACACCATGGGTGAGAGAATACATGTGCTCTGTTCCACAAAATAGTGGTTCTCAACCTTTCCAGGTTCTTGTACTCCTTTCAGGAGCCTGATTTGTCTTGTGCACCCCCAAGTTTCACCTCACTTAAATACCACTTGCTTATAAAATCAGACATAAAAATACAAAAGTATCACACACACTATTACTTAGAAACTGCTCTCTCATTTCATCATATCATTATAAATCAATTGGAATATAAATATTTTACTTACATTTCAGTGTATAAAATATAGAACAGTCATTGTCTGGATGAAATGTTAGTTTGTACTGATCTCAGTAGTGCTTTTTATATAGCCTGTTGTAAAACTAGGCAAATATCTAGAAGAGTTGATGTATCCCCTGGAAGACAACCTCCGCATACCCCCCTGGGTATGCATATCCCTGGTTGAGAACCACTGCCATAGAGCTACAGCCATAAAGAACAGAAACAGTCACTGCCCCAAAGCAGTTACAACATAAATACAACAAAGTGATGACAGGACTCTCTGGGAAACCCAGAGATAGACTTATTAGTGTTGTTATGAATTCATTTTGGAGGGGCATATAGAACAAAGTGAGTTTTTAGGAGTGATTTGAATAAAGAGAGTATGGTGGAGTTTATTTTTTTGTTGATCTATAAACCACTTTGGAGGTGGCATATCTAGGGCTTAGAGCAAGGAACTGTGTGTGTTAGGAGATCTAGATTCCTATTTCTGACTCTTTCGCTGCATGAACTTGGGCACTTTTACCACCTCTCTTTGCCTCACTTTCCCCATCTATAAAATAGGCATAATACTGACTCCTCCTTTCTAACTACTTTGAGAGCCACAGGTGTAAGGAGATAGAAATGCAACATATAATAATTATTAATATTAAACATTACAACTAAGACACAAACACTGGGAATAATATGTATCTTGTTACTTCATTGGTCTACTTGAACCCCAAGCATACCACTCAAGCTACTGAAATGCTATGAGATACACTTGCTTTGGCAGAGAAGATTGCCTCTCCAGTACAATGCACTGGAGCAGTCATGGTCACTGCAGAGCTGACCATTTCGTTTAAGCAGGGTTGAGAAGAAAGATTGCGGGGAGGGGAAGAAACACCAACAATCCAGAACCTATCAATGTACCAATTGTTTGCCAATAATGTCCCATAATGCAAGGTCTAGGGAAAGATTGTAGTGTCTTGAATAGGCAGCATGAAGTCTATAGAAATGGAAGCACTCAGTTAGGGAACTCGGCATAAGAAGTCCAGAGAAGAGACTTTCTTTGCCTCTGTTTGTACAGAACCCATCAGAATGGAACTACAATCCTGACTTTGGCCTTTGAGTGCTCTCAAATGATAAATAAAAACAACATTAATCATTAATCACTAGTTAAACAAAGACTATATTGGAATGGATTTGACAAGCTAAAAATCAGATACCATACATGTTGCAGGGTACTCAGGGTCCCGTAGGAATGAGGCGCACACACAGCTGCTGAATAAAAGTGGTGAGTTTATTGAAGGCAAAAAGTAGCACACCCACAACGGGGGCTCCCTTCGTTGCTGACACTGAGAGGGGGAAAGCCCGACACACCTGAGCAATGCTCGGGGTGAAGCCCACCGCGCGTGGGAACACAGGCAGAGAAATAACAGGAACATTTGCATCTCATGCATACCTCATGAATAACTAATACCTTATTTCTATCTTGTTAGTATTACATAATGCAAGCAGGTTTTTCATTAGTATTGCACAAGGCGAGCAGGCAATGAGAACCGGAGAGCACTGGTGTGCAAAGTATGTGATAACAGAGCAGCAACCAATAACAGCAGCGTGACCGGTAATACCCTTTCTTTCCCTGGAGTCGGGGCGGGGAGGGGAGAGCGCTCCTAGCTACCCACCGTTACAATTTCTTCCGGCATCCTACAATACACAACAGATGCATACCACAGTTTTGAAGGTGGTTTCTATGAAGTGGAAACCTATCTGCTGTCTCTCTATAGCTGACAGAAGGGCATGAATTATTAGCAAGAAAATTTAAAGTTGACAGAGAAGTAAAAATACAGAAGTAGCAGATAATAAGAGAGGCTTTGCCAGGAAATGAACCTGATAGAGTATCCCCAAATAATGTTTTTGGTAATTTCACAACATATAGATGCACAACTTTTCTCAAAGCGCTGTTTGAGAAGTGACTTAGTTAGCCTGAGTACTTCCCCTTAGTTTATGCAAGATCTTACCTTTCCTTTTTGTTTTTTAAGCACTAGTTTAAAGATGCACTCGCACTTTTATCTGTCACAAAGTGCAAAAGGCAGCCATTTTCTGTTGTGTTACACATTACAGAAGTTAAAGGATGTAACTGGAGTAGGTCAATTAACTGAACAGCCCGGAGTTGAGAATTTTATTTTTACATTACAATCCAGCTTTATACATATATACCTTCCCACTAAGCTACCACTCTCCCACATGCCAAGAGATGATAATTTCATTGTTCCTAGCACTTTCTATACATCAGGAATCTCAAGGCACTTCCAAAAGGCAATGAGCTAATGGACTGCCTTAGTAATCATTACACTTGCAATATTTATGTGCATAGCAGTAGCCCTCACACAGCATTAGACATTAGAACCTATTTTAGTCAAAGAAGGGGAGTTTGTCCAGGCCACAAAAAGCACAATCTACTCTCTCTCCTGCCTCTATCCTTTTAGACTTCTCTAAATAAATTTAGTGCTTGTGAATGATACTAGGTTAACTGCATGCAAGATAAACTTTTGTTTAGTCGCAGAACAGGTGAAATATAGCTACTGGCAATGCAACATGTCCCACACTACTTTGTGTAAGTGTCTCTACAAGGATCCATGCTTAGGCCCCATCTACACTAAAGGAACCAACATTCTTTAGCACGATGGTTTTGGCCAAAGCAAATTGTAACATGGTGCTTCTCCTAGTGTGGACAGAAAAACAAAGTTATAAGTATATTAAAGAATATATTTTAACTCTATCTAAGCTTAAACATTTAATCATGTTATACCATGATGCAGACACAACCATGTCCAAAAACCCATTTAAACAGAATTGTTTGTGTAGTACTGACAGGGCCTGAGTGATGAGAGTATGTAGTTATCTGTGGACCTCTTGCTTTCTTGTGACAAAAGCTAAGAAGGGTTCTTAGTGAAAATTTGTGAAGGGTGCTTCCATGTGTTGATGCCTACCTGCTAGACATTGGAATGAGACCATCAGCTCATATAAAGCATAAAATAAATATTCAAATTTGGTCATACCTAGAGCTGGGGAGGTGGCATCACCATCATCTCTTATATTTTGTGAATGGCACTTAAGTCCTCTTAGGACTGGAACTCTTCATTTTCTTTTGTTTTATTTTTAAAAAATGTTTAAGATGTCTGAAATCAAAATGAAACAGAGTTTCTTTCAACTTTTCAATTAGCTGAACACTGTATGTTAAAAAAGAAAACACACTTTCAAGTTGGAAAATTTTGGGGTTTGATTTGTCAAAACCACCAGTGAAACCAAAATCATTCACTAGTCATAGCTCTTGTCATTACGCAAATATCAGAGCAGAAACCAGTGACAGAGATTAAGAACTTCACAGCCTAACATCGATTCACTGAGCAATGCAATATCTTCACATCTCATTCATCCTTCTCCGTTTCAGACCAAGTGACCCCCTCTCTTTAAGTCCTACCTAAACTCCCTCTGTTCTCTGGTCCCTTACAGTGTCTCTGTGGACAAAACAAGTGCAAAGAGTATTTTGTCAAGTACAGTAGTAAGAGACTTTTCCCCCAACTGAGGCAGATAACACCAGTGCAACCTCTCTTTCCAATAGTGGAACATTACACTATGAACCAAGAGCATTAGTATCTAAAAGAGGAATAAAAGAGGAACTTAGGTTAGAAGAAAAATTATAGAACAATATGAAGTCAGATTTATGAATGACCTAGGAGAACCATACCCATTTTTAGGAGAACTGGCATTCCCATCTTTATCTTAATGATGAGTCGTTATGTCTACCTTCAGTCCACGTCAAGGTACTACTGAGCATTTTCCATTAATCTTTGCATAATACACCCTGAAAAAGCACTTGGGCTCAGTCCAATTACTTAAGGATTTATGCACCCAGTTTCAAAAGTCTTGGCCCAAAAATTTATTCTGGTAAAAATGCATTTGCCCAAAAAGGTTGAAATCAAAGCTCTATTGTACCATGACCCAGTATATATGTGCAATATGCTCCTCCATGATTTTCTGAATAAAATAATACTTCACTTGTAGTGAACTTTTTACCTTTTTCTTACAACCATCATTTCATCACCAGACCAGGATAGAATAAAATAAGAGCGGCATGACAAGCACAACTTATGGAAGCCATCAAGACAAAAAGAAATTTGACAGTTAAAACTATTCTCCTACTGAAAGATTTAAAAACTTCAAAACAAAACACACTTTTACTCATAATTCACAGAAGAGGAGGTGAGTACAGCAAGTGACATGCAAGGACAGTGAGATATGCAGGTCATTCTGTGTTCCAAACAAACTAGCTGCCTATTCAAAAGCTTTAACTATCTGTTTTCATATAAGGAATACTACAGAACACAGTTCAGATACACACACCCATCTAAAACGTTTAATTATGTCTCCTCACATGAGCAATTCAGCAAAAATGAACTTAATTTTTAAAAGCAGCAATTTGTATTTAAATAGAAGAAATTAACTGCTTAATGACTTATAATGCTATAATTAGGAACTATGGAAGAAACTCAGTGAGGTAGTTACATTTCTATCATATACTAGATGCTAATTTTTACTTCAGAATTTGGATTTACTCCTTGAAATGATGGACACATGAAAAGAACACATTATTTTGATCTTTACATTCTTGATCTTTTAAAGCATGTGTGCTATGAAAGTGCTGACACAAACAAGCAGATCTCCAGAACAACCAAAAACCACTCTCTCTCAGTTCAAAGAGCTGTATAAGGACCATAGATGAGAAGACAATACATATATTTGCTAACCTAATGTATGACAACAGCTGTAGGTGGCATACAGATGTGGTCTTGATTGTCATAAGCACTCTTACACTTTTTTCCAATGTTTCCTTCTAAAAAAAAGAGGGAGAGGTGGGAGGGGGAGTGGGAAAGATACCTATGCAAACCGAACAAGACCATAGCATAACACTTTTTACAGGTCTAAATTTCTTGGCAACATGCCATGCTCCACTGCAGGGCCAGGTGATGGAACAGCAAACCTGGTACAAATTCCTCTTTTCTATTTCTTGATTCAATTAGGGTACAGGCTCTTCATTTCTTTAATTACTCCAGCAAAAGCCAGAAATTGAAGGGGAAGCATAGGGAACTCAGAAACTCAGTGCTGAAGAGATCACCTTGGGGTTGAATATCAGTATATGGGAACTGCTCCATGAAGTCAACCCAGTCAACTAAAATCAATTTCTCTTCTGCAAAACCACTGTACTTCACTTCCATCCCATTGAGCATTGGTGAAATGAAGTCAAGCAGCTTTGGAAAGAAGCAGTGAAAGAAAAACAGTAGAAGCATTGTACTGAATACCACCAGGAGGGAAACATGTAATTTTTGCTGCCCTTCATATATACCTGTCATAAGCATACAGTAGCCTAGAATTCCTGTTTACCTGTAAGGGGTTAAGAAGCTAAAAGAAACCTGGTTGGCACCTGACCAAAAGAACCAATGGGAACGAAGATGCTTTCAAACCTGGATGGAGGAAAAGTGCTTTTGTCTGTTGTTTTTTTCATTCGCTCTGGGTTTTCTGGGGAATCAGACAATCATGCTTACAGGATCAGGAACTGTGTTATAACCTCTAATATACCAGGAATATTGTTTGTTCTGGATAAACAAACATTTCCAGCAAGTGCACTTCATCTAATTTTGTTGGCCAGGAGTTGTGGCCTCTGTCCTCCGTGACGGTTATGAGAAAATATTCTTCTCCAAATCAGAATACAAATAAATGTTCTGTATTACCTCACTCCCTAATGCAAGTACATCATGCTCTACTTACAGATTCATAGATTCCAACACCAGAAGGGATCACTGTGATCATCTAGTCTGATTTCCTGTAAAACACAGGCCATTTCTTCACACCCTGCCCACTCCCCATCCCTTCACACACAATAGGTCTATCACAGTCTAAAGAGAAAATTTTGTGGATCCTCTTTCTTAAGATATTGCTTGCATATCACTAAATAGAGGCTTGTTACTATCATGGATAGCTTCAGATGAAGTGAATTATTATAGAGATATTGAACAATTTATGTTTACCACTACGGAGGCAAGGGAAATTAAATGAAATGACTGAAGTCCATATATTCTACTTGAGATACTTAGCTAAGCTTTTGAACATATCTTGCTATTGATTCTTGAACATCATCAAGCTAAGGTCTAATTTTTGGTGTTTTTTTTAAAGTTCTGTTTCCAAACAGCCCATTTCACTGGACCACCAGAGTTTTTGTTTTATACAATGCCAATGCAAAGTTTAATGTTAAAATCAATTTAAAACTAACTTTCCTCTATTAAAAATATCAATTTCTAGTGCTGCCTTGAGTTCTTTTAAAAATATGATTGCCCAATTTCCAATTGCAGACAATCCAAATAGTACAACTGCGAAAGCATTTCCATAATTAGAGTTCCTCCAGGCATCATGATGTGCATGTGTCATTTTGTACAGAAGCAAATCTCTTTGGTCAGAGTGTGTAAAAAAAACAACAAAAAAAACATTTATTCATTATCTTTTCACTTATTGTAGGTTTTTTAGCTCTTTGAAGTGGCTGGCTGGCTGGCGGTTTTTCTACATAATAAAGATCAAAACACTTCATTAGCTTAGTACAGTATTTTAATATGCTTGAAGCCTGTGCACTGCTCAGCAATAGTTCTCTTTTAAACTACCTGACCTCACCAGGTGCATCTAGAGTAACTGGCTGATTCAGATTGTTTTACTTCCTCTTCTTCAGGACATTTTTTTTTTTTTTTGTTAGCAGCTCTTCTTACTTCTCTGAACTATACAAGTTTGTAGCTGCATCACAATCAGGAAATATGCAGCAATAAACAGCTTGTACCAGCATTCCACTGCCTTTACATGGCTATTTATATAGAGTGTTTTTAATTCATATTATACTTTCCTTTGCCAGTGTCATAATAATAGGCTAGATTTCCTCTCTCTTTAGTTTCTAGCTGATGGCTTGAAACCATCGGATTTTTCCATTGCTGGTAAATTCGTCACTTGATGTCTTTAAATCAATACTGGAGACTTTCTAAAACACATAATTAGCTCAACTAGAAGTTATGTGCTAGATGCATGAATCACTTGGTGGAATTCTATGGCTTATGCTATGCAATAGTTCAGACTAAAGGATAATGATGAGATACAATTGAACAAAAACCACATACGTAACCAAGATTTTGTTGCAGAAGGGTCAGGAAAGTCAGGAAAAAATAAGAAAAAAGATGTAAGCGATTTCTACATTTCTGTGCTAAGTATCTCTGCAGGAATGTTGCGCAAGCACAAGATGTAGATCATATATAGATATAATTTCAACTGAATAAGATGAAGACTTAGTGGATATTATCCCAATAGCATAAACCATTCTTACAGCCCATTCTAGTTCAGGTGCCTTCTACCAGGGATGATCTCTCTCCCTATTATACTAAGGTATCTGAAGCTGACAATTCCTAAATTTGACAGAGAATTCTGGGGGTGGGGGGAGAGGGCCTAGATTCTGAACTTCACTTCTTCTCTTTAGTCCAACAAACTCTCAAGATATTGATCCTCAGGGTATTTATAAAGCTCACCTACTTACACAGGCTTTTACTGAGCTGGTGGTTAAGTGAGGAAGTCTTGAGGTTTCTCCAGGACATAGTTATATATATAGTTCTGATATAGTTTTATTTAAAATGTACACATGCTTGAGTATTCAAGTGTGTTATACGCATTGAAATAGTAAGTTATTATTTATATCTATTTTTAGATGGAATAACAGAGATGGAAAAGACCTCCTTAAATACCTAATCCATTACCTCCCATGCAGGATTACTCTATAAAGTATATTTTAGCACCTTGTATTATCTAGTTTTAAATGTCTCCAAAGATGGGGCTTTCATTATTTCCCAGAGGAGAGTATCCCACAGTCTTATAGATCTCACTGAGATTCAGAGAGGCCTCTCACAGCTGCATATCTCCTAAGGCTCTTCAGTGGAGAACTGCATCCTGTGACCATTACAATGCCTCCACAACCCACTCCACGGTCTTTGAGATTCTTCCCATACTCCTAGGTTTCCTTACTGAAGTGCGGCAACATATTAGACTAGACTTTCTCACTATGTGGCTAACCTAGCCACCAACATGCACACATAGCAAATTTTTTCCTAGCTGTGCCCTTTACAAGTCTTGGGTGGGGGGGAGGCAGGGAGAGGAAATCTACTTTGCATCTTCATTATGCAGTTTCCGAAAGACTTATAACTCAGTCCAAGAAAAGTTGCTCTGGAACAAGTAAAATCACTTCACCTCAGGGTTATTTAAAGGTCCCATTTCACCTTCCATCCCCCTATTCATTTTGTTTTATAGGCTCATTTAAAGAAAGACATAGGAAAAAAAAATAGAAATTTTACACAGAGACACACAAAAACTGCTGAACTATATTTTCCCGTACTTTCAAAATAAATTACAGGTATTCTACAAAAGCAAATCTCACAGGCTTTGCACAGACCTAGAGAGGCAAGACACTTAGCTATACAGATTTGACCTGATTCATGCACCAGATGCATTTTTCCTCAGTGAACAAGAGTTCGTCAAATATGAATGAAAAAGAAATAGAAAAACTCAATCCCTGATATGATGTAACTTATGTGGTCAGAAGGAAATGGGACAAGTTGTTCTAAATCCTTGCAGATTAGTATATTCTGTACAGCACATGAATACTTAAAAATGTGTGGGCATTTTAGAACACACAGATTTCCCACTGGGGAGAGATGCACACTGTAATGTTAAAATTACGGCTTCAGATAGGTTCACCCTATCTCAATATGCAGTCCCTCCCAACACCCACACCCACACTTTCCTTAACAATTAAAACTCAAAACACCATGGTGTGCCTATTTTCCTTAGCGCTACCAGGGATTTTCTCAATATGCACAATGCCAATCAGGATAGGAAAGACACTCTCCTTTTTAAACCTCAGTTCATCATCCAATAAATAATTGAACAGCATTCTATTGACTCCTCAGCAATTATTCAAACTGGTCAGAGGAATATTTCATAAAGCATCTTAAATATAATTAAAACTTCAAATGCTATATATCAACCTAGTGAGGGACAAATTCAACAATTATCACCACCTTATATTATACTGCAACAAAACAGTGATCTAGAGTATGGATAAACTAGAAATACATGCAGTGTTGCAGGACCCCAAGGTCAAAGTCAACTGGCATCTCTGAAAAATGCAAAATGCATTTTTAACAGAGCTGTACAAATTTGCACAATTTGAATTTGTGTTCTACATACAAGCTCCCACAAACCAGTTGTTGGATGCTTTTGATGGCCTGTGATATATAGGATGTGAGACAAGATGATATTTTGGCCTTAAATTCTATGACCTCTATTCACTTTGAGCTCAATCATGCAAAATACAGTGACATTGATTCCCATTCACTCAGTGGAAACTGAGGATGCTCAATGCCTCTCAGCACAAGAATGACTCTCTTTTAAGACGCAAGTAGGACCAAAATTCAGTACTGCACTTTGAGTATGTGGCTGGTTTGACTGGTTGGGAGGAGTACCTTGAAAAAAATTCAGTGGGTGCCATAGTTGGGAAGAGATGGTTAATATTTTATATGTATCACTTTCCTCTGTAGTGCAATACAAATACCAAAAAAAGAGAAGCCAGTTAAAAACCACGACAGATAACGATGCAATAAGATAAACTGATTTTAAGAGCCTTTTACGTTAGCACCAATACCTCCACTATTGGAGAGAAAACCACCAAGTCCAAATTTCACAAATGGAAGAAACCAATTAACTAACCTTTGTTTTACAGTTTGTCAGTGGGAAATTAAACACATCAACATAATTATTTCCTTTTAACCTTTTTACTAAAAATAATCTCTACATTTTAAAATGTATGTACAATCTGTGTCCACTGTACTTTTCTCTAGCTCTTGCCTGGCTAACATGGTCTTAGTATGATATATAAGGGATACAAACTTATATCTGAAAATTTGGATAAAAAACAGGGCTTTAATTTTTTATCATCTATAAGGGGGGAGATTTCCAGAAACACAAAGGGAATCTAGGCACCAAACTCATCGGAGCTTGGTGCTTAACTCTTCTATCTGTCTTTGAAAATATCCTCCCCCATATCTATTTTATAGAACTTTTTGGTCCTGATCCTGTAAGAAGAGGGACTCCCTGTCAATTCCAGGAGGCACTGAAATCCCCAAAGCAGTGAGCACTGCTTTTATATAGAACCTTCCCCAATCAATAAGATTTCACCTCTGTCAGTAGGGTACCTATATTTGTTGAGCACATAATTGGACAAGTACTGGCAAGCCGATTATTTTTAATCTCATTTCTGATGCAATATATAGTGCTCCTGTCTATTTTGCAGAGTTGCATGCATGTTGCAAGCAGTCAAGTAAAGCTCTGTAGTTCTATAAGGAGGGAGGTAGCTAGCTGAATGCCATTGCTGTGGGGATTTTCATCAAATTGTTGCTTATTGACGGACGTGTAACTTCGTTAACAGGGCAGGCATTTTTAAAAAATAAGAGGGGCAAAAAACACCCATTATAGCAACAGCAAATATTCCCTTAATTCCAAACCTTTTATAGTTTTAACAAATTGACAACTATGATACAGAAAACCAGGAAACCCAATAATCCTCTTACTTTCTCTTTCCTTACCATTATATTTCAGAAAGCAAGTAAGCCAGGGGAAATAATGTTTTAAACTATAAACAGTAAAATGCTATCCAAATTTTTCAGATTTCAAATCATTTGCAATATATAAAATCACAATGACTGTGTCCAACCCAGCAATTCTTAGATTAGTTCACTGTGTGTTTTTGTATGAGTAAGAATTATCAGATGGATCCCAATATATGATGTTAACAGAACAAGTGAAATATTTTTCTGATCTCACACACCACCCTCTAATGCTACAGTCACATGACTGGACTGGACCTTCATCTTAAATAGAGTGGTGCGGCAGTATAACTAAAGTTAGGTTTGTGTCACAACTTCCGTTTAAAAGTCCATCATTCAAATCATCGAAAATCAAAATACTTTGTAGGATTCTCTGAAATTTGGTGTGCCTCGGGAGGATGAAGGGTCAGGTTAGTGATCCAAATTGGGGTCATTTGACTTTGGGGTTGCAGAGATGTAAGCCTCCCCCAAACACCCTTTTTTCAAAAAGTTCTAGATATGTTATTTTGCATAAAGCTGAAGATCAAACTACTGATGCTGTGTGGGTTAAAATGGTCCCAGTCTGTCAAGCTTTACCCAAGGTTTGTGCATGGCACCCACTAAATCTTTGGGGGACCCAAATTGAGAATGGTATTTAAGATGATGTTCACATTCACTTACATAGATGTGTATTCTGGAAGGACTGAAATGCCCATACACCAATAAAGAAAAAAACCAGAGAGAGGTTTCTATGCAGCACTTTATGCTTGCCTGGGCAATTTAAGGGAACGTGCTGATGTAATTGCTCCAGTGAACAGCCCACCACTAAAATTTCTAGTACAAACCTTTGTACATCTGTGCAATAAAGATTTAATAACTCACGTTGTTTTCTACAAGTCATCTCTGTTACCCTATAATATGTTTTTATTTTACGTACAGCTTTACTGTGAATAACAGATCACTTGAGGATTACCTGTTCTGTTCATTCCCTCTGGGGCACCTGTCATTGGCAGCTGTCGGAAGACAGGATATTTGGCAAGGTGGACTTTTGGTCTGACCCAGTACGGCCGTTCTTATGTACGGCCACATCTTGAATACTGCATGTAGATGTGGTTCTCCTTTCTCAAAAAAAGATATATTGGAATTGGAAAAGGTGCAGATAAGGACAACAAAATGATTAGAGGTATAGAACAGTTTCTAAATGAGGAGAGATTTAAAAGTCTGGGACTGTTCAATTTAGAAAAGAGATGGCTAAGGGGGAATTGTGTAGAGAAGTTAATAAGAAAGTGTTATTTACCCCTTCACATATCACAGCAACTGGGGGGGGGGGGGGTGTGTCTCCTGATTAAATGAATAGGCTGAATGTTTAAAACAAACAAAAGGAAGTACCTCTTCACACAATGCAAAGTTAACCTGTGGAACTCATTGCCATGGAACACTGTGAAGGCCAAAAATACAACTGGGTTAACAAAAGAATTAGATATGTTCATGGAGGATAGGTCCATCAATAGCTATTAGCCAATCAGGAACACTACCTCATTCTCCAAGTGTCCCTAAACATCCAGTCCCAGCGTTTGACAGCTGGAGAATGGGGGATGCATCAGTCTATAATTGCCCTGTTCTGGTCACTCCCTCTGAAGCATCTGGCACTATCCACAGTCAGACACACAGTACAGGGCTAGACAGATCATTGATCTAACCCAGCATGGCCATTCTTACATTCTGATGTTCACTACAAGATTGAGGAGATTCCAGATCCTGGAGCACACTCACACACTTAGCCAATTCCCCAGAAAGAATACCACACATGTACAACTTAAGAACCACTTCACAGATTTTTATGTCTTCATGCTTACTTCCAGGATACCATCTCAACATACACTTTCTCTGAACCACCACTGAAGCATTATTATGCCTCTCATATTCCACCTCACTGCTGACAACATCCTTTGTAACAAAAAACCTATTCCCAACTACCAACATAATCTACACGATTCTGCATAGAAATGATGCATACTGCATCCTGAAGGAATACATGCATCTTTTCCCTTTCCTCACATACATGAGGGGGTAGAAAACAGATCCATACCTCAATCACAGCTCTGCTACACACTTCTGGCCTACTTCACTAAGCAGGTTTGCATTAAGGTTGTTAAAGAGTGCAAGAGACTTTTGTGCTTAAGATGACAAAAGGAATAACAAATACACATGCTGCTCGAAGAAACTACCAGGGAAAGTAACCTGTAAAGGCAACAGCATCTCTTAAAGGTTCCCCAATGGAATTCAAGAAGAACAGACTTTCACGGATGTATGATTACATGACACTCCTATGTTTTTCATTTGGAGGAAGTCTTTACTTTGATGCCAAGTTCCCTAAATCCTGTTCTCTTTAATTAGCTTTGTACTATTCAATGATCTAGTGAAAGGTTAGTAGCAAGAACATACCGTATTTCATGTAATACTACAATTCTTGCAAAAGCAGCTCCTCCCTAATTAAGATGTCATGATTTCCCCATAAAGGTTACATGCTACTTGATAAAGCATATGCTTTTATTTTATTCATATTTGAAAGCAGAGCCTTGATGAAGATTTTCTTTGACTGAATAAAACAGGAAAAACCTTATTACTTCTTTCAAAAATGAATAATGGACATTAAAGGTGGGGGCGGGGGACAAAACAACTGCCTAAACACTGTTTCCAGCCTTCACCCTGTATTATCATGTCAAGTTGTCAGACTGAAAATTAGTATAACAAGGAAAAGAAAAAAATTTGACAGTAATTTATACAGTAATATTCTTAAAGCTGTACAAATAATATGGTCTGGTCTGCTTAACCAAGTACTTTTATTTAGAACATGGGGGTTTTCTTGATATAACTGAAACATTTCTTAACAAAGGCTAGTAAGATTCAAAGCTAATGCACCCCTGCACAATGTGTTATTACTCCCCTTCTACACCTCTGAGGCATTTACTATTTCCCAGGTTCTTTTCATGGCCGTAAAAAACGTGTCATAGACCATGAAGTCTAGTCTCCCCCATGAAGTCTGGTCTTTTGTATACTTTTATCATATACTGTAGGGTAAAAGTATACAGAATTACACAGTATTTCTCAAACTGGGGATCCTGAGCCAAAAGAGGGTCACAGTATTGCCACCCTTACTTCTGCGCTGCTTTAAGAGCTGGGCAGCCAAAGAGCAGCGGCTGCTGGCTCTAGTCACCAGCCCTGAAGGCAGCACCGCCACCAGCAGCAGCACAGAAGTAGCCTGATATGAACACATCCATGAAATTTGCTATTTATGCCGTGACCAACCCATAAAAGGTGTGTAATTTCTCCACAATTTAAGCACAATTTAACCAATAAGTATAGGGGGAAAAATTGCTTGTGGTTTGCAGTTCATGTTGCCAGAATTGGTGAGAAAAAGAAATGAAAGCAGTTAGATATTTAATCCCCAGAATTTTGCAAACAATACCTTAATCATTGAGACTACACAGACTTATATTAGTTACAGCACTTTTGATCCAAAGCTATCCAAGTGCTTTACAAAGATTAATTCCCACAACACTCTTGTGGTCTCTTGAAATGTATTACCTACTTATACTAAGCAATCTGTTCCACCTTGTATTTAGAACCGACAGTCTGAGTTAGTTTCCCAGACATGAAGAACAGCTCTGTACAACTCAGAAGCTTGTCTCTCTCACTAACAAAAGTTGGTCCAATAAAAGATATTACCTCACTCATCTTGTGCCTCTAATATCCTGAGACCAACACAGCTACAACGACACTGCGTACATTTTTATAAAGGGCACACACACTTTACAATGCAGACACAACTCACATGGTACTGGATGTTAAAGTGAGGAAATATATTTTCACAATATGCAATACCAAACATATTTGTTAATAAAAGTATATTTTTCTCTCTTTCTTTTGAGGAAAAAAAAGAAAAACCACATTTTTATATAGATATAAATATAAATTTATATTTATATCTATATAAAA
>ML677326.1:18672379-18735612 GCA_007922305.1 Dermatemys mawii | reverse complement strand
TTGAAGTGGAGATTAAGTGACCTGCCTAAGGTCACGCAGGCAGTCTATGAATCAGGAAATGAACTCAGGTCTCTCAAGTGCAAGTCCAGTGAATGAGAGAAGATTAGAGTTGGAAGGGACCTCAGGAGGTCATCTAGTCCAACCCCCTGCTCAAAGCAAGACCAACCCCAATTAAATCATCCCAGCCAGGACTTTGTCAAGCCGGGCCTTAAAAACCGCTAAGGATGGAGATCTCACCACCTCCCTAGATAACCCATTCCAGTGCTTTACCACTCTCCTAGTGAAAAAGTTTATTCTAATATCCAACCTAGAACTCTCCCATTGCAACTTGAGACCATTACTCTTTGTTCTGTCATCCGCCACCACCGAAAACAGCCTAGGTCCATCCTCTTTGGGACCTCCCTTCAGCTAATTGAAGGCTGTTATCAAATCCCTCCTCACTCTTCTCTTCTGTAGACTAAATAAGCTCAGTTCCCTTAGGGGGAGACGCTAAGTTATGTGCCCCAGCTCCCTAATCATTTTTGTTGCCCTCCACTGGACTCTTCCTAATTTGTCCACATCCTTTCTTTAGCAGGAGGCCCAAAACTGGATGCAATACTTTAGATGTTGCCTCACCAGTGCCAAACAGAGAGGAATACAGTAACTCTGCACTTAATGTTGTAGTTATGTTCCTGAAAAATGCAACTAAGTGAAACGATGTTAAGTGAATCCAGTAGCCCCTTAAGAATGAATGTAAATGGGGTCCTTAGGTTGCAAGGAATTTTTTTTTTTTTTTGCCATATAGTAGAGTACTATAGTTGGGAGATTCCTCCATCTTACCTCACACAGGCACAGCCCATTGGCACTGCAGACAATGAGGCAGGCAAGGAGGCTGAAGGTGCTGTAGGCCAGTGGTCTTCAAAGTGGGATGCGCAAAACCCCAGCACTGCCACCGATCCCACCCGGGAAACCGCCAAACTCCTGGGCAGTCTATTTTTGTCCCGCCAAAATGCCGTCACAGAAAGCAGAAGCTTCCAAAATGCTGCCGCAGAAAGTGGTGGACATACCCCCCAGGGGCCACGCGAGCTTTTCCTCTGCGAACAGGAGCCATGGAGGAAAAACTTTGAAGACTGCTGCTGTAAGCTAGAAGAAGCATGTTGCCCAGCAGCAGCAGCAGCTTCCCCTGCTCTGCAAGTGCCAAGGGTGGGGGACTCCACCCTCGGCCCGCGCACTCCAACCCTTCCACCAAACCTCCACCCTTAACCCACCTCTCTTCCCCCACCCACTTTACTCCACATGCCGCATTCTCGCTCCTCCCCCCGCCCGCAGAAATCAGCTGGTTTGTGGCATTCGAGGTGGGAGAGAAGTGAAGACTTGGTGCACAGCCTCCTCCATCCCTCCCCTGCCTCCTGCCTGCGACAATCAGCTGGTTTGTGGCATTCAGGAGGCAGGAGAGGTAGGGGGAGCTTGTGCGCAGAGTCCTCACGCCCCCGCCCACCCAAACGCCACAAGCCAGCTGATTGCCATGGGCAGGAGGCGGTGGGAGAAGGCGCTGATCTGCAGGAGGCACTGGAAGTGGGTGGGGAGAAGTAGCTGTGGATAAAGCAGGCAGCCAAGCAATGTTATAGCGAAGCATTGCACAACTTTAAATGGAGCATGTTCTGCAACTGAGCAGGGACGTAAGATTGAAACAACGTTAAGCGAGAGGATGTTAAGTGGGAAGTTACTGTAATCATTTCCCTCGATCTGCTGACAATGCTCCTGCTAATGCAGCCCAATATGCCGTTAGCCTTCTTGGCAACAAGGGCACACTGGGACTCGTATCCAGATTCTCATCCACTGTCATTCCCAAGTCCTTTTCTGAAGAACTGCCACCTAACCAGTCGGTCCCCAGCCTGCAGAAGTGCATGGGATTCTTCTGTCCTAAGTGCAGAACTCTGCACTTTTCCTTGTTGAACTTCATCAGATTTCTTTTGGCTCAATCCTCCAATGTGTCTAGGTCACTCTAGACCCCACCCTCCAGAGTATTTACCTCTTACCTCAGCTCAGTGTCATCCGCCAATTTGCTGAGGATGCAATCCATCCCATCATCCAGATCATTAATAAAGATGTTGAACAAAACTGGCCCCAGGACCAACTCCTGGGGCACTCTGCTTGATACCAGTTGCCAACTAGACATCGAACCATTGACTGCTACCTATTGAACCTGATGATCTAGCCAGTTTTCTATTCAACTTATAGTCCGTTCATCCAATCCATACTACTTTAACTTGGCAAGAATACTGTGGGAGATCATATCAAAAGCTTTGCTAAAGTCAAGGTATATCACATCCACCGCTTTCCCCATATATGCAGAGCCAGTTATCTTTCAGTGGCTTAATCAGAAAGCCACCTTCTTCTCAAAGTAATTCATTCTTCCAGTAAAGTAAATTGGAAAGGACATAAGAATCTGTTTCCTAGTTCAGGGTTTTCTTGCCTTGAAACTCATCAGTGAATCACAGAATATCAGGGTTGGAAGGGACCTCAGGAGGTCACCTATTCCAACCCTTTGTTGGATACACCCCAATGGGGGTTGTGTCAGCAGGGATATCTATGGAGATAGGTGCACTGGGGGGGCGGGTAGGAGAGGTGCTGGGTGAAGGGGACACGAGGATAAGTCCACTTAATTTTACGAAGCAGGACCAATCCCCAACTAAATCATGCCTGTCAGGGCTTTGTCTAGCCTGACCTTAAAAACCTCTAAGGAAGGGGGTCCAAATGTTCTCCCTCAAGACTTATCTAGTACTGTATTCAGCTGAGTGTTCTATAATTTTCCCTCACCACAAAGGACAAGACTAACTTACCAGGAAGATTTGAACACAGAAAAGACATTGAATTTCTGACTACTATATGTTGACAACTATACACAAGAGACCAAGGCCAATACATAATAGCCTCAGAGAAATCTATTCCAAGGTCCTTGCATTTTTACATTTTAGTTTTGTTCTCAACCCTAATGGAACATTTAGAAAGCTGCACAAATTTCCCAGCAGTGTTCATAAATGTATCCACTATCCTAAAGATAAAGGGAAGACACTTATAGAGAGATTATTAATATTATTACATAACTTACAAGGCCCTTCTCCCCTCTAAAAGCACTTTACAAAAATTATAATATTAAGTGTAATTTAGAGATTTTTAGAAGATAGTCACTACAGAAGTCCAAAGGGCTTCACAAATGTCATTTTAGCTTCACTACACTCTAGGTGCACATTATACCCATTTTAAAATTCAAAAAGACAGGCATACAGAAGTTAATACACACTTCGACAGCAGATGCAGAAAAAAATCCTCACAATTTCCAACTCCCAGTCCTCCGATTTATAAATACAGGCAATACGCCAAACTTGACATTCTGGATAACAGAAGTAAAAAAAAAATGCTACAGGATGACTCAGTGACTCAACTTTTGGGATATCTGGTATCTTAGTTAAATCCCCAGTTGCTGGAGATAAGTGATTATGAGAGAATCTCAGCTTTCACTTTGGAAAAAAAAAGGGTTCTAGCCCTCATAGTTGGGGAGATAAACTAGAACTATCCAGCACCTTCCCACAGCCTCCATTGGACCAGAGCGGTGAACCGCAGCCAGTTGGAGCCGCGATCAGCTGAACCTGCGGACGTGGCAGGTAAACAAACTGTCCCGGCCCGCCAAGGGTGCTTACCCTGTGGGGCCGCATGCCAAGGTTGCAGATCCCTGAACTAGAAGATCTGACCCAAGTTTGCCCTAAAAACCCAGAAACCAAATGAAAAGAATCCCAATTTTTTTTTCTAATTTCATAATTTTTAAGCCAGTTTGGGACTTCCCTGTCTTCTCAAATCCCCCGTATAGCCACCACTACTTATCTCCAACCCGGTTATGGATACAGTAGGAGATGATTCCTCTATAATCTGGAACACAGTTTAAAATTCCAGCTCTCTGATCCTTCTTCCTTTCCTCTCCTTATCGTATCCTCACATTTCTTCCTCCACCTCGGGATAAGCATTATGCTTTGATTCTTTTATCGATTGCCTAAATTTGTCTTTACTATTGTTCCCTAGTAATTCATATTATCCTACACCATGTATCTGGATACATTTTGCAACACCTCCTACCATTATCCTGGAATCAGCTCTTCAAAGGCCTAAGGAAAGCTCCAATTACTTTTTTTCTAAATGCCCTGGATGGTTCAGAGGAAAGAGGGAAGAAGTTGAAGTATCGGCCTTTCTAGTGTAGTATGATAACCTTGTTAGGCGCTGCTTCTTAGCATATGTGCAACATGCCTCAGTTGGCACATGACCAGGATTCATCACCGTATTGGTCCGCTGGTTGGATCATTAGCTTCCCCGGCCCAGGCCAGGTACTGCTACTATGATGTTAAGTATAGTATAAATGCATAGAGAATTTCTAAAGACTTCAGGTCCACCCCTTGAAATTTACTCATGAGTTTATTCTATGTACTGTCATTTCCTTCTGCTGACTCAGCAAAATCAAATAGCAAGGAGTACTGTCTATGTGTTACTTTCAGGCATTTCAAAGAGACTCATTCTGATATTATTTCTGCATCTTCAGGCTACAGAAAAAACATTTAAAATGTTAATGGTGATGAGTAGAAATGCTTTTCTAAATCTCTTCATTTAATTCATTTCCATAGACAACATCCATCAAGACCTGCATTTGTTCTCTGCTTTGAACAGTCCATTAAAATTGCTAGAACTTTCTTAGTACTGAACACTTAATACATTTTGCAAGCAGTTTCCAAGAGAAGGGATACCAATACAGGAGTAAGTATCCAAATAAAAAAAATAGATGTTCTAAAGTGCACTGCACTGGGCTTCTCTAACAAAACGATCATCACTAAGCAGCATACATGTCTGACTTTTACACCATAATTACTGAGGATAATTGATTAAAAGGTGTTAATTATTTCCAAAGGTTTCTAGATTTGGTCTTTCCATATTTTCTCCTACCTGATTAGGGATTCAACTCGTTAAAAGTACGATAGGGTAGCTGCAAAGGTTTTAGAATTGCTGTAACCACAAATAAACCTTCTGAAATCCTGAGAAGCATCCTGGTTTATCATCAGAGAGCCTACATCCAATCACATTAAGACTACTGATGTGCAATGGAAGCAGCAATTCTCTCAGGCAAAGGAAGGCATGACCAATTTTACTGGTATGCTAAAAATATTCACAAAGTATCCAGGGCTGGGAGACGCACTTTGTGAGTCTTAGCATTTATTATCAGCATCCGGATCCAACAGCTTCTAACTCTTAGAAATAATGAACTACAGTATTCCAAGTGGAACATTATATCAATAATGTAGTTATTACCATACAAGCAGAATACATCATTCCATGGTAACCCATTCACACTCACCAGCAGTACACGAGTTGATTGGAATACGATGACCGCAAACTTTTTTCCTTTTAAGTATTCCAATATTAAATATTTCAGTATAAATATACCTGTATTAAAACCTTTTTTAAACCTAGAAACCAATTCAAAGCAATAGAAGCTATATTGTGATAACACTAAATATCTTGGCTGGGATAAATATTGTATAGTTAAATTCACAAAGAACACACATTATAAAAGATAACATCTAGTGGTAGAAATTCTAGCAAATCAGTTCAGAACACCACCACAGCATTTTGGGAAAGTCCTTTAACACAATACCAAAAACTAAATGCTTCTTATAGGACTTTATTTTACAGTATAGGAGAAAGTGGCAGGAAAAAATCAGCGATGACATTTGTAGACAAAACACAGAAGCCACCTCTGTAGGGACAACTGCATCTTTCACAAGCACGCAAATTCACTGCAAAATAAAACTATATTTAAAATGATAGAAAATGGTGGATTATGGGTCCAATCCAACTTCCACAGAAGTCAACAGGAATGGAATCTCTCACTAGAAATATAAGAATTGCCATACTAGGTCAAATTAATGGCCCATCTAGCCCAGTATCCTGAATTGAATTAAAAAGTTATTTTATAATGGGATTTCATTTAGATGTGAAAGATTAAATCATGTTCCTTTACATATTGAATTATCTAGGATGCACATTAGTCCAGTATCTGCAAAAACAGGGTAAGTCCTGGATATATTTCTTTTTTCCTCGTGCATGAAAATAAGATTTTCTTTCAAAATCACAATTCCAAATTTTAAAATGTTATCCAGATTCTAAACTGTTTCAGCACATATGTCCGTAATTTTACTTGCCCTTCTCTTTCTGAAATTCCGAACTGTGATACTTGGTAATATTCAAACAGCTCAGAAGCATTTTTAACAACTCCAGAGAGACAGGCAGCAAAGTCATTACAAATATAAAAGCCCACAATGTACACATCTGTTTGAAAGACTTGGAAGACGGTTGTTCCAATAAAGCAGAGGGGAAGCAAGGTACATGTGGTAAAAATAGTAGAAAATACAGTCAATTGCATCAATTTAACTTTTAATACAAAAGATAAACTTTAATATTTTCAGTATCTACAGAAGGAAATTTTACCCTCTAGCAAATCCTTTCAATTCAAAGTACCAGTGCTTCAAACAGACAAACGAACAATGTGTAAAGTAACATGATTTTTAATCTTTCACATCTAAATAAAATCCCATTACAAAATTTTTTTTTTTTTTAAAAAAAATCATCCTCCTCCTCCTCCCTAGGACAACTGACTATTTAACAGTCACACAGTAATAAAAATGTCATTTATCATCCTACAGGACACACGTTTTGCTACAATGTACTGACAACAAAATATTTTTTACCATCCTAACAACATGAAATATCAAAAGAGCCTAGAGTGACAAGATGTGCTAGTTTTAAACATCTTGGTTTTGTAGGGCATTCCCAGCTGCTTATATTAAAACTGAATATTTGCCCTGCTTTACAGTCGTAGAACACTTAAGTGCCTCCGCCATGTAAGAGCAGCACAGCAGCACTGCTTCTATCCACCAGCCAGCTGTTCGTTGCCTGGCTACAAAGCAGAACCAACCTCCACTTTACAGGAGGGGAAAAGTTATCCAAATAAAACTATAGAACACATTGCAATTCCCTTTATATTTCCTAAAGCTAGTATTCAGGTCTAACATAGAAACCCCCCTGTGTTGGATACAACACTTTTTGGGTGAGGAAACTGTCATCTATAATATTCAGAAATTCTAAATAAGTTTTAGTACTGGCAGCTTGAGACCTCCCTCATGGTCTCACACTGTCAAGCTTCCTATTTGTGTTACAGCGACAGAGAGTCCTGTGGCACCTTATAGACTAACAGATGTATTAGAGCATAAGCTTTTGTGGGTGAATACCCACTTTTGTTGGATGCAACGTGGGTATTCACCTACGAAAGCTTATGCTCTAATACATCTGTTAGTCTATAAGGTGCCACAGGATTCTTTGTCGCTTTTGCAGATCCAGACTAACACGGCTACCCCTCTGATATTTGCGTTAAATTATTTATACTTAAATATTATACAACTAATTGTTAAATGCAAGCTCTCTGTGCCTTAAGAAGATCACTATTACCCTAGTACTTATAGATGTGAAGATAAGAATCCAAATGGAAACTGATAGTGTTGCCTGATTTTGCAGACAGCTCAAGGCCCTCTGCTGCCACTCCCCGCTTTACAAAACAGCAGCAGCATGAAAATAGCAAGGCTCAAATCAGTTTCACAGCTGCTATTCAGAATCTTTTGAGGGCAGCTTCAAATTGGTCAAGGTTTATGCCAGTTTCAATCGGCTGCTGTTTGGAAAAGCTATTGTATGAGCGACAACAGAGACTGTAGAGTAACTGGAGTTACACATAATGGAAAAAGAGGACTGGAGACAAATACAGTAGGGGAGGACCAGTCACCTAACATCAGCCAGCAAGCTCTCAAGGAGCAGAAGGGACAGAAAGCTCCATCCCTTCTATTACCGTGGGGGAGTTCCACATTTAACAAGAAACCTACTTGGCAGAGACAGATACGAGAGACAGAATTGTCATGTGGGGTCCATGAAAAGTACATTCGAAGAAATCCCCTCACTCTCTCCCTTCCTATCTGCTGACAGTTATTGGGCTTTTCACAAGCATGTTGCAGTTGAGACTTAGTCTTAAATGAGGGTGACCAGATGTCTCGATTTTATAGGGACAGTCCCGATTTTTGGGTCTTTTTCTTATATAGGCTCGTATTACATCCCACCCGCGTGCCAATTTTTCACATTTGCTGTCTGGTCACCTTATCTTAAACCCACTCTCAATGTTTGTATTCACCTCTGGTTAGTTGATATCTGCTCAATTTTTCAAGCTCTTTCAGCTGTCTTTGCAAAATTAGATTAAAAACATCATCAAATACCAAAGACTGCAATGCAGACCAAATTACAAAAATCTACTACTACACACAAATATTGGTGTACTCTGAATAGAATTTGACACAGAGATTATAGTTCAGGACAGTAAAAACCTTTAAAAAAGGAGATACTGGTTTAGAAGACAACCTGCTGCAAACAACTGGAGTGCTGATATTTACATTCACGTAAAGATGTTCTTTTCGTTTTAGTTATGTTTTCTGACTACGCTTTAATGACATTTCCTATTCATCTCATTTGTTTTAACGAAGAAAGAAAATAAGTTAATTTAACCTACTCACTGGTTCAAAAGGATTAGTAACATCTGTCTGCATCTTCCTCAATATCTACCAAATGCATTCATATGTTTCTGCAAGTAATGGACCTGAACAACCACTTAAAGGGGCACAATCAAAAACAAAACTTCACTTTCCCATCAGAATCTTTTCATCTACTATATTAAAAATGACACCAATTTATACAACTGAATGAGATTAGTGGAGGAGACATCTATTTTTCTCCAGTTTATTTACTTTGTGCATTATATATAGTCCTTGGTGTCTTTGGGTCTTTCACCACACAACAGTGGAAGATAACAACAACACGTGATTTTAAAAAAATAGGAGAATGACAATTAAGAAAAATATTGAAGTTGGGAGGGCCAGGGCCCGGTAAAATACTGAAGTAACTTAAAAAAAATATTAACTTTACCTGACTACATTAACAGTACCTTTCTCATGGTAAAGAAGAATGTAATATAAAATGTAATCAAAATGTCCATTTACGAAGAAAAAAAGCTATCTTAAATTTAAGAGTAATTTAACAAACAGGAAGCTGTTATCTTGATAATATGAGACAGGAAATGCAAATTAGCCTCTGAACATGAGAGACACTTAGAAACCACTTTAAGACAGTTACTGGTACTTTGTAGAACAAATTTTTTAACTACACTAAATATAAAGTTGCCTTACAATAATTCACATGCATTCAAATGCCAAGTAGCATTTGCATTGTCTCACACTGTTTGGACAATGGGTTTCCTGCTGGGAAATATCAGTAAAACGCAAGTTCCAATTGAGAGGCTGCACAGCGTTATGAAAATACCGAAACAATTGTTCCCAAAAACAGAATGGATTTTTAAAAAGATATAGTCCTAATTAGTGAATATTTGGCAAACCAAAGAAATACGGTAACTATTCATTTCAGTTTTCCTTTTAAGATATATATGTGACAATGACCATCTACCATCCCTTACTACACTTATTCACTTCAACCTAATATTTAGGTACATAATGATTTAAAGCCTAGAGAGGAGATGAGCACTACTGGAATAAAAATGTCAATTATTGAAACATAATGAAATAACACTCCTATGCCCATGGTGGTTACAGAATACATAGATATAGCCAATGACTTGAAAATGCAAGACAGTTATGGATAACCGTCCATTTCAACTTACTCTTTTTAAATCAAAAACAACGAGGAGTCCTTGTGACACCTTAGAAATTAACAAATTTTTAAAGCAGTTTCCATAGTTTATTTCTAACCAACACACATTTGCTCTAACTACAGTGGTAGTTAGTACATTAGTAAAGATGTCAGGCATCAAACTCTGCCCCCACAAGTCAAGACAGCTCAATCTCCACAGTTAGTAGGCTAATCCTTACACTAATACTGGACAGTAATTAAAGGTAGTTCAGTAAAAGAAAAACAAAATTAAATTATACAACAGCCTGTAAATCTTGTACCAGCATATGGCTGGCTGAGTGTCAGGGGAAGATGAAGAAATGAAAACATGGAAAAATGATAGTTTTTTTTATTTTAAGATTTCAAAACGTGAATTATAGACTTTAACTCTTCCGAAATTACTGTACCAAATTGTCAGTACTAGGGTGTAGAGAATCACTCTGCAGTTCAATGCCAACCTTTGTCTGTGAGCAAATAAAACCTTCTAATCCAGTGGCCATGATGAACGCATCAATCCCTTTCACACACTATAACAAGATAAAAACACCCACAAAAGAGGAGCATTCTTGACTTGAAATTAAACCAAGCTGAAATAGGGAAGGTGCACCTAAAGACCAACATAAACCTGTAAGGGAGGATGAGGGAAATGATGCAAAAGTCTAGTAGAGACATCTGAGGAATCTAGGAGTAGCAGAGTAAAATTTAAAGTGATTAAGCGGAAAAAACAAATAGTGCTGAAATTAAAAAAAAAAAGCTTTATATATGCCATCTATCAAACAACAACATATTAAGAATGTAGAGACCAACAGAGATGAACAAGGAAGTGCAAGAAGTAATAAGTAAGAGAGACTACATTCAAGAGGCTGAAAAAGTCACAAGAGAGAGGGATCAGAAATGCCATTCACCCGCATTAATAGGTGATGGAAATTGATTAATCCTGTGGTGAAAGGGGGCCCACTCCAGCAGCAAGGGAGGGAGACACTCATCAAGGGACCTTCCCCTGGGAGTCTTTGGCACCTACTGGCCTGCTGAGGGGAGGAGTGCAGCTTGGCCAGCTCTCCCCAGCTCCCAGGATTTAGCCCAGCACAGGGGCCATATGAAACCTCTTTCGGCTCCATTCCAGCAAGCCACCCTGCCCATCTAAACTAGGAATGGAAACCCAGACAGATGCTGCAAGTCTAGCTGACTGCCTGGTTAGTGGGAGTGTCCTCATTTTGCCTCTCTGTCCACATCATTTTGATAACACATCGGAGTATGCTGCAAACCATGTTTTACATTATTGCAGCGCACGTACGCTGGAGTTTGCACTGGCCTACCTACATTATTGCAGTTTCACTCTTGAAGATAGGGCCTAAAACCTCATTCCCGAAAAGAGCTCCATGCAGACAGTGCTCTGTGACTACATAAGGCACTGACTTAGATGGAGAAACTGACGGTTTCAGACATCTGCTTGGGCAGAGCTCACTGCAGGATCAGTGGACCTGTAGAGCCGCTGCTCTAATAAAACAGGCTACTTCATTCATCACTTCTGTACCTGGAGTTTTTTTAAGAGTGATCTTTAAGAGTAACCACATGGGGATTACAGGTTCTCCTCCACAATGGATTAATCCAAAAGCAAAGAGAACATGTTCTTCCCAACAAGGCATGCTGCCTTTAACATGTACTGAACTGATGGAGTTGAAGCCTAGGGGGAAGGCTAGATTTAATTCTCCTAGCATAGCATGTTAAAGTACGCAATACATGTCTACTTTAGAGAGTTTTAAAACATGTTAGTTAGAACATGTTATCTGACATAACATCTTTAAATCCTCATCCAATAAAGGCCACACAGTGTGAGATTGCTTCTTCATGGCCGGGATTATCTAAATGGGGAAGACAAAGACGACTGGACTAAATGACCTCTCGAGATCCCTTTCAGTCCTATGGTTCTATGAAAGGAAGTATTACCCACTTTTAGCAGATGGGAAATTGACGTACAGAAAGATTACAACAAAGATTTTCAGAAGTGACTGGTTATCCTGGATACTTTCACTTTAAGCCAGGCAATCTGTATACCTTGGGTACCTTTATTTTTGGGTACCCAACTTAAATATATACCCCAAATTAAAAAAAAAACACAGTAAAAGAACTAAAAAAGGAGTCACCATGGCTTAACAACCAGGTAAAGGAGGCAGTGAGAGATAAAAAGGCATCTTTTAAAAAGTGGAAGTCAAATCCTAGTGAGGTATATAGAAAGGAGCATAAACACTACCATATTAAGTGTAAAGATGTAATAAGAAAATCCAAAAAGGAGTTTGAAAAACAGCTAGCCAAAAACTCAAAAGGTAGTAACAAAATGTTTTTAAGTATATCAGAAGCAGAAAGCCTGCTAAACAACCACTGGGGCCATTGGATGATGAGATAAAAAAGGAGCACTTAATGACTATAAAGTCATTGCAGAGAAACTAAATGAATACTTTGCTTCAGGCTTCATGGCTGAGGACGTTAAGGAGAGTGCCAAACTGAGCCGTCCTTTGTTGGCGACAAACCTGAGGAACTGTCACAGATTGAAGTGTCTCTAGAGGAGGTTTTGGAATTAATTGATAAACTTAACTGTAACAAGTCATCAGAACCAGACGGCATTCACCCAAGAGTTCTGAAAGAACGCAAATGTGAAATTGGAGCTATTTACTATGGTTTGTATCCTGTCCTTTAAATCAATCAGCTTCTGTACCCAATGATTAGAAGATAGCTAATATAATGCCAATATTTTAAAAAGGCTCTAGAGGTGATCCCGGAAATTACCTACCAGTAAGTCTAATGTCTGTACCGGGCAAATTAGTTGAAACGATAGTAAAGAATAAAATTGTCAGATACATTGAAGAACAAACTTTTGATCAACATGGTTTATGTAAAAGGAAATCATGTTTTACTAGAGTTCTTTGAAGGGGGTCAACAAACGTGCGGACAAGGGGGATCCAGTGGGACATAGTGTACTTAGATTTCCAGAAAGCCTTTGACAAGGTCCCTCATCAAAGGCTCTTACGTAAATTAAGTTTTCATGGGATAAGAGGGAAGATCCTTTCATGGACTGAACTGGTTAAAAGACAGAGAACAAAGGGTACGAATAAATGGTAAATTCTCAGAATGGAGAGGGGTGTTACCCAAGGTCAGTCCTAGGACCAATCCTATTCAACTTATTCATAAATGATCTGGAGAAAGGGGTAAACAGTGAGGTGGCAAAGCTTGCAAATGATACTAAACTGTTCAAGATAGTTAAGACCAAAGCAGACTGTGAATAACTTCAAAAAAATCTCACAAAACTAAGTGATTGGGCAACAAAATGGCAAATGAAATTTAATGTGGATAAATGTAAAGTCATGCACATTGGAAAAAATAACCCCAACTATATACACAATATGATGGGGGCTAATTTAGCTATAACTAATCAGGAAAGAGATCGTGGAGTCATCATGGATAGTTCTCCAAAGACATCTATGCACTGTGCAGCGGCAGTCAAAAAAGCAAACAGGATGTTAGGAATCATTTTAAAAGGGATAGATAAAAAGAAATACAGTAGACTCTCGATTATCCAGGATTGGGTTAACCTGGCTGTGGATTAACCAGGATGTCAAAAAAAATATGCATAACTCACAGGGCCAGCTCTGGCTTTGTTGCCGCCCAAAGCACAAAGAAACCAAAACCCACCAGGGCGCAGGGCAGCCAGTGAACCAATACCCCCTTCCCCCGGCATGGGATGGCTGGTGAACCAACTCCTCTCTCCCCATATTTCCTATGGATGGTGATTATCTGGGATTTTATTAACCAGGATTAATCTTTTCCCTATCATCCTGGAAAATTGAGAGTCTACTGTACTGGCATTAGAAAAGGGTCAGAGAAGGGCAACTAAAATGATTAGGAATTTGGAACAGGTCTCATATGAACAAAGATTAAAGAGGCTAGCACTTTTCAGCTTGGAAAAGAGGAGACTAAGGGGGGAATATGATAGAGGTATATAAAATCATGAGTGGTATGGAGAAAGTGAATAAGGAAAAGTTATTTACTTGTTCCCATAAGAGAAAAACTAGTGGCCATCAAATGAAATTAATGAGCAGCAGTTTTAAAACAAATAAAAGGAAGTTCTTCACACAGCGCACAGTCAACCTGTGGAACTCCTTGCTTGAGGAGGTTATGAAGGCTAGGAATATAACAGGGTTTAAAAGAGAACTGGATAAATTCATGGAGTGTACGTTCATTAATGGCTGTTAGCCAGGATGGGTAAGGAATGGTGTCCCTAGCCTCTGTTTGTCAGAGGGGAGTGAAGGATGACAGGAGAAAGATCACTTGATCATTACCTCTTAAGTTCACTCACTCTGGGTCACCAGGCATTGGCCCCTGACAGTGGACAGGATACTGTGCTGGATGGACCTTTGGTCTGATCCAGTATGGCCATTCTCATTATGCAGACGAGTCTGAAAAGCATACTCCTTTAAACTAAGTGCTGAACACTCACCCCTCTAAATCAGGCCTTCATTACAGCATCACAAGTTGTAAAATCAAAAATCGAAACACCCTAAAATCACTTCGGAAACGCTTACCCTAAGTGAATTGCCCAGGATTACACGCACAGGAAGCCTGTAGCAGAACACGGAACAGAACACAGGTCTCTTGCATCCCTGTCCAGTATTCCTTAATCATAAAACCAATCCTCCTCAGAACGTCAACAGAGTGTGTAGGACTAATCATGAAACACTACAGTGTCAAACAACTGCAGTGCCCTAATCATTATAAACAATTTTATAAATGGACTAGGAAAAATGATACTAGTTAATTTCAAGATGGCATTAAAATATTGTATGAAAGAATAATTTAGGAATTAGGAGAGAAGCAATTTCTTTATAAAGAAGTGAGACTAACTGCTAATAAAAAAGGTTTAGATTATACATTGTTTATAACCCTTAAATATGTGGAAGAAAAATATGTGGTGTGGAAACATATACATAATTCCAAAGAGGGTCCGGGTTTATGGAGCCTCAAAGTTTTTGATCAACCTAACTTTTTTGTGTGTTTCCTGATTATATCTTGTCCAGCAGGAATGTAACTATGTTAAAGCTAAACCTACAAGTACATTAAAAAAAGCCAACACACTTATTTTTAAGAGAACTCAGATGGGTTTCTGAAACATCTGCATTTAGTTGTGAAACAGGATAACTGAACTTAGACCCTCATCTTAACACCCACAATAGTATTAGTGCAATGCCATTTTATGTCCTGTTTGATTTTAAACACAAGGTCTACACAGCAAGCTAATCAAGGACATAAAAAAAAAATAATCTTACTTTAGCCAAGCTACAGATAAAGCCAAGGTCAATAAAGTCTATCCAGTGCCAACCATGCCTTAATTATTAGATAGCATGGCTTAAGGAAAGCTGACAGATGGTGAATGGAAGAAAACTAGGACGAGTCCTCAAACTATTAAAATGCTTAGAAAAGACTGAGTGACTTGCCAGTCAACAGGTATTACTATAATAGCACCTTTACACACAATTTTAATAAGTGAAAACATTTCATAATATGTGAAATAGAATCAGATGTCTGTTCGCTTGAAAGAAAGAGCCACATGGGTAGATTTTAATCCCTTTACTTACCTTTAAGGAACTGAGAACTGCTACATGATTTTGCATTACATAGTTTGTATTGTCCTAAGAGTGCTCTAGGAATAGTTTTACCATAGTCTCCCAAGGACTGTCACAAATGTGACATGTTACTAATGAAACTATCCCAATGAGCAAAAAAATTGTTGTATGCATAGTAAATATGGTTTCCATAATTCTAGGTCAACATATTCCATAAATATAAAACCTACTTTTTTAAAAAATTAGTAAATAATTTCTTTTGCATCAGTTAATTTAAAATTTTGGATTAATCTAGTGTTCAATTGACTTTATGGTCTGATTGCTCTGGATGGAGCTATGCAGTGTGCAAGCTTCTCCACACAAGCTTTGCCATGCATTATGAATTCTAACCTCACTATACAACATCTCTGCTATTCTAGTCTTGAACTGAGGCTTTCAGTCATGACAAATTGTGTGTTGATTTTTAGATGTGGACAAATATCTACTAGGATGACACCACTTTTACCAAAGGTGAAACAGGGAGGAATTTCAAATCTTTGTTGCTTGTGGTCTTCTTGGATTCTCTGCTGGCACTGATACTATATCAGGGCAATCTGACTTCTGAAGTAGCAGAACTAAGTTGAACCCTTTAAATTCTATTTTAAAAGATACTGTTTAACCAAAGAAAGGACTATATCTATTAGACTACCCCAGTCCAAACACTAATGAAATTCAAGGGAGTCTTTGAATTGACATCAATTGACTCTCAGTCAGACCCCAGAGACTCTTCTACTGTTTGCAGTCACATGCTTTACTTCTTCAGCTAGTTACGTAGAAGAAGATTCTCTACAGCCTCATGCCAAACTGTAGCCTTCTAAAAACAAAGCCATTGACAATGTATATAATCATAATCTACAATGCCCAATTACAAATGTCAATAGAAGAGGTTTTGGAACAAATTGATAAATTAA
Organism: Dermatemys mawii; assembly: GCA_007922305.1. NCBI lineage: Eukaryota > Metazoa > Chordata > Testudines > Dermatemydidae > Dermatemys > Dermatemys mawii. The sequence continues at coordinate 18,719,255 of ML677326.1, read as the reverse complement.
ACAGTAATAAGTTACCAGAACCAGATGGTATTCAACCAAGAGTTCTGAAATAACTTAAATATGAAATTGCAGAATTACTTACTGTGGTCTAATATGTATCTTATCACTTAAATCCAGCCTCTATACCAGATGACTGGTGAATAGCTAATGTAATACCAATTTTTAAAAAAGGCTTCAGAGGTGATCCCAGCAATTACAGGCTAGTAAGCTTAACTTCAGTACCAGGCATGCTGACTGAAACTACAGTATAGAACAGAATGACCAGACACATGGATGCACACGATATGTTGGGATCTAGTCAATACAGCTTTTGTAAAGAGAAATCTTGTATCAACAATCTATAAGAATTCTTTGAAGGGGTCAAAAACATATAGACTAGAGATCCAGTGGAAATAATGTACTTGGACTTTCAGTAAGCCTGTGTCAAGATCCCTCACCAAAGGCTCTTCAACAAAATAGGCAGTCACGGGATAAGAGGGAAGGTCCTCTCATGGATCAGTAACTGATTAAAAGACAGGAAACAAAGGGTAGGAATAAACGGTCAGTTTTCAGAATGGAGAGAGGTAAATAGTGGGGGTCCCTCCAGGATCTGTAAAGGGACCCATGCTGGTCAACATATTCATAAATTATCTGAAAAAAGGGGTAAACAGTGAGGTGGCAAATTTGCAAACACTACCAAATTACTCAAGATCGTTAAATCCAAAGCTGACTGTCAAGAATTACAAAGAGATCTCACAAACTGGGTGACTGTAAAACAAAATGACAGGTGAAATTCAATATTGATAAATGAAAGTAATGCACATTGGAAAACAAACCCAACTATACATACACACAACGATGGAGACTAAATTGGATGTTACTAAAGAAAGAGATGTTGAAGTTGCTGTGGGTAATTCTCTGAAAACACCTGCTCAAAATACAGTGGCAGTCAAAAAAGCTAACAGAATGTCAAAAACCTTAAGGGACTGATAATAAAATATAATGCCAGTATATAATTCCATGGTATATCCACATCTTGAACACCACTACCTGCAAGAATCAGAGGGGTAGCCATGTTAGTCTGGAATTGCAGAAGTGACAGTCCTGTGGCACCTTAAAGACTAACTAAAAGTATTAAAGCATAAGCTTTCGTGGGCTAATACCCACTTCATCGGATGCATGCAGTGGAAGTATCCAGTGGAAGTATCCAGGGGCAGGTATAAATAGGTAGGCAAGAACCAGGTTAAAGATAACAGGGTGGGTCCAATGAGGCTGAACCAGCTGTTATCTCTAATCAGAGAGATACTGCACTACATGCAGTTCTAGTTGCCCCATCTCAGAAAAGACATATTAGACTCGGAAAAGATGCAGAGAAGGTGATAAAAATTGATTAGGGGCTTGAAAATGCTTCCAAATTAGGAGAGATTAAAAAGACTGGGACTGTTCAATTTAGAAAAAAAGTTAACTAAGGAGGAGATATGATAGAGGTCTGTAAAATCATGGATGGTATGGAGAAAGTGATGAAGGCAGTGTTATTTACCCCTTCACATAACCCAAGGGTCACCCAATGAAATTAATAAGCAGCTGGTTTAAAACAAAAATAAGGAATTACTTCTTCACACAGTGCATAGTCTACCTGTGGAATTTGTCACCTAGGGATGTTGCAAAGGCCAAAAGTATAACTAGGTTCAAAAAAGAATTAGATAAGTTCATGGGGATAAATCCATTAATTGCTATTAGCCGAGGTAGCCAGGGATGCAAACCTTTGCTCTGGGTGTCCCTAAGCCTCTGACTGCCAGAAGCTGGGACTGGACCACAGGCCTTGGTCGCTCGACAAACTGCCTTGTTCTGTTCATTCCCTCTGAAATACGTGGCACTGGCCACCAAATGAAGACGGGACGCCGGGCTGGATGGACCATTGTTCTGATCCATCATAGCTGTTCTTATGTACACCAAATGTGTTAAATTCTCTTTTGACAACAATGCATACTGCAGTTAAACGAATATCCATTAACTTTTATCCACTAACATAGGCAAGACTGTTTATAAATATCTGGCAATATAAATAATTAACAAGCTATTTTATTCCATATTATTTATATAGCATTTAAGGGTGTGTGATACTGTATGAAACATGCAGGTCAGATACCTGTCAACTTACCATCTATGAGTCCAATCCTGCTTTCGTCAACTTCAAAGAGTGAAGAATCGGACACATGATTTCAATGGGAGCTCAACAACTCTCAGTATCATGCCCATATAATTCTGTGAGTCAGGATCTTCTTTTCTTTTGTCTCATGGGATGCTATATAATGGAAATAAAATGGAACAAAACAATGTATTTGTACTGATGAATTTTCATAATTAGTCTTTTCTATGCACTTGTTAGCAGCAACTCTCAGGATCAGACCATTAGACATAGCAAGGGATGCTGACTATATCAATGACAGATCATGAGAAATGAATTGTCAGATCCACTGCTTGATCTTGTTGATTGTATTTTTATTAATAGGTATACGGAAATGAAGAGCTGGGTTCAGAGTGACAAATCTGGAGTGACTATATATCTGTGGTCAAACAGTTGCACTCTATTACAAAATAAATAAAGTTTAATTTTGAATCCACAGAAATTGGAAAAAGCATCTAATGAATAAAGAAGCCAGCAGCAATTTTCTCTGCACTTCACTTTTTAAAAAAATTACGGTTTTTAAATTGCCGTGAAGGTGAACAAGTCAGATAATTTGTTTGTCCAGCTAGACTAGGGTGTCTTTGGATTGTCCACATATTAGTTTAACAGAAGAAGCAGAGTGCACCATATTTAACTTGACATATGCCAGGCAGCAAGATTACTAGTGTGTCTTTTTTCTAAACAATAGCGAGAACAATTTATTTGTCAAAAATTGCTGCACAATATAAAGAGCTCTCCAGTTAAAGATTTTGATCAATATATTCAATACACGCATGACTTAATTTCTTTCTCCATTAACTCACATTTGTAACATGGAAGGTTTATTTTTCTTTGCAGTAAATTATCCAGAATACTACTACTAATAGATAATAATACCACAAAGCTTTTCATCAGTGAAGCCCAAAGCACTTTAAAAAGGGCGTCAGGATCATTATTCCCATTGTACAGATGGGGAAATTAAGGCACAGGGAAATTACATGAATTGCCCAAGGTCACCCAACAAACTGATTGCAGAACCAAGAACGGAACCAAGGTGTCTAGAGTACTAGTCCAATGTTCTATCCAGGAGGCCACATTGCATATCCCAACTAAAAGGAGAGACTTTCTGAACAGTTTAACAATGAGAATAATTAACCACCTAAATTAGTTTACCAAGGGAAGTAGTAGATTCTCCACCACTTGGGGTGTTTACATTGTAGAAAGGAACCCACTCACATGTTCAGTTACAAGTTATTGGACTTGATGGAGGAATTACTGTGTGAAGTTCTACAGCCTAGCCTGTGTTTTGTAGAAAATCAGATTAATTTTTGTAACAATCCCTTCTGGCCTTAAAACCTTAGAACAAGAACATTCTTTCATAGGAACAGCTTAGTTTCCTAAAGGAAGCATCCAGTGGGAAACATTCTTTCCAGTTTCAGGCTCCGTCATTCACCCACCAACATGGCAGATGCACAGGGCACTACAGATCACCCGAGACTGACATTAATGAAACACTAAAGGAAGCATACATAAAAAGGTAATAAAAAGGTAGGAGGAGGAAAGTGAGAGTAAAACACTCATAAACATGCATTTCACATCCAGGTTACTTGCCACAGATTCCCTTCCAGATCCCTTGAAGATACACAGTTTGTAGGACTGGAAAGACAAGGCAGAATGCAGGAGAGAGTGAAATCACAGCTTGGGATAGGAAAAGGAAGAACATCTCTGACAAAAAAAAATTAAGAATGTGACATGATGATTGGTTTATCAGTTTAGTACAAAAAGATCCATATGTAATGTTTCTGTGTTTTGTTACAGCCAAGATTGCCTGAGGCTGGGAATGGATGACAGAGAATGGATCATTCAATTATTGCCTGTTCTATTCATTCTCTCTGAAGCACGTGGTATTGACCACAGTAAGAAGACAGAACACTGGACTAGATGGACCATTGGTCTGATCCACTATGGCCGTTCTTATGTTCTAAAGATATTATATCAATTTTAAAGTACTTTATGCTGTACTCTAGGACATGATTCAATACACTTGAAAGGTATGTGTTATATGGACCGTCTTTGTTTACCTTAGAAGTTTCTCATTAACACTGGCTATTTTTCTCAACACTGTTTCTAGTGATAAATTGCTACTTTGCATCACCCCAATGGGTGCTGTTTTACACTGGAAGATGTGCTTTACAAAAAGCACTTAGAAATGTGGTATGTTCAGAGACTAATGATTTTAAATTTCCATATCTTCTCTCGGGCCTTCTGATTCGAGTCTTTGCTGCTACATCAGGTCAGCAGATTTCAAGAAAAGGAGATCAACTGTGACAGGGATGAAGCAGAGACATGGAATTCTAGAAGCCAAACAAGACCAGCAGACCATAAACATGGAATCTTGGCTTTAGATGGCAATTATTTCTCAGCAAAGCTAAGGCTATCATTCAGCGAAAAATTCTTCCACCAATGTATCCCTCTACAAAACAAATACAAACCTGCTACAGAGGGTAGATATTTTACATTTATTTTACTAAGATTTTTTAATCAGAAAGAGTTGTGACTGAAGAAATAAATGGCTTTGTTTTGAAAAAATAATTAGGATAAAAAGGGGTATGGAGGAGGGGAGGAAAAGAATATTTGGTGACTGGCAGTCTGAGCCTTAAGCTTGTTTAACTATTACATACAAACAGAACACAGATTTGTTCTATGATGGGAATCAGGCAATCTGTGAATCCCATTATCTTTTTTACCACGTGGTCAATCACTCAATTACGATGCTGCTTTTTCACCGTGAATATGCAGTCCAAACACTTCCATCAGGACAATTAGTCTGGGATGTGCCTCAGCACAATGACTGTTTTTGTTAAGATTACTATACCAAGATTCCCTGAATTATATTTCAGGAATATCACAAGGACCTTGAAAGTGACAGAGAGTGTACAAGGAATGTGTAACAGCAACACACAAAGCAATGGGAAAACTAAATTCAACATCTCTTTTGTAAAAGGACCCATGAGTATCTTTCCAGTGGTTACAAATGACCATGCAGCACAGATCTTGAAGGATTAGTATGTTAATTACCCTAAACTCATCAACTTGTCTTATCTCTTACTTTAACTATGACACTCTTTTCTCTTTTAAATGTGGAAACACTATATTATTTTCATTTTTCTGAAATACCATCCAGATTAACTAACAGTTTGGTTAGTCACAAAAATAACTAAAAACAAAAGACATCAAGTTCCATGTCTATTTTGTTTCCAACTTCTATATCAGAGATGGTCAGTTGGCAAGTGAGGAGATGATTTTTGTGTGCCAATAATGCAAATTCAGTAGAGGAGAGTGGTCACACACAAATGAATTTTGTCTCTTATACCCAGCCAGTGAAAATAATTCAACAAGGACCAAATTTTCAACCTCCTGGAAGGAGCTATTCACTTGGCGTTTTGTATACAGCATCGCCATAAGTGCGGAGGACAGACTCCTCTCCACCTTTATGGGTGCCAACATGGCTATTACTGCAGACTTTAGCCTGCACTGGCATGTGCCACATCTCTTCTCACCCAATCCAAGACAATGGAGCAACAAACCCAGGGATGTATGAGTCCCACTTCCCGGGTGCTGCTACATAGATCCACAGTATGCAGGGATGTTCTAATTCTCCTACATGGCCTCTGTAGTTTGCACCCCAATCCCCTGGACAGAAGAACCACAATACATTTATAACCCAGAAGGGGTCTACCTGTGGAGTGTTTTCCCATGGAATGAAAAGTAGAAGGGTAATGGAGGCCTGATACTAAGAGCACAGACAAAAGCCCTGCTAGTGTGCACATCAGAGGTTTGTTATTAAAGAAAACTGCTATTACTTGGACATACATAGAACAGATACCCTGAGAAAAGTGATACAGTTTTAGGATCACTTTTCTAGCTGTAACCACACTTAGAGAAATTCCATTAACACAAAGACATTGCATTGTATCAGCTAATTATATCTTCATATACAAAGATTATATTGAATTCAGAAAGATGAAAAAAGTATGATTGTTAACAGTAATAAAAGCTACACATGAAGTTATGGCCATGTAGTGTAATCTGAATACAAATATATATCCATAGAAGATTATAATAATCACGTCACATAAATTCTTATAATCAGTATGATTCCCCGCCCTACCCCCAAACATCTATGTCACTAACTCAGTCCTATAAGGACAATTTCATTGGAGGAGAAATGCAGAAAGTGTACATTATATAACAGAAAACTCAGAATGCACTACACACTGGAAAAGTCTTAACAGCATTTGACACAGGAGGCTGATATTTATCATGAGTGAAGAGGAAGAGAACTGCAGTGAATGAAAAAGCATTTTATGTAGGAGGAAAATTTTTTACTAAAGCTACTGTGAAAAAAAAGCTGATTACCCTGGGGATGAGGAGGAAAGCATCTGAACAAGTTCTTTTTCTCAAAAAAAGAGCTATACAACTGATGGCTATAAAATGCAAAGACAAGAAAGAGCTTCTGCTGTACATACCTATAGTATCTACATAAGGCACAATGCATTCTCCTGCTAGACCAATGTCTCATATGAAAGCTGACAAAACAATTTGTTTTCTTCCTGCCATGCCAATGTGTGAAACATGCACCAGTTTTCAGAACCGTGCTTTCTGCATTATAGAGAACAGACTGACAGGTTTGTCTCCTTGACATACTTCAGTAGCAATTATTCCAAGCAGATCAAACTCTTCTGATATCAGAGAATTAAATACTGTATCTGCACATAGCTTACTATTCCCATCAGCCTGATTCAAGAGAGGAACAAAGTGTTTAAATCCACATTACAGGATTGTTTCTCCATTTATTAAAGGTTAAGATTTAGGCCCTGATCCTGCAATTCATTGTATATGACAGAGCTAAAGTCATTGGGGCTCCACACAAATGAAAAAATCCAGACATAACAAACTGCAGAATAAGGGCCTTGAACAGCCTCATATTGTTAGAAATGTTATCATGATTTTCGTTTTTAATTCAAAGCAAACTGTTTGGATTTAAACATTGTACTGCATTGCCTGTGACACTGTTCTAGCACTGGGGAATCAAAGAATGAAATGCATAAGTGAAGACTTGAATTCTTTAAATTCACTCACTTTTAACATTCTAAGCAGTTGTTAGAAATACAAAATGTTGGTTTTGTTTGTTTAAAGAACACACAAAATGTTAACTTGGCAGAGCCCCTCTAAGACCAGCACTGATGACTGATATATTGTCAGTAATCCCTTGAGGTCGAGGATGATCTCTTTCACAAGTTTTATTTTCCATGGGTCCTGGTGGCTGAAGAGTCCGATCCTTGAGCCACAGGCTCATTGCCAGATGTTGCAGGTGGTGCTGGAAGACGTGATTGGGCTGCGATTGCTGCGTGACAGTCATCTTGTCTTTCTTTTCTGGCATTTTTCCTGCAACCAGGGCAAGGCAATTTTCCTCAAAAATGGACATTCCCTCTCTGACAAGTCTTCGCCAGTTATCCCTATCCTGGGCTGCTGTCTCCCAGTGTGTAGTGTCAATGCCACATCTCTTGATGTTTATCTTTAGGGTGTCTTTAAAGTGTTTCTTTTGCCCCCCGCCCCCATTTCCTTTCTCCTATGGTAAATCAGGCATATAGCAGTTGTTCTGACTGATTATCTGTCTATCTAAAGATAGATAGATAAAGCTAGCAGCCCTGTTAGAAGTATTCCATGACCTAACATTTTAACATGTTGGATAAAATGTACTCAGGGAAGAAGGCTCCATGCACCACTTTATTCACCCCTTAGGCTCAAGCTGGATAAAAGCCTTAGGGCCCTGAGGATCCCATTAATTTTAGTGGGCTTTGAATCAGGGCTCTAATAGTATTTGCCCTTTGAAGGCTGAAATGGGACATAAGATCCTCTGCCCAGGGTGAATTTCACCAACTGAAAACTACCTTCAGCATGGGTAAGTATAGAAATTGGGGATAGATTCTTAACCTAGTTTAACATTAGCAGCCGTGTTAGTCTGTATCCGTAAATGAGACGAGGAAGACTTTGTAGCACCTTAGAGACTAACCAGTTTATTTCAGCATAAGCTTTTGTGGGCTATAGCCCACGTCATCAGATGCATAGAATGGAACAGAAGTAAGATGCATTTATATACACAGAAAGAAAAAAAAGGGGGTTGTATATTAGCATACCAATTCTAAGAGGCTGTTTAATTTGGATGGCCCAAATTAAACAGCCTCTTAGAATTGGTATGCTAATATACAACCCCCTTTTTTTTCTTTCTGTGTATATAAATGCATCTTACTTCTGTTCCATTCTATGCATTCGACGAAGTTGGCTGTAGCCCACGAAAGCTTATGCTGAAATTAACTGGTTAGTCTCTAAGGTGCTACGAAGTCTTCCTCGTCTCATTCTTAACCTAGGGTGTTTATGCAGGAAAGGAGACCAGGGATGAGAAGAGTTCCGTGTCAAAATTTTCCCATCTCATCAACAAGGCTACTTACTCAGATACCCACTCCTTCCTATTTTTTTTAGTCACATTCTTTTACCACTCATCCAGTCTGTGTTTCTCTCACACTCACCAACATATCTATTTCCCACAGACCCTCTTCAGGCTTGTCAACTTAAGGACATTAACTGGCATAGCTATAGTGGGATAGCTGTTACTCTATAGCTACTCCAGAATAACTCCCTCATGTGGGCATACTATTCTGAAATTCTGGATTAAAGATGCTTTTATTTAGGAGCAGAGTGTCCAAAGAGGGAATTATTCTGGAATAGCTAAAGCAGAAAATAATTTTCTTGCTACAGTTATGCCAGGAAATTTCCCCCCCTCCAGTGTATTTTTTCTTTGTTGTTATTAATGTAAATGTAAGACTACTAATATAAAGGCAAGACTATTGGCCACACATGCTAGTGAGAGTAAGAAATCCTACAAACTCACTACAAAAACCAGAGGCTGTCAAAGCTTCCTATTTAGTATGATGCCATAACAAACAACCATTGAGAAATGCTGCCATGCAGAAAATCCACAAAAATTAAAAATGAGACTGCGTAATGAGTCTGACCCCCAGTTTGCGAGCCCCTGTTGTAGGGTATTATCTTGCATAATACCCTACAACAGGGGCTCGCAAACTGGGGGGTCAGAACCCCACAGAGGGCTACAAGGTTATTACATTTGTGGGGTCGCAAGCTGCAGCCCTTACCCCAAACCCTACTTTGCCTCTAGCATTTATAATAGTGTTAAATATCTAAAAAAGTGTTTTTAATTTATAAGCAGGAGGTTGCACTCAGAGGTGTGCCCTGTGAAAGGGATCACCAGTACAAAAGTTTGAGAAACACTGCCAATTATAAAGTAACTTACTACAGGGAAACAAACATTGTAAGTCATTGCTGTCTAAGAGCCAGATTCTTCAAAATTCCACTCAGTTTGGCACATTCCACCTCTCAGCCAGTCACATTCTTCTTGCACCAGGATAGTCATGACAAAAAGGAACCCAGACGGAACAGCCTCTTCCCCACAAATTCTGACATTCTACTGTAAACCTGAAGTTCCCAATGCTGTTAACATTTTCATGACAGCCCTGAATCTGTCATATTCTTAACAGACAAAAACAATATAAAAATTAAACCTACAAAAATATTTTCCTCATTAGCAAAAAGAGACAAATAAAATGTGTGTTAAGTGGAGAAAGACAAAACATTCAAAAAATAAATAAGTAATAAAAATAGTAAATACATAGGTCAAGATCTGCAGGACTGAGACACTGTACAACATTTACAATATTTAATGTAAAAAAATAAAAATAAAGTTTACTCTTTACTCTGAAACAACCCCACACACTATAAATTTTATGATACATTAGTAGCCAAAGTACCAAGCAAAAGTTAAGGGATTATGCTGAACAGATGCAGCAAGTCAGCTTCTCTAAGTCTATCATTCATGTTGGTCCACTGAATGCTCTTAGTTTCCCATAGTAAAATTCAGTTTGCACTCATCTTTCTTAAAGCAATTCTCACAAGAGCTAATATGTACAACTAGGATAGAATGCACTTCTGATTTAAATAAAAAGTCGAGGAATGGGGGAGAGATTGCATGTGAATGGATTCTTCTTTAAGAAAGATCTGCAATGTATTTGGATGGAATCCAGATCAAAAGAAAACAGTTATAACAAAGCCTACATCAAGCCAGTGCAACCCAGCTGTTAATGAAAGATGAAGACAGGATCTTTTCCAATGGAAATGTCAAGATGCAGTTCAGAACGTAAGAAAGGCTATACTGGGTCAGATCAACGGTCCATCTAGCCCAATATCCTGTCTTCCGACAGTGGCTAATGCCAGGTGCCCCAGGGGGAATGCACAGGTAATCATCAAGTTATCCATTCCATCTCTCTCATTCCCAGTTTCTGGCAAACAGAAGCTAGGGACATCATCCTGGCTCATCCTAGCTAATAGCCATTTATGGACCTATCCTCCATGAATTTATCTAGTTCTTTTATGAACACAGTTATAAGTCTTGGGCTTCACAACATCCTCTGGCAAAGAGTTCCACAGGTTGACTATGCATTGTGTGAAATAATACTTCCTTTTGTTTGTTTTAAACCTGTAGCCTATTAATTTCATTTGGTGATCCTTAGTTCTTGTGTTATGAGGAGTAAATAACACTTCGTTATTTATTTTCTCCATACCAGACATGATTTTGTAGACTTCTATCATATCTCCGTTTAGTCATCTATTTTCTAAGCTGAAAAGTCCCAGTCTTATTAATCTTTCCTCGTACGGAAGCCATTCCATACCCTTAATCATTTTTTTCCCTTTTCTGAACCTCTTCAATTCCAATGTATCTTTTTTGAGATGGGGAGATCACATCTGCACGCAGTATTCAAGATGTGGGTGTACTATAGATTTATATAGAGGAAATATGATATTTTCTGCCTTATCCCTTTCTTAATTATTCCCAACATTGTTTGCCTTTTTGACTGCTGCTGCATATTGAGAAGATGTTTTCAGAGAACTATCCACAGTGACTCCAAGATCTGTTTCTTGAGTGGTATCAGCTAATTTAGACCCCATCACTTTATATGAATAGTTGAGATTAAAATTTTCCAATATGCATCTGTTAAGTTGCATCTGTGCAGGCTAGAAGCACTGTAAGAGTGATGCTCTTCACCTCTAAAGAAGGGTTTACCTCATACTCACAGCATCATCTTCCAACACCTGAGCAATCAGTTTAAGGAAGCCAACCTGCGGAATATCACCATTGCAGCTAGTTCTCTCCACCATAGGAGATGGACTTTGAAATACAATTTCACATACAAGGAGCGCAGAAAGGATTAAATGAAGAAAGTGTTCTGAATTACAGTGCTATTCAGAACTAATGACCAAAGCCAAATATAAAACCACAGTATCAGAAAAATAATAGACCCACCATAACCATATATGTATCTGCTTAGATTCAAGGTGCAAAGGAGACTATTTCCCACTTGGCTGCAATTGTCATGAGGAAGAAGAAAAAGAAGATAGTGAAGAGAGGGACAAGATGGTATAGGAAATTGGTAATGGAATGGGGAACCTTGTACTGTTAGCCCATCAGTTCAAATCCAGCCCAGATTGGTAGGGATTTAAATAGCAGCTGACAACATATATGAAGTGTTAGTGTGACCTCACAACAGGAATCCACATAAAAAATCATTCCAATTGTCCCCATCTTGGGAAGTCTCAACAAAATGAATGAACAGAATAAGACACCCCTCAATCTACGTGTGGTCACTACAGAACACAGCTAAAACAACACTGGCAGAAAAGTTTGAAGTAGATTGTAGTACAGCTGCCTGTTCTTGCTCCCGTTGTATGGATAAAGGAAAGGACTTCAGTCTCCAGGGCCAGCAAGCTGCCACCTAGGTCACTTTGTTTTAAAACAAGACGACGACAAGATACTAGAACAAAATTTCACAGCGAAGGAAAAAAAATGTTCCTCATTCTTACCTGAATAGCTAAATCAAAGCAAGGAGGAGTACCAGCAGGTAAAGCTCAAAATGTATATATGTAATTCTCATTAGCTTTAACAGAAGTAACATATGTGCATCCTGTAGAGGATATTCCCAGAAGACAATGTATTCCTCTTCAGCACATGCTGAAAATTCAAACTAAAGCAAAAGTGAAACTACATCATGCAGCAGTGTCACAATGACACTTCCGTAGAGAACAAAGAGGTGGCAGCTAAAATAAAACAAGGCTGACTGAAAATATTTGACAGCCAATACCTTTTCAGAGTGGCTCCAAGATACTCAAGAGGTAAAGGGCAACTACGGCTGAATTAAAATGGCACTTCGAAATATGACACATACATGAGGAAATAAGACACATACATGAGTTTCAACTTGGGAAACTGTAGCTTCAGCAAAATATTGCTAAAACAGCCTGAAAGAAAGTGAAAAAGAATGAGAGAGGAGAAAACTTGACAAAGCAAATGAGAGGTGCTGCGCTGATCCCTTAATAAACTGCATTAACAGAGCCAGCATCTCTGCAGTTAACTGAGGCTGCAATTAGCAACACCTGAAAGAGGTTCACACAGAGATGACCATGCAGATAGCTTGTCTCTTTGAACCTTTATATTGATTTATTTATCACAGTTTCTCCTCCAGAAAAAAAAATAAATTGATAGTACCAGATCTTAATAAGAAAAAAGATCAAATTATCTTTGCTGCTAGCATTTCAGACCAGCCACCCCAGCACCACCAAAAAAATAAAAATAAAAAAATAAACCTGTAATGCCAGGGAACTTCCTTTATTTTCAACCATTCTCCACCATTAGACTGAATTAACAAACAAACACACTGTGAACTATACTACCTGGAGGAAACGAAGCTCACCAAACTAGTAATTTGTATAGTCATAGTTTCTAAAGGCCCCTTACATACTCCTTTAGGTCACGTATCCTTTGCTAATCTTTCCAGGCTCCTGACCTCAGAAATGTATTTTCAATGAATCAGGAGAAACCCTAGTAAATACAGTGGGACATCAAAAAAAAATCCCCCCACAAAGCCAAAGGATGGGGAGGTAGATAAATTAGGGGTTGCTATGGAGGCCCAACTTTTTCTTTTTCCCTTAATTTTAAATAAAATCCCCTCCACAAAGTCTCTTATCATATTATGGAGACACTGTAAACAATTAACAAAATGTATTGAGAGTGTATAGTGATATGCCCAAAAGTAGCAAAACCAAGCATCAAACAGCAGGCAAGATAACTTTTCAACCTGTATTCCTGATTTCACAAAGTAGCTTTTCTCAGCCCCTCCACGCACCCACAGCCAGGTAGAATCCCAGCTTATCAGAACAGACTCCCAATTCATCTGCAGGCAAGTGCCTCCCAAAATTCTTTGGGTGCATGTGTGTATAAAAAAAAACTACACACATACCATTGACAGAACAAGGATCAATGGTCTCAAGTTGCAGTGGAGAAGGTTCAGGTTGGATATTAGGAAAAACTTTTTCACTAGGAGGGTGGTAAAGCACTGGAATGGGTTACCTAGGGAGGTGGTAGAATCTCCTTCCTTAGCGGTTTTTAAGGTCATGCTTGACAAAGCCCTGGCTAGGATGATTTAGTTGGGGATTGGTCCTGCTTTGAGCAGGGGGTTGCACTAGATGACCTCCTGAGGTTCCTTCCAACCCTGATATTCTATGATTAATGAAAGAGTACCTCAAATTCAGAGAAGGTTGTGGGGAGAAATAGATTATCTCTAGATTGCAGGAGAGATAGTTACCCAAGCATAAGAAGAGTTCTGTACCAAAATTTTCCCATCTCATCTCATAATGGGAAAAGTGAATCTCATGCTCCAGAATATTAAGGGAATGGATTCTCAGACCTGTGCCTGAACACAGCAACGGGGTAAGAGAACCATGTGTGCTTCCTCTTCACGTAAACCATAGATCCCAATGGAGTAAAGGGAGATGATGTAGGACGTTAGGTGAGGAACTGAGCTACTGAAGCCTCCAAAAGTCTTGAATTAAGATATTCATGCTAAAAAAAATTCCAAAATTCACCATAATTCACACAAAGCCTCCAGCGACTGAGGACATAACCATCCCTGGAATACAATAGATTCAAAACTCCAAAATACATACACTCACATAGACACAAAATATTGTGTTGTTTCTGTTTTGCAGAATTCAAAATGTAGCCTTCATTTCTCCCCATGGCATTTCTAGTTGAAACCATTAAAGAAATTATCCATTTATCAAGAACTACGTTTTCATAGTAGTTTTTCAAAATAAAAAGTTGTGAAAAATTTAAATTTTGGGGAGGGTTGCAAAATATTTTATTTTTGAAAAGAGGTCATTTTTCAAAGAAAAAATTTCTCTCATGAAAAAAAATCAGCTCTACCTTGGAAAAATCCAAGGTTAGAAATCACTTCCCTAACTTACATCATGGATAGCTCGCAAATTGTTTTACTGGGGTAGGAGAGTGCATTAGGTAATGATGGCTGTGTGATATGTTTTTCTGTACTGTTCAGGAAAACTTACATGAGTGGGTGATGTATGTTAATGATTGTCCTACATTTGGTATTAATTTTTAATGTAAAAATTAGAGTTGAAATCTGCATATTTCTGTTCGTTGGTGTATGTTATGTATGGCTGGAATTAAGGTTTCAGTTAATTGTTCAGAATGGGGATGGATAGCAATAATGGAAGATGAGAAGGGGAAATGATGAGTAAAGCATTGTCCAGCATTGAATGACTTTGCTTATTTTCTTGATTTTTAGAGTATGCATTGGAAAGCTATGCAGTATAGCAACCTTACCTCAAAGTTAAAGATTTTTTGAGCCAAGGCCCCATTAAATTACATAATCAAGACTGACATATATATTCACATAGGTAGCAGTCAATAAATGTATGTATTATGTACTCCATATGCCCCCTTGCAGAGTCCCAGTGTCCAACATCCCTGCATGCATTCGTCCCCTTTAGTTCCCCAACTGCACCACTCCACTTGGGCAAATCATGAAGTGCAACTTCTGCTCTGACTTCTGCACATATTAGGTGGCAAAGGCAGAAACACTACTCCTGCAAACATACATGTAAACAGTATCAGTAGTCTACTATCAGTAGATCAATAATCCCAATATCATGTAAAAAAGATACATACATGCACATTTGCAGGAGCAAGACCCGAGAATGTGATAATGAACTCTGTGAGGGAAAGTCACAAAAGAAAAGGAATCTTGAAAGGAAGTGGAATTAATTTTCTTCCTAGCCATAAAGTTCACTAGCTGCATTTTAAACAATTACTCATTTTTAAAATCCATTTTATTTGGGGTTGGGGGGGTTGTATGTTTTACATTGATATTTTTTATTTGCAGGCAACAAATTACATTTGAATCATTTAGGAGACTAAAGATGTATGGTTGGACGATAAATGTGACAATTAAACTGTAAACATTTAACAGCATAATAATCAGAAAATCATTGCATGTTTGGTGGCTGAGAACTATGCCCTTCTTCACTTTCCTTTTGAATCAAAAGTAACCTTCCTCTCCTCTGAGCTCCATGCAGTTGCAGAGGCCTAAAATTTGAAGGCTGCTTGTGGTGCCAGCATGAAGGGGTCGGGTACAAAACACAGTTCTCCAATCGCAGCCAGTCATTAAAAATATATAGTCAGGCCAACAAACAGGAATTACATTGAAAATAGATGTCCAGATTACTCATCCAAATCTCCAGAACAGTTTGTTTTTTAAATGTTGACACAGAAAAGGAAATTGAAGATAACCAATTATGAGCTTTTAAGCAAGTACATTATATAAATAATATTTATTAGGAGCCTCATCACCCTCTGAACACCTTGCATAAATGAAGGCCTTATCCTGCAAATCCTCTAGGTGATGGCCTCTTATCTACTTCAGGGGAAATTCCATGCTTGTAGGTTTGCAGTTTGGGGTCCAAATCCTGTTGGCTTCTCTCAAATGAATAGCTCCCATTGAAATAAAAGCAAGCAAGATTTGGTGTCAAGTAATATCAATAAAAAAAGGTAATAAACAGAATAGAACCCCTAAAAATACAGAGGAATGGATATATAGACGTACATAGGGACAATTGTCCCACCCCCACTCTGAAGGTCTGAGATGGATACAGCTAGAGGACTAGCTCAGCTCATTCATCCCAGCTCCCTCTCCAACAGAAAGGAGCAGTGAGGGGAGCAGAGGGGCTTTACCTCACCTCACCCAGAGAGTTTGTTCGGGGGTCACTAAATTGGTGGACAATGGTACCTAAGCAGCGATGAAATCCTTTTTAAACAAGGCATTCCCCAGCCCCACCCCAGCTCTTCTGATGGCTGCTCCAGAGTTGCAGATGGGTGGCGATCAAAACGGGCTGGTCAGTGAGACCCTCCTACATGACACTCAGCATCTGAAGGGCTAACACCGGCAGTCACCCCATAGCCTCCTGACTGGGGGAGGCTAGGGGAGTTAGGAGGTTGTTATGCGCAGCGAGCAGCAGCCCCGGGGATGAACGCAGCAGGGTGGATCCCCCCGCGAGCTCTGCTCACGGCGGTGCTGGAGGTGGCAGCGCAACTTACTGCACCCCACCCAGCAGGGCCGGGGCGTCCCGGCGCCGGGTGCAGCTCCCGGGGATCTGAAAGGTGGGCGGGGAAAGGGGCCCCTACTCGCAATGGGCTACAAACGGGAAGGGGGGGAGAAAGGAGCAGCCTGGCACAGCCCAGCTGTGCCCGCTTCCGCAGGGCGGCATCTGATACCCACTCGCCCCACGCCATCCAAGGCTTCGTGCCCAGCAGCAGCAGCACCCTTCGCTCCCCGGCTCACTCACCCCGCCCCGAGGTGCTCACCAGCGCCGCAGCGGAGCCACCTGCCCGCCGGGATTCCTGCGCGCTCCCTGGGACGCTGCCCCCGGAGGAACCTGCCGCTGCGGCTCCAGCGCCGTCTGGACGCAGCCGGGGACCAGGCAGTGCCGCACCGCCCAGTGTCTGCACCTAGAGGCCGGCTCGGGCCCCGCCCATGCTCTCCAGCTGTCACCGCCGACCCGCCTCCGGGAGGCGGAGAGCGCCGCTCCCCCGCGGTACCCACCCCGGCCGCGGCCCCTCCAGTCACTTCGCCGCCCACCGCCTCCCTCTGCAACGCCGGGCCGGCCGCCCCGCCGCCGGGCTTTGCCCGCCTGGGGCCCCGGGGAACGGCCGCGGCGGCTGAGGAGGCGAGGCCGGGGCGGGGAGAGCAGCGGCTGCTGCAGTGGGCGGGCGAGTTGCGGCGGCCGCCGGGGCTGGCCTAGCTCGCGGGGACAGACGCGTGGGGTGCAGGTAGCGGCGAGGCGGGAGGGGAGGGCGGCCGCCCCAGGGCGGGACTGCGCGGGCTGGGAAGGGGCCTGGGCAGTGCTGGCTCGGGTTGGGGGCCTGGTGGGACGGCGTAGGGAGCGGTACCGGCGAGGGGCTTAGCGGCGCGCTCGGGGCCCAGCCCCGGCAGAGCGGAGCCGCGCTCTCCCGTGGGAGTCGGTTCACCCCAGCGCCTGCCGCGCGGAGCCTGCCTGGGCCAAGCGGGTCTGCGCGGAAATAGGCAGCCCTAGGAGCGGGTCAATTAGCGGGGTTGTCGGCGCGCTCACGGGACACTCCGCCTGCAGCGCCTGTTCCCCGGGAAACAGTAGGGCGTGATCGCTTGCTTGTTGGGCCATGCTGCTGGCATTCCTATAGCGCCCCACTGCTTGCCAGGCGCTGTATTACTTACTACGCGGCACCATCAGCATGGTAGCATAAAACGGGCCTTTAACGCTGAGCTAAAACATAAGGCTTTCGGCGAAGGAGACTTTTCGCTGTAATTTCCCTTTGTTGGTGTGCTTTGTCCAATTCGCATCTTCCTGCAAGTGCAAAAGGGTGTGTCCCACTTCTTTTTCAGCACAGCTGCTTACTGCCATAAAACAGGTAGGTGGTGGTGTGTACAGCAGTTATATTTGTTAGTTAGCACCACTTACATCCTGTACAGCAGGTATACTGCGGGCTCAAGAAAGCCTGTTTATGGCTGACAGAAAGCTAGACTCTTAAATATTCCGATTCCACAACGATGCTATTTGTAGGTTTCCTTTTATTAGTGTTTTGTACCATCACTATCCACAGATATTTGTCACAATTGTCAATTTAACGCAATGGCTAGTATTTTTTCCTCAAGGCCAGACAGTTGTAGTTTCTAATCTCCTCTAAAGTCTTGTTATATTTAGAGGCCGCTGTTAAATATAGTATCTGCTGGAGGCTGCCAGGCCTAGCCTTTTGCCTGCTCTATTGTGACTTAGACAGATGTGACTTTTATCTACTTCAGTAAATTGGCTTTGAGCACAGCTTTGCTTTTGGAATATCTGCTTTCTGGTATTGTCATCCTGTTGGCCGTTGCTACAGAGCACTCTGGATCAGTTGGTAAAACAGGTGAAAGTGAACAGTTTTTCAGTTCAGCCACATATAGGGTCATCCATCTAGGAACAAAGAATGGAGACCAAGTTTAGAGCATGGAAGAATCTGTCATGGGAAGTAATGACTCTGAAGAAGTTTTAGGGCTGAGGAGTCAAGTCACAGTGAGTAACCTATTAAACATGAACCCTCAGCACATATACTGTAGTTGTAATGTGATTGTCATAAAGTGGCTGGCTCTTTAAGAATAGCTGAGTTCAGCCAGACTTATCCAGATTAGTTACCCCATCAGCAGCAGCTGGTCCTGATCAGCTGGGTGATGTTTTTAACAGTTCTGAGAGAACTCAGTTTGAGAGAAACCATAAGGAACAAGTTGGGCTCTGGTGGAAGAATTCCAAGAAAATAGCTTGGGAGTCAGTGCTCTGTGCCAGAGTCAGATGACATAACTACACTGCAATGAAATACCCACGGCTGGTCTATGTCATCTGACGTAGACTCACAGGCCTCAGGCTATGGGGATGTTTAACTACAAGGTAGATCTTCAGATGCAGGCCTTGGAACCCTCCCGCTTCAGCGTTTGTTACAGCAACAACTAAACTCTGAGCATGTCCCTTCTGGGAGCCTGAGCCACATGAATCTGGAGGAAACTGAGGCAGGGAACACCTGCAGTACAACACTTGGCCAGAAGGAGGCACAAGAGGGCAGCGAGGCCCTATATGAGAGGGATTCTGACATGCATAATCAGTAATATTGAGAGAGGTTATATTACCTCTGTATTTGGCCCTGGTGCAACTGCTGCTGGAATCTTGTGTTCAGCTCTGATGTCAGCAGTTGGGGAAGGATGCTGATAAATTGGAGAGAGTTCAGAGAAAAGCCTCAACAATAATTAAGAGTGGCAAACATGCCATATAGTGCCAGACTCAAGCAGCTCAACCTATTTAGCATATCAAAGGGAAAGTTAAGGAATGATTTGATCAGTCTGGAAGTACCTACATGGAAGACAGAAATTTGAAAATAGAGGGCCCTTCAATCTAGCAGACAAAGGCATAACAAGATCTGGTGACTCGAAGCCGAAGCTGATACACAGAAGGTCAGTCTGGATGATCACTGTGGTCTCTTCTGGCCTTAAAAGTCTATGAAAATAATGGGCCAGATTAGCATAACTGGTCTTATATACATCCCATTGTTTCAAGATGTTACATAAATGCCAGATATTAGCTTTCTAGGAAATGTAAATAAATTTGAAGTATACAGAGGATTCAACATGAAGTAGTCCCATTATCCTTTATGAGAATTTTTGTACCTGGTGTTGTCGTCAAAGAGAGAGGATGCTGCTATGATCCAGGGGGAAGAACCTATAAGGTAATAATCATGTTCTGTATCAGAACTTGGGCTGATAACTAATACTTCCATTTCACCACTTGCATTATAGTGCAATACAGCTATTGTTCAAATTCAAATAAGATGTCTAGTTTCAATGCTGCACATGGCTACCATATTAAAGTCAGGTCCTTTTTGCTCATCTTTGATATCTGTCTTAGTAAACCTTACACATCTCATGCTGCTTCATATAAAACTAGTCACCAGACCAGCAGGCTGTTGCTCAGTAAAATAAAACAGACTCAGGTGTTCACTTCCAGCACTCAGTCACTACAATGCATAGGACTAGTACTGCTTTGTCAAGATCAGTGGTCAATATATTGTTGCTGCCTTCACAGGCACTGTGCAACCAGGTTTTAACTAATTTTTCAATACTTATTGAAGCGTATGACACCTTGTATATGAAATGTGCTATATAACAGAGGTTCTCAACATTTCGAGACTATTGTACACCTCACTTAAAAACTATTTGCTTACAAAATCAGACACAAAAACACAGAAGTGTCACAGCCCACTATTACTGAACAATTGCCTCGTTTTTCATTTTTACTATGTAATTATAAAAGGAATCAATTGAAATATAAATATTATTCTTACATTTCAGTGTATAGTGTATAAAGCAGTATAAATCATATGAAATTTTAGTTTGTACTGACTTTGCTAATGCTTTTTATGTACCCTGTTGTAAAACTTGGCAAATATCAAGATGAGTTAATGTACCCGGGTTGAAACCCATGCAAGAAAATGTTAGGCCCTGCATTGCTTCCATTGAAGCCAATGGAAATTTTACCATTGGCAGCAGGGGAGACTATAAAAGAGCAACTTTTGGGGAAAAAAAAAAGTGTTTTACTATCTTCCAAACAAAAAAGTTTGGAATTACAAAGGCACTTCAATTTCCTTGTATCCATTTTCCTAAAGTAAAGGTATTGCAATAGTAAGAAAATCAACTCTTTACTTTTTCTCTTATGATATTTTTTTTAAAATACTGATGCTCTGATCTTAAGGAATCTGCACTTAAGTCTGGAGCTCACTTGCAGCATAGCCATGTCTTCATTATGTGTTGTCCTGACTCTAAATGAACTGCTACAATTGAAAACTGATCTGTCACAAAAACATTTTTTTAAATCTACCGTCTGTCTGTCTCTCTCTCTCTCTCTCTATTGAAAGTCAAGTTGTAAGAAGTTCTCGAAAGCTCAGCTCTGAATAATTACAATTTAAACTTACATACTGTCCTTCATAAAGAAGGATCCCAAAGATGTTTCCAAACTGATTTATAAAAATTGACCAAATCTTCAACTTGTGAATTTGGAAGGCTTTCACTGATTATTTTTTTTTTAATTGAAAGTCAGATGCACGGATCCAAATACAGCCTTTAGCTTTATATTGTATGGTTTCCAGCCACCACTGAAATGCAGCCACCTGCAGGCAACTCGTTAATAGTGCACATCAACACTGCAACAGTTACATATAATATATTGCCATATTTAAAATTTCTCACAGTTTGACAATGAATATTAATGTTATAACTGTTCAGGACAGGAAATGAAGAACAAACTATTCCTAGGGGAAACTTAAGGGAGACAGAATATAATTATTCACATTAAGAGTTGGTCATTTGTGTAATTCACATATGTGAATGATTTTTTTTTTTCTGTGAAGGCTGATTGCAAGACCTTTATTCAGTCTGAAAGTTTCACAGTAGCTCACCTAGGAGTTGCTAGAAGGTTCTGAACCCTGCAGTATATTTTTATGTATTTACTTTTTTAAAAATATAGTTGGAAAATTGATTGCACAGTAATAAGACACAGTAACACCCCGGTTAGGGTGGGTTGACAGAGGGATAGAATAGGAATTGCCCAGGCAAATGGCCAGCTGCGTATTTGCACGTGGGGTGCCTGTAAGCCCATTGAAAACCAAGAGAAGATTCTCTGTACCAGTCCTGCATAGGCAGGTGTGGAAGGTCATCTGGAAGCACAGCTGCACCACCCACCCCATAGAAATGGTGCAGAGGGGCAGCAGCTCGTAGAATGGAGTGGTAACTGTGAGAGCTCTGCACGCTTGAGTTGGAGGCTGTGTTTCTACCTTGCATTTCACTTGTCTAGAGCCTAAATGAGACGTGGGCAAACTTTTTGGCCTGAGGGCCACGTCGGGGTTGCAAGATTGTATGGAGGGTCGGGTAGGGAAGGCTGTGCCTCCCCAAACAGCCTGGCCCCGCTCCCTATCCGACCCCCACCTGCTTCCCGCCCCTTGACTGCCTCCTTTAGAATTCTCGATCCATCCAACCCCCCCTGCTCCTTGTCCCCTGACCACCCTCTCCAGAGACCCCCTCCATCCCTAACCATCTCCTGTGACCCCACCCCCTATTCGACCTCCCCCGCTCCTTGTCCCCATGATCTCCCCTCCTGAGACTCCCTACCCTAACTGCCCCCAGGACTCCTCCCCCTGCACCCTGACTGCCCCAACCCCTATCCACACCCCCACCCACTGACAGCCCCCCTGAAAGTCCCTCGCCTATCCAAGCTCCCCCATTCCCTAGTCCCTGACCGCCCCGAACCTCCACCCCATCCAATCGCTCCCTGTCTCCTGACTGCCCCTCGGGACCCTCTGCCCCTTATCCAACCTGCTTGCCCTTTTACCGTGCAACTCAGAGAAGCATGTCTGGCGACTGAGCAACCCATAGGAGCCAGACATACTGCCCCGCTGGACCTCACAGCCCTGCCCCCTTACCACGCCGCTCAGAGTGGCAGGAGCTCAGGCTCCACCAGAGCTAGCTCTACCAGTGCAGTAGCGGCAGGCCAGAACGATGCCCGTGCAGCGGCATGGCTCCAGGAGAGGGGGAAGGCAGGGACAGGCTGTGGGTAGTGTCCCTGGCTGGGATCTCAGGGGCCGGACAGAACAGTCCCGCGGGCCATAGTTTGCCCATCCCGGCCTAAATGCTTGTGCTTTGTGTGGGTGGCGTGAATGCATAATTTGTTGGAACCAAATCTTGGTTTTAATAGTAAAAATACTATTTTATGGGTGAAATTATACTTTCTATCTTGGATGTACAGCTATAAAGATGCACTTCCTTTTCACTCAGTCCACTGATTTAATGTGCCATAGGTCGGTGTATGTGTGTGAGATGAAAAATAGCACATTACTCAGTATTCATTTCAAATAAATAACATTTACAAAGTATTAAATAGTCAAAGCGATCTAAATACAGTTAAGAACTAAAATGTTTCCCAAATGTAGCTTTAATCATTGTAGGTTAAAGTCAGTGTTAACAGAGCTATGCAGTTCTACCTTCCCTGTGTTTAAATATGTGTCTGTATACAATTTTCCCATCATCATCATCATACCCTGTTGCTCCAAAAACATGGCCACGACTTGGTGTTATCACTTAGCTAGTATAATTCTTCAGGAGTACAGGATGTTGACGGGGGGCACTGTATCAGACACTGATCAAAGATTTGCCTAGGCTGTCCACATTCACATTTGGGTCCTTCCTCAGCTCCTGCTTAGTTGTGTTTTCAACAGTTTTTGCTACCCCAACTGCCGCTTGATTTAGAGTATACATTGTTTTTGTTCAAGGTCTGTGCCTGGAGGGAGTGATTTTGAAGCAACCAGGTTATTTGTGATATGTGAACTTCTGATAGCAATATATGGGGAATTGCATTTTTTTAACTGAAGAGTGCTTTGCAAACACTCCAAAATTTTCTTAAAATTCTCATATACTATGTACACAGAACAGATGAGTTAAGCAAAATCAGATAAGCTATGTCTTCATACTTTGTTGAATCACATAAAATTGATAGTGACATTAACATAGTGGAATAAAGCATTTGGAAATTATACACGGTAAACTAAAGAGGAAACCAGTGAAGAGTTATATTAATCCATTGCTGAGGAGGAGCAATATCTGCGTCAAAGATGCAGCTTTTAAGCATCCTGTGACGATTGATTTCAAATGCCATATACATGGCTCTCTTGAACATAGATCTGTATGTTTAGATGATTAGCTGTAATAAAAAGAGGTCAAGGATTACAGAGGTAAAAATAGAGGCTACTATGCTGCTTAAGAAGAAAATCCCCGAGGACTTGTATCTGTGGCTCACTTGAGCTTGTTTTAATACATAATGCACCATTCAGCTGTGTAAAGTTCTGCTAGAGAAAGGTTGCTGAACTGGGTCTCTAAAACAGGAGAAATTAAACACCAGATTCCCCCCATCCCTCTTTTTAGAGACTGTTATGTTGGATGGACCTCTACCTTTGTCCTAAGACTGGGGCTCTCCTGTATAGAGCTCTTCCTTATATGGGCAATTTGAAAAATCACCCTCCTTTTAAAAATAAAATAAAAATTCTGGATGCCAAGAAAGATGGGCAAAGTGAATGTCCTGAAAAAAGTCTAACTTATCCCAATGTTTAATGGCAGTCTTACTGTACAGCAGGTACAGATGCTGAAGATGTTTAAGCAGTCTGATATGCTTGTTCTGATAGTAAAAATTTAGCAAACATGCTGTTTATTTCAGCTATCAGGTCTTCTTTCTTGTCACATCAAGCACTCTCTTTATTTTTTGTTACTAATGTTCAATAGTTGCTGAAGATTGCATTTCCAGAAACATCACTGAGGTCTTGCTCTATGAAGTAATGACATCAGTGGGAGATGTGTGGGTTTAGCACCTGGCAAGATCAGGCTTGGAATGTAGGGTTTGGGGTCAAATTCTCTTCTGTTGCACCCACAAAAACTCTTTTGAAGCCAGTGGGAATTGTATGGGAATTTGGCTTGTGATCCTTGTCTCTGTATTTATCTCTGAATATATGCAATATCAATATTTATTTCTGTAGTCAGAGCTCATCTACACTAGAGGTTTTCACCTATGCAGTTCTACATCCAAATACACCAGTCCAAACAAGATTTGTAGCGTAGGCGAGTTCTTAGTGTCCAAACAGACTAATACTTGAAGGCTGGGATTTTTAAAAGCACTCTGCTTTGTCTTAGTTTTGTTTCTATTGACTTCAAGTGAAGTGTGAGCATTGTTATAAAATTCCACACTAATATGCAGCCTTTGTACAGTAATTGTGTATTAAATCTATAATGCATAAGAAATATCTATTCCACAGATTTCTATATATTGCCGCAAATGCCAATAGAGATGCATTGTCATATATAGGATAGATAAAACTAGCTATGGAGTTGGAACAACAAACAGAAGGTACTGTGTGACTTTTGATACATTGTTTACACTGCTTGTGTGTTTTAAATGCTTGTGATACAATTGACAATAAAAGTACAATTTAGTTTATCTTTGTCTATTGCTTCTGTTGCTTCTGACTTTGTAAAAGGCAACTCACTTTCACGATTACAATATTTTATGTCCAGTGCTAACGTTGCAGTGTGGGTTAGGTTTACTGTTGATGGACAGCCTTTCAGTGATGCATTTTATAAACTTTATGGCTTTTGAAACTGCTTCTGATGCCCAATGGAGACTGAAAAGAGACCTTGTCTGCATCAATAAATTGAATAGCTGAGCTGCTCACAGTCATTGTCTAAAATAAGATGTTTTGGAGTTTTGATTATGTGCTGTAATGCCCATGTTGCATAGATCATGCTAAAAATGAAGAAAGAATGCATATTTTGAAAGTATGTGATAAACACAGGATTTTTAGTAAGTTACATCCAACATGAAGATGTTCTAGAAATACAGCATAACATTGCTAGATAGTTGAGTTTACATACAGCCAGTATATAATACAGGGGTAGGCAACCTATGGCATGGGTGCCGAAGGCAGCATGCAAGCTGATTTTTAGTGGCACGCACACTGCCTGGGTCCTGGCCACTGGTCTTGGGGGGGCTCTGCGTTGTAATTTAATTTTAAATGAAGCTTCTTAAACATTTTAAAAACTATTTACTTTACATACAACAATAGTTTAGTTATATATTATAGACTTATAGAAAGAGACCTTCTAAAAACAGTAAAATATATCACCGGCACGCAAAACCTTAAATTAGAATGAATAAATGAAGACTCGGCACACCACTTCTGAAAGGTTGCCAACCCCTGGTATAATACAAACATGGATCATCTCCAAAGGCCATAGCAGTCAAATAGTTCCCAAGAATAGTAATAGTTCAGTTTTGTGAAGTATTGACTGAAGTTTTAAACCAATATGCACAATAAAAGGAGCTATTTTACTAAAACAATTTTTAGGATTCACTTCGTCTTATGAGTAGTGGGGGAAGTCTGGTAGAATCAGTCTTATTGGAACTGCAGAGCGGTGCTGGGGGTGAATCAAGCTGCCCATAAAAATAGGAGAGCGTGCCCCCCAAGAAAGCTGCCCTTTCCTATTCCCTAATTAATGGATCTACCATTGGAAACTTAGTCTTGGTGAAATACCATGTGACTGCCAGCATTGTTCTACCCTCTTTATAGTCATTGCAGCATAATTGTACCTAAATCCTATGAGAACAGGATTTCTCAGAAGATCAAACAGAACGGTTAGATAGGGATTTTTTTTTTTAATCCATGCTTACCAGAGGCACCCTTAAAAACAAAAACAACCCACAAATTTCTCAAATCCATGCTTGAGCTATGGATAGCGAAGCTAAAGTATGTGAGTCAGTAGAAATTTCTTTCCAAATATGGATATCTGAAAGCTTTTTTTTAAGGGTTTTTTTATTATTATTTTAATAACACCACAGCCTTTTTTTTCTCCAGGTGGAGTCAGAGGAATACCTTCAGCAAGTCAGATACTTCATGTGTATCCTCATAATCTGCCATCTCACGCACTTCAACACATTGTGTTAGCAGGACATCTGAACATAAAGGAACAAGCTTCCAGTGAGCCAAAGGTACATGTTCAGAATAACAATACAGGATTGGACAAACTTCATATAATTTAGTAACAACCACTGGTATGTGTTAAGTGACTACTAATGAAAGGAGATCAAAATGTACATTAAGCATAAGAGACCTCAAATAGGGGCATATGTAATATTCTAATGAGCCATAACTGTACTTCATACAATTTTAAATAGTAGTAATGTGAAGACGATATAGTGAAGGTTCCCATGTAACTGCTCTGCGTATATAATAGTTCACTAAATGGGAGTCCTATCTGTTCATGGAGTGAGACTTTGCTTTGAGACTTGCAAATAGAAGTCAGTGTAGTCCCAAGTATTTTACCTCGCCTCCCTCTCCAGAAGAGAAAAGGTGGCTGGCCCAAAGGGAAGAAAAGGAAACCTCCAAAGGAATTTTCAGCTCCTCGTGCCCCTACAACAGGGTAAGTGTATTATAATAGCATTATGTTATTCAGAAAATTTACTATTCTCTTAATATGATTTCTTGTATGCAGTATATTAAAGCAACTTGAGGCTCTGAACTGTAGAGATTTAGAGAATGCTAAAGGCTTTGGGAATGGTCTCTGAAGTCAATTAAATATTTATAGCTTGGAAACACTAGAAATCCTCAAAGTGCATATTAATGGACACCTTTTATTAATCCCACCAATAAAAAAGTACAGGGATAGAGTGAAATGGCTAAAGGGAATGCATTGTAGGTTGAGCAGGCACGTGCCCTTGCATTCTATAGGTTAGTGCAGATTTGTGTACCCATATGGGAATTTTTCTTTATAATGATTTGAGGGAAGGTTCACTTAGCCATGTGGGAGTTGTATAACTAGCAGTTCCCTAACTTTATAAAGGATTAACTACCAGGCAGTATTTCACACACATATTTTAATATATATGTAAGCACAAATGAATCTTACTAGTTTATGTATTAATTGCTGATATATTGCCCACTGTTGGTAACAGGTATGTAATATTCTTGAATGAGCAGAGAACTAAAATGAAGGCCAAACATCCAGATTTGCCTTTTACTGAAATAACCAAGATGCTGGCTGCTCAGTGGTCTCAAATTTCTAAAGCGGGAAAGCAAGTAAGACTTTTCCTTATCATCTTATAGCATTAAGAGAGGCAGCGAACTAGAAGAGGCATATTATAGCAAATATTGTATCTCTTGCAGAACTATATTAAAAAAGCAGAAAAGGATAAGCAAAGATATCTGAAAGAATTGAAAGCCTATCAAGACTCTGAAGCCTATCAAGCTTTCTTAGAGAGAAGAGCAGTTCACAAAGTGAAGACCCTGTGTGGTAAGTTAGAGAATTATAACTGTCAATTATTTTAAAGAAATGAAGGAATATTCCATTCATACTCTAGTTAAAATTGCTAGGAAGAGAGTTCTGAGGCAAGGCCGGTGCTAGCCAATAGGCAGCGGCCTAGGGCGGCAGCCTTTGCAGGGTGGAGAATTGCCGGCCTCAGCAGCAATTCGGCAGCAGGGGCTGCTCGCTGATTTTGATGCCTTTTATTTTTTTTTTTCTTCACCACCTAGCTGGCGCCACTCCTGGTTCTGGGAGACCCAGGTTTTGAAAACAGCTCACTGATGCTACATTTTTTAAAAATTTTTGTCAGACTATTAATTTTAGTAGCATAATTATTAAGCCTTAAAATTCAAGGAAAGTAGAGATATATTGTGATGTGTTTGAAGGTCTCAGTTGAAGAAATATTTGGCAATGATTGTTTACACAAGTGTGTGTGATATTGCAGATTAATAAAAAGGAGTTTTAGTGTCTACATTTTATCTGATGTACCTTTTAATTATTATTATTTATCATCATCTACTTTAGGCTTACTGTCTACCTCCTTGCTTGCCCTTTAAGGCTGAATGTACTTTTAGAAACTGGGTCATTATACAAATTGAATCTATTTCCCCATGTTAAGTATCCTCACACCTTCTTGTCAACTGTCTGATATGGGCCATCTTGATTATCACTACAAAGGTTTTGTTTGTTTTTTCTCCTGCTGATAATAGTTCATCTTAGTTAAATAGCCTCTTAGAATTGGTATGGCAACTTCCACCTTTTCATGTTCTCTCTGTGTGTGTATATATATCTTCCTACTGTCTGTTCCATTCTATGCATCCAATGAAGTGGGCTGTAGCCTACGAAAGCTTATGCCTAAATAAATTTGTTAGTCTCTAAGGTGCCACAAGTACTCCTTTTCTTTTAGAAACTGACACTCCATGGAATAAAGTGAAGAAGGATTGCTAAACCAGTGCACCTCTTCCTACAAGAGAGGGGAAAGGGGTTGAATTGTCAGCGGTTGTCTATCTTTACACCCTAAATTTGCCCATCTTGTGCCTCTTCCCTCTCAATTATGCAATGAAGTGCTTACAGCAGATCCTGTCATTTAAGTTTACAACTTCTTGACCTTGTGTTCTATAATTCAGATTAGAATTTTGGTATGGATATTATATGAGTAAATACCCATTGCTAAATACAGTTACTTTAAGTTTTTATTGCCTGTGCAAAGAGCTCTTGAAAGACACTGGCACTTCATTTTCATTATTGCTTGTATTGCATTGTACGGTAATGCTGGTAGTTATCTTTGCAGTTAACACAGGAAGCTTCTTCCTTCTGTGAGCGGTTCAGTACATTGTTTTGGCAGTGATGTGACCTGAGCAGTTAAAGAAAAAACACAACTTTGTTAAAGGAATGTCCTGCTATGTTTAAGATTTTGCTAGGGAGTTGTGAAAGGGAATCTTGGACACTTCCTTTCAAATCTTCTGGAGGAAGAAAATGATAGAGAGGGCGAGTAGCTATTTATGAAGATTCAGAGAAGTGTCTTTAAAAATACACCGTTGTGTAGATCTTATGCTACTGTGGTGTGCTTTTTAATTTTCATGTGTTAAGACTCTAATCCCATTGAAGGAAACAAGTATTTTTCCTTTGGAAAAAAAATTACAATTTTTTATCACATTATAAAATATAACGGATGCCCCCTCTTAATATTCCCACTAATATATTGTGGCAAAACTTGGGGATCACTAGACCAGCTATTAGTTGACTCTTTTTTTCCAAAGTTGCTTGATTTGTTCTCTGTATTACAGTTAAAATAATAGAATGTGGTTTTTCCATCAGGAACAGTATCTCTAGGAAGTAGACCAGAGAATGAAGCTTTTGCTTTGTCAACAACAGATGTAAGTACATTGAAACTGATGTGAGAGTGGGAGGGAGAAAGTTGATAAGTTTTAACTAACTAATGTCAGTTTATTTTAATAATGACATAGTGTTGTACTTGCACAAAAACTATTCTAAAAGAATGTTAATATCACAAAGTCAAGTGCTCAAAATTTAGATAAGGCCAGAATTAAGACTGTCTCGCAACCCTATTTCTACCTCCTTGTGTGCATGCATTATGATTAGGGCTTCTGAATTTTGGTTTTAGCACTGCTAATATAAAAAAAAAATGAAATTGGTGTTTCTCCCTTGAACAGCATAAATAGCTATTTTTTATCTACAGTAGAACCTCAGAGTTATGAACACCAGAGTTACAACTGACCAGTCAGCCACACACCTCATTGGGATCTGGATGTACACAATCAGGCAGCAGAGACCCCCAAAAAAGCAAATAGAGTACTGTATTAAACATAAACTACTAAAAAAATAAAGCGCAAGCAGCATTTTTCTTCTGCATAGTAAAGTTTTGAAGCTGTATTAAGTCAGTGTTCAAAGTTGTACGCTTTGTTCAGAGTTAACTGAAATATTCGTATGAACAACCTCCCTTCCCAAGGCTTGTCTATGTGGACCAGTAATTGTTTATTACAGGGATGCAATTTCTAAAGTGCACTAATGTGTTGTGGATTGATTGTCCTTTGTAGACCCTCTTGGTGCACACTGAAGGTACGTCCACACTGCACACTTCTTTTGGCAGTGTGTAGAATGCATCCACTATATGCTCCCCTGGCAAAGGTATAAATAGCTGTATAGAGGGTGAGGCACTACATAAGCAAGGGAAGGCACAGTCCCGTGGCTGTGTTTCCCTACATGGTACTCTCCTTACCCAAGCATTGCTTCCGTCATCATCACTGCTATTTTAGCAGCGTATGTCCCACTGCTGGACTCTTTCCCCACTTCCTCCCCCAACCAGAGCCTTTCACTGATGTGTAGCTACATGCCACAGTGTGGATATAGCTTGCATTTCAGTGCGGTGGGTAGCAACACATTTACAACACACTGCGCCAAGTGATGTGCAGTCTAGACATAGCCTAAACGTTCCTTAGTGTACTTCAACGTAGTGCTGTTTGAAATAGTAGTGCTGTTTGAAACAGTGCAACATTAAAGGCACTATGGAACATTTACAAAGGGTTACTCAACTAGTATAGAATATACAAGTAAGTAACATATATAATTGACATTGTTCAATACAGTATATACAAAGAGAGAGTCCTGAACGTCCCCAATTTTTGGACATCTGCATAAAACTCAAAAATTGCTAAAAATAAACTCCCCAAAATGAAATTATTAAACCCTGAAAAACAGAAGTCCTGATTAGGATAAATCTTTATTTAAGTGATCTCACATTACTTTTCCCATAGGATTCTTCCTCATTCAGTGCACAAAATGGACGATGCTCAGTGCATGAATCAGTGTTGCATGTAACTTCCCTGTCTGATTTTGAAAAAGAAAAACCAAATTTATTTTACTTGGAATTGTGGCAACTTGAAATCTGCATTCACTTGAACATGGATACAAAGTTGTGACACAAATTTATGGAAAGTAATTGCGCTAATGAATATACTCAATTATTTTTCAAATATACTGTTAATAATGGCTTATAAGTCACTTTACAGAGATGAGTAACTAGTTTAAGTGTGTGACTTGAGGCAGGTCGTCAAGTTAGCTGAAGGGCTGCGAGTAGAAACCATTTCTCCATACTCAGAGTGCCAATCTCTGTCCACAGGATCAAAAGTGACTCTTTACATAGCCTATCTTATTCCATTGTTTTACTGTGCATGTCATTTTGTCACACTTAAAGGAACCTCTCTTGGCTGCATTTCTCTATTGTGGCAGCCTAATTTTTCTTATTTCATTTATTATTTACATGCCTCAGCACTAATACTGCATCATACATTTGGATAACTGTAAGCATCTTTTTTCCATGGTGGCACTTTACACCTGGTTTATGTGTTTCATGATGACTCATCTTCTGTTTTAGTGACTTCTAAACCTCATTACAGCACCTTTATTAGCTTAGGGCCTTGACCAGTAAACAAGAAGACAATAATAGTGCTCTGCTTTGACATTATTGCACATTTCAGCACTTCCTCCTTAAAGGAAGAAATAAAACTACTTAGGCCCAGATCCTCTACAAGATCAAGTAACTTTCTCAGTACTGATGATCTCCATGAGAAAAACTGGAAGGAATCCAGGCAACAGAGCTACTTTGAGGGGTGAAACCCCATAGGATGGGGACTAGGAGCCTTGAATAGCAGTGGATTCTCCAGCCTCCACTTTCACCCCCTGCAGCCTCGAATATACCCAGAATGGCAAGGCAAAGGAGCTCCCATGGTGAAGTCCAGTTAAACCAGAATCACTGTCCCTTGCACCCTCTGTGCCCATGGAGTCAGGATTTGCCCCAAAACCAAAAAACCAAACTACATAATTCTCATTGTCTTGTGAAATCTCTTTGTGATACATGCCTTGGTGGGATTTGGTTTGTATTAGGAGCAAAGGAGGTTTCGGGGGTTTTTTGTTCTGGTTTGATATTTTTGCTTGCAGTAGATAATGTTTCTTAATTAGTCATTATTTAGCAGATATTGACAGATCCTTGTAATTCTCCCTATTCTGTCTCTTTCATCAAAACAGAGAGATGAAAGCAAAGACCTGTATTGTCAGACATGTAACCAGTTTTTCAGTTCTTTTCATAACAAGAAAGAACATCTTATGGGAAAGCAACACTTACAGAATTTAACAGGTAGTGTTAAAATGATTTTCAATTGTATGCTAAACAAGCTAGCTTGCAATTCAAACAGACTATCCACTGGTAATGGTACTAATATAAGATGGTACACAAATCTAGTGCATTAAATAGCTGGCTCTTAGAGCATATAGCCTCTTCATAGTTAATATAATTGGCATCCCATTTTAAAACTGATTTTTCTCAAATATATACTTTGTAACTGAAAAAGAAAAATCATCATGCTTTCACAATTTTTCATTGACTGGAATTTGTTTTAATTTTTTTAATAATTAAGTGTATTTAGAAATTAAAAACATAGTGACTCATTTTTCTTAATAATTTTGTGAATTTTTAATATTTTGTTTAATATGTTTTCCCTCTAGCAGCCCAGTGACCACACAAAATTCTAATTCATAGAAACTTCATCTTATGCATCAGGCAGCTTTCAAGGAAAAGAATAATAAAACGTTTAAGAAATTGCTATTCTAAAATTAGGCACAAAACTCCATTCTGTGATGGCCCTTGCCAGAGAGTAGTTATTTCAATGACCAAAGCAAGGAGACTCTGACTTTTGCTTGTGATAGAGCATGCTTTACCCGTCCAGGATTTTCATCATCATTTCAAATGTACCAAGTGATCTGTTTCATTTTTCTCTGACGTAATTTTCTTATGATTTCAGTACTAGTCAGAGAACTGATATTTTGGTTTCCGACCATTGATAGCTTGGCAAGTACTGTCCACTCCTTCGGTTTGATATGACCTAGTCTTTCCACCTTTCAAAAATTGGAAAAATTTGTCTTTTTGTGACACGCACACAAAATAAAAGATTAAAAAATAATGAGTAGGCAATTCCAAGAAAACCAAAACCTCTTTGATTTAAAAAAGATAAGGGTATTAAGTGTGAAGAAGACACTTGCCTATCATATCACTTTTAAAACCCAGGCATTTCCTTAATCATGTATTTGCTTTTATTTGTTTGTTTGCTTCACATTGTAAATCTTAAAGTGCCCACATAATGAATCGTTATTCTTATTGAGAAAAGGAATATGAATGGCATCTCAACAAAATAACCTTAACTCTGATAATAATGCTATTGGTTCAACAGTAATTAAAAAAACCAAACCACTCTAGGGAAAAGTAAGTAGCGACATATGTATGCATTAATGGTATGTAATGCTGAGCTTCAAACACAAGTCCATATACATATATTTGTACAAAATCAATAGTACTGTACTCTTTTACTATTAAAGTACATGTATAGCAGTATTTCCAAGACAGACCAATTATAATTATTATACAAAAAAATTCTACTGCCAATTGATAAATATATTTAACTGATACTTGCGAGTTTATACTAGAAGATGGCCTCTGAAAGTGTGTTTTGAACTTCAGTGCCTATAAAGCTCCCTGATTTCAGAGGTACCATAAAGAGGCCTGGCTGCAGCATACGTATGGGATCTGAAATCAAGTCCATTAGGCAGTTTACGTGATTTGTCTGATGATAACATATGCTGAAAACCCAGCTATTCTGCAGAAGCTTTATGCTGGAATCTTCTCTTTTTTCCATAATTTAACAAAATGTAAATAACTGGCTCAATTTGAATTCATAAGGTCCCTTTTACACATCAGAATTTTGCTATTCTAAAAAAATGTTATATAAATCAGGTTATTTATTTATAAAAAAAAGTATAATCACCAATAAAGGGGGGGAGGGGAATACATCACCAATAAAATATCAGCAGCTACCAGAACATTGTATTTAGGATAATTCACTATTTTTCCCTGTTCTGTATGTAAGGAAATGTTGAATGCTATCGCATGGTGACTGCTGATATGTGGTGACTGTTTAGTGCTCACCACTGTACCATCTAACAGTTCTACTTCATATAAAAACTTCAACTACATTCAGGCAAATTGTTATTCCAAAAATGTGGACTGTGTTGTAACATCTTTGATTTAAGAAGAATTGGTTAATTTTTGAAACCTGTTTAATTGTTTGTTTGTTTGTTTTTGTCCAGAAGAGTTTGAGAAAGAAACAGCTGAGTTCTCTAAACATCAGAAACTGCAAAAAGAAAAGGAGGAAAAAGATGAGTCAGAAGAAGAAATTGATTCTACGGATGTGTTTCAGTTTGGGGGCCTGACCTCCCAGAAGAACTTTGCTTCATCTGATTTTTGTTTTTTGGAGGAGTTTATCTTCAGACTTCTGAAATGTAAGTTGTATATTCTGTAAAGTAAGTTGCAATGAGAAGTCTATTTTTAGATATTAAATGCCCCATCAAACTGGAAATGAGGTGATCCCCCATCACTAGGACAAAATTATTTGAGGCCCATTACCTCAGAACAGCCTCAGCCTCAAAAGAAATCGGTATCCAGTTCTTCAAAGTCTAGAGTGTGGAACTCCTCTACAGAAGGTCAGTCCAGTACCTTCGCCTCGCTACTTCCTAGTATTGGCTCATACAAACAGACCTGAGCTGTTGATTCAGTGCCCTCTCAGTAACTGTTGAGACTGCTACCTTATTGGCTGCAACAGAGTAGTTATCCCTGATTCCTGCAAGTCAGCAGTCTACATCTGTTCCAGCTACACTAGAGGCTATGCTGTGTCTGTCAGTACTGCCTTCACCCTTGCTTCAAGCTGAGGACCCTCATCTGGGCTAGGTGCAGTTCTCCATTGGCACTGGAACATTCTAGTCAGGCTCCATCGCCTTTGGACCTGGTTCCAACTCTTTACATCTTCTGGGCCGCTTCCATGCCACACTTTACTGGTGGCTAGGAAGCTATCCATTCTTCTTCCCAAATTGCGTCCTTGACATGGATCCAGATCTTGGTCACCATGGACACCTTCTGATTCCTGGAATACTCTGATTCCTCATCAGACGCCAACGTACGCTCTCAGGTATCCTGGTACTGAGAGTCTAGAGCTTCCTCACGTTCCCATTCCTGCACTCACTGACAGGGTTCTGAGAGGACCTTAGCCAGAGATAGGGATGCTTGGGACAGATGTGCAAAGGAACTGAAGTAAGGGAGGAATTCCTTTACCTTTATACCCTCACTTTGGAGCACAAGGGAAAGAGTGGGTGGGGCTGCCCCTACGGATACAGTTAAGTAAAACTCTCATTCACCAGTATATGCAATGCACACACACTACAGTGTAATGGAGCACATCTCGAAGAACGACAGTTACAAAAGATGAGTAACCATTTTTTTGTCTTTATTTCAATACATTGTTAGTCATCTGGCATGCTGTGACTGTATAGTACACTTTTGCTGTCCTATGTCTTTGTTATGTAGTGACCTCTAACTTTGAAATGGACTCTTAGTGGGCAGCTTTGGCATAGGTAGGGTTAGCTATAATTTCAGTTCTGTTTCTTTTATGGTTTTTATACAAACTAAATTGAAAATTATTTTTAACAGTTAAAGAGTTTGAACTTTGTGAACTAAAAAGAAGTTTGGCAAAGGCATATGAAGAACAGGAAAGTTTAAAAAAACAGTTGGAGGATCTAAAGGTAAATAATCTGATGTCTGAACACCAAGCGAGCACGCAGACATTAAGGTTTCTGTTCCTTTTGTAATCCTACTCTACTTGTATAAATTTTATGGCGAGTTTTTCTGTACTCTGAAAATGTTTGAGATCTGGTGTAAATTGGCACTGAAGTCAGGAGTTCCTCATTTACACCAGGTCTCTCTTTGGCCTTTCCTTTCATGATCCACTTTAATTCTCAGGTCTGTCTTTGCTGCTCTTTTTCTATCACTTCCTACCCATTGTCTCTCATTTTTACCATTACGTTCATTACTACTCAACTTCTTGAATTTTGAATAATTTGTACTTCATTTTAATCATCTGGGTCAGTGTGCTGTCTCATTTTTCTCGTTCATATGCATGCTCTTGTTCTAGCAAATCCCCTATCACTGGGCAGATTCCACTATTGTACAAGTGAGATTATCAGAATAACACTTGTGAATAGAACCAAAAGCCAAATAGCTTTTTGCATTACCATGCTGAATTTATCTGAGTAGTGCAGTTTGGCAAATGGGTTCTGTGGGCCAAATGTTCAAATCTGGGAATAAAAATGAAATTATTTTGTTTTGTTTTTTTTTCTATACTGCTAGGGAACTGTGTTGTGTTCTTAAGCTAAAACACCTTTTGTGCAATTTTAGGATCAGCAATTGAAGTTGGAAATGGATTTTGCAGCCATAAAGGCATATAGCAGTACTTTAGAAAAAGAGTTTGAAAATTTAAATATGGTTCCAATGCTGTTCCAGTTTCACCTGCAAATAGTGGACACTAGTAAGTCAATTTTTTTTCTGATTAATCTTTTGTTTTGCTATTATTCAACAGATTAAAATCATCTTCTGAGATAGTTTCTGTGAATAGGGCCATGAGATATGGGACTTCTGGGTCATTGACAGTATGTCAACATTGCAATTTAACAGCCACAGCTGGCCCCTATGAGCTGACTTAAGCTACAGGGCTGTTTACTTATGGTGTAAATACTTGAGCTTGTGCTCTGGGACCCCATGAGGGGGAAGGTTATTTAATTACAGTATAGACCTACTCTGACTCCAATCCCTTGTTGTCACAGGCAATCATATCCCATTCATAAACTTGTCAGGTTCTCTCTTATATTTAGTTAGGTTGTTTGCCCCCATTACTTCTTTTGAAAGGCTGTACCTGAATTTCACTGCTGTGATGGTTAGAAAACTTCTAACTTCCAGCCTCCATGTACTCATGTACTACTTTTTCTTGTGTCAACATTGTTCTTAAGCTTGGTGTTTACTCCTCTGATTTATTTATAGAAAGCAATCATACCCCTTCTCAGCCTTCATCTTGCTAGGCTAAACAAGCCCAGTGCTTTTAGTCTCCTCTCGTAAGATGGGCTTTCATTCACCTGATCATCCTAATAGCCCTTCTCTGCACCCATTCCAGTTTGAATTAGCTTTCTTGAACATGGGTGACCAAAATTATACATAGTATACATGATGACTCACAAGAGTAATGGCTACTCATGCAGGTAAGGGGTTTTCTAGTTTTCTAGCCTACAGCCCCCAACTAAAATCTCTCCAGTGCATCATCAAAGATCTACAAACTATCCTGAAGGACGATCCCTCACTCTTACAGATCTTGTGAGACAGGCCAGTCCTTGCTTACAGACAGCCCCCCAACCTAAAGGAAATACTCACCAGCAACTACCCACCACATAACAAAAACACCAGCCCAGGAACCAAACCCTGCAACAAACCCCAGTGCCAACTCTGTCCACATATCTGTCCAAGAGAACCATCATAGGATCTAATCACATCAGCCACACCATCAGGGGCTTGTTCACCTGCACATCATGTGATATGGCATCATGTGTCAGCAATGCCCCTCTGCCATGTACATTGACCAAACTGGATAGTCTCTATGCAAAAGAATAAATGGACACAAATCTGACACCAGAAATCATAACATTCGGTAGGAGAACTCTACAATCTCTCTGGTCACTCAATAACAGACCTAAAAGTGGCAATTTTTTAACAAAAAATGTCAAAAACAGACTCCAACATGAAACTGCAGAACTGGAATTAATTTGCAAACTGGACACCATAAAATTAGACCTGAATAAAGACTGGTAGTGGTTGCGTCATTATAAAACCTAAATCTATTTTCTCCATTACTAATTTCCCCCTACTGTTACTCACGCCTTCTTGTCAACTGTTTGAAATGGGCTACTCTCATTATCACTACAAAAGTGATTTTTCCTCCCTTGGTATCTTACTGTTAATTGAATTGTCTCGTTAGACTGACTTTACAGTTGGTAAGGCAACTCTCATCTTTTCATGTATTTTTACCTGCTCCTGTATTTTCCATTCCATGCATCTGATGAAGTGGGTTCTAGCCCACGAAAGCTTGTGCCCAAATAAATTTGTTAGTCTTTAAGACACCACAAGGACTTCTCATTGCTTTTGCTGATACAGACTAACACATCTACCACTCAGAAATTAATACTTTCCTATCTCTACTGGAAATACCTCTCCTGATGTATACTAGGATCACATTTGCCTCTGACATGCTGGCATCACATTGCTGGCTCATAGTCTAATGGACTAATATAGCCAGGACTTTCTCCTCCTCTGTTTCCAACTGATGAGTCCCCAGCACATAGCTGAAATTCTTATTGCTTCCTAAGTGCATGACCTTGCACTTTGTACTATAAAATTTCATCTTACTTCTATAACTCCAGTCTTCTAGGTCATTCAGTTCCTCCTGTATAATAATCCAGTTTTTATACAGTCAATCTGTGCCATTCTGAGTACCAGTTCACATATCTTTAAGTATGTTGGCATATAAAGTTTCTGCCTTTATTTTTCCTTCTGCTGATATCCTGCACAAATATCATAATATTAGGGTTTTTTTCTTCCTTTCAAGAACAAGGATCTTGATTTTTTTTCTTTTCCAAAGGCTTTTGTGCACATTTTAATATTTGGTGTTTATTTCTGGGTGTTATGAAACATCTAGAAAACTGCTGGATAGACACCATATAGACACAAAAATATTAAAATGTATTCATGTAATAATGAGGTCCACAGCTGTACATTAGCTATTTTAGTGGTAAAGTGCAATATCCTTTAAATCTGGCATGCTAGAATTTGATATGTCTTTGTTGAGGACAAATAAAGAATGCAGATTAATCTAGAGAGAACAGAAGTGCACAAAACTGAATAGCATAGAAGTATGGATAGAAAGTTAGGAAACAAGGTTCATCTTGGAAAAATTAATCCTCCTGAAAAAAAATTATCCAACCATCATATGCTTAATGGGGGGAAGATCCTTGGAAAGCAGTAATGCTAGAAAAAGATCTAAAGGTGATAATATACAGCAATGCAATATAACAGCAAAACAGTCAGTCTGTGTGTTGGGTTGCATATACACAGTGGTATCAAGTACCAAGAAGATGATAGTCCCTGTCTCTGCACCAATGATAAGACCACTCCTATTATATGGAGGTAGGTCAAGATGCTGATAAACTAGAAGGAAGTACAGAGAAGATTAACAAAAAAAATTTGAGACTGTAATGATTGATGTATGAAGAGAGAATGAAACAGCTAAATAGGAATAGTATGACTCTAAGACCATAGAGGTTTAGGATAACTGTGTACAAGTGTTTGTAGAGTATAAAAAGCAAGTAAGGAAATAATTGTTTTAGGGTAGTCTCAATGGTTGTAACTAGAGCTGACTGGATAAAACTTAGGAAAGGAAAAATTAGAGTGAATATCAAGTAGCAGTTTTCGGTAAGGAGATCAGGTAGACGTTGAAATAAACTTTTAAGGAAAGAGAAATTGATAGAACCCCTGTTGCTTGGCACCTGACACTAGACTAAACAAACTACTTAGGGTGAGATCCAGGCCTCATTGAGATCAGTGGCAAAACTCTCATTGACTCAGCCGGACAAGATCTGCCCCTTAATGTTCTGTATGCAACAATCTTGTGTTGCCTTCCATGGCTTAGATGAGATAACCTAATAGGTGGTCTCCTCCATTTCTAAATTCAATGGGTTAAATACTGAAATCCTTAACTCAGGCAAAATTACCCTTGACTCCAAAAAGAGCTCTGCTTTCAGGATTTAGCCTGATGAACACTTTCTTAGAAACTACAATATGCTAAAAGCCAAGGCCTGAG
This sequence comes from Dermatemys mawii, assembly GCA_007922305.1. Lineage (NCBI taxonomy): Eukaryota > Metazoa > Chordata > Testudines > Dermatemydidae > Dermatemys > Dermatemys mawii. The sequence continues at coordinate 18,678,888 of ML677326.1, read as the reverse complement.
AGCTATTTTGATGTGTGGTTCCCTTTGCTCACAACTGAACTTGATATCTGAATCTTCTCACCCTTTTTTTTTTTTTTTTAAAAAGTACTTCTAATAAGGTTTTGCATAAAGCAAGACTATGCAGCCCTGTACTATGTTAAGTGGCTATATGAAGTCGTTGACACTTCAGAAACAGTCATGATATGGTTGCTTTATTACATATGAAAATTTCAAAGACAAAAATATTGAGACAGTGAGATGATTACTAATACATAAGACTATTATTTTTGTCCCAGTACATTCAGATAGACCCTTGTATGGAAACATCTGTAGTTATTAAATCTTTTACACTTTTTTATATTTGCAAGGAACAGCTCCATTTTTCAACCTTTTTGTCAGTTGGGGACATTATTTCCATATGAAAATAATTTTTCTCCAGTACTTATTCAAATTACTTTGCTTACCACTGCTATAATTCAATTTTTTCATTAACTTGTATCCAGCAGTAGTTCCTCACTTTAAACTGGCACCATGATACTACTCTGCTGTTGCATAGGTTGTTAGTAACAAGTAGCTGCTTTTTAAACATGCTTGTTTAGAATAAAACTAAGTTATAATCATTTGTTTTGCAGATAGTATTGTACTTTTCACTGGCATAAATAAAACTTGTGATTGTACTTTAAAATGTAGCTGGGATTGTGGTTATTTGATTTAATTGTTCCTATCTGGGATGAAAGTCTAGCATTTTTTCTTCCTTCAGAATACTTAACACAAACAAGCACAAGGGGTTTGTTGTTATATCAGATATGAACGCTCCTTTGCACTAGTCCTGCCTCTGATGACCAGAAATGATACAAATATCAGATGGCAGATCCTCAGCTCGTGTAAATTTTCATACCCATTGTCCGCTGGAGATGCGATGATTTATGCTAGTTGCAGATCTTCCCCCCCAGGATGTGAGAGAGAGGAGGGAATGCAGCTGGGAGGCAAGTGGAGAGCGATCTTAAGAGATTTTGTCGGAGAGAATCTACAACTGGGATGAGGATGGAGTGAGGAACCTGTATTTCAGAGGCAACTGGGGAGGAATTTGAAATAATCTTGTGATAAAAGTAGATGTGAGGGAAAGACAGGAGGGAGTCTGTATCTGGGGGAACCTCTGCATAGTCTGAAATCAGGATCATTGGAGAGGTAGGTGGGAAGGGTGACCCCAGGACCCTTGTATGTGGGAGGGCAGAGAGGAAGTGCAGTGAAAGAGCCACAAGAGCATGTGGGTGGAGTCAGGAGACAATTGAAAGTGGAAATAGATAATAGAGGTAAGAAGCAATTTCTCAGTTTTTGCTTCATAATCAACAGAACACATTTTCGGAAATGTGTATTGAAGGGAGACAACACTATCAGAGCAGTGCTGGAAAATAAAAAAGTAGCTTTAAAGAAACCATTCTGGCTACAGTTTCAGGCAGTGGGAGAAAGGAAGTAAGTGTCTGTAATCTCCACAGCAACTAGACTCAGTGAAGAGAGCACAATACAGAAACCTCATATCTAGATGGGCAGAAAGAAAAAACAAGATATTTTTAAAAGTATCCATAAATCAGGATTTTCAGACATTCAAAATACTATGAGAATTACGGATCAACTCCGACAAGTGCTGATTTAGTATCGCCCCCTCAGCAGCTTTAGCTAGTGGTGCTCTAACTATTAACTAAAGCTGCTTCCCACTTTCTGGGCAAAATTTCTGAGGAAATGCGGTGGCAAAAACACCTTCTGCACTTGTGCAGGTGGTTTAGTGTGTGTAGCTGAATAATGTGAAATCATTTGCAATTTAAGTTCTACATCTTGAAGGCTTACAGAATGTTGAAAGTATCAATTTGTATGCTTGGGTATTGCCTATTAACTGCAAAGGGTACAAGATATGGTGGGTCTAGAGTACATTAATCTTCAATTTCTGTTGCTTTCTCCGCACTGAAACCAGTAGTCATTCAATTTTTCATCAGCTGTTTTCTCTGTCACCATAGCAACACATGCATAAAACAATCTGACCTTGTTGTAGAAGAGTGGCTTTATCATTGAAGAACATTGTATCCTTTCAAACAAACAGCATCTGGCAGCTACACAATCTTGTTTAATGGCTCTGATGTCTTGAGGGCTGAAGGAACCTTGGTCCAGAAACTAACATTCTCCCCCTCACCTCCAACCTCCTGTCATCCGTTGTTTTGCTTTTGCAATCCACATGTGAGCTTCAGAAAAATGAAGGAGAATGTTCCATATATTCAATTCCAAATACAAAGTTAATTCAGCATTGTAATTTGGATATTCTTTCTTTATGTATGTTTAAAATATCAAGTTACATTTCCCACAGCAACCATAATTTGTACGAGTCCCATTGAGCATATGCAGAGAGCTACACAATATATTGTATATGGTGGTAAAGTTTTCTGCATTCATATTAGTACACCCCAATTCAGTGAATTACTGTACTTAAGCATATGCAAAACTTCACATGTGAGTATTCCCATTAAGATCAGTGGGACTGATTATGCGTGGAGCTAGGCATATGCTTTAAATACCTTGCTGAATTGGAATATGCAGTGTGGCAAAGGTGTAAAGTTATAACAGGATCCTTAGATTAAAATTACTCTACTTTTGAGCAATTCATATCTTAACTGTAATGTTTTATTAGAATTGTTTTGATTACATTTAATTTATTGTTTTCTAATGAAAAGTACTATGGGAGAACTATGAGTGCATGTTCAGAACATTTGTGCAGTGTTCAAAATAATACATTGAACATTTGCTTTGATAATTGATCAAATTCATATAGATGCAATATGTACATGAGATTCAAATAAATGTACTGAGTACATTTACCTGTATGTCTATAGGTATGTATGTACACAGAGAGAAAAAATACAGCTTTTACTGCAGTGTTCACTTCTCTAAATCTAAGCTTTTTGGGGATTTTCCTTTTCAGAGAGTGAAATTTAAGATTTCAAAAGGTGGGAAAATGCTAACAAACATCATCCCTCTTCCACAAATATCTTCCCATGTCTTTATTATTTTTAGGTACACTTCTGTGTTCAGAGGGTTTTCTTCAGAAACACATAAGATATGACTGATATTAAATGATTTATTGAATATAATTGTTTTTGTTTATGGCTGTTTTATGGTAAACTCAGTCATCTAAAACTAGTGCTTGTGTTTCATAAGCTGTTGTACTAAAGTAATAAATTGCAGTCACTTTACATTCTCCTTAACTCTGAAGCATAAACCAATATGCCCTTGCAACTAATGCTGTAAATTACACTCCTCTGCTCTGAAGTTTGAAAATAAAAATAGCTGGAATGGAAAAGATGAGTATGATGATATGGTCTTCTAGGTTCATGCAAACATCTTTACCAGGATGGTGAATATAGGCATTTGAGGGAAGAATAAATCAGGAAGCTTGTTTGGTCACAGTCACAGAGTTCCTGATGGATGGAAGGCTCAGAATGTATTTGTGAAGCTTTACTCCTATATAATCTTTTTTGGGGAACGTGGGTTGAAGGAGAATGCACTTTTAGGTTCTGTGTTCATAGGACTTGTAGAAATTACTACATGATGGAAAACTGTAGGTACAACTTCTGGGATGGATTCTGTTCATTGAAAACCCACAAAAACATTTGATGTGACATGTAAATATGAAGCATAAAGTTGTGATTTGCTTTCAGCCCCGCTATAAACGTGAAAGGTGTTCTGTAAAATCTACATTAGATGACATTTTACTGGCAGAACTTTGTAATTGTACCTTATTGTAGAAATGACTTCTAGTCATAGGTGTCTGTATTACTGGTTTTTATGATAATCATGTCATCTATCAGATTTCTTTTCCTAACTGTAAAATGAGAAAAACCTGTTTCAAGGATGTTGAAGATTAATCAGTTAATTAACCCAATGTTGAAAAATTCATGCTCATGAGAGTAATACCATTGATGTCAACATGATTACTTAAATCATACATTATCATACATGATTACTCACAAAGAATACATAGTCATGTTTTCTAGTAAGGGGCTTTCACTGAGTAGAAGTAATGTAATAATACTCTTTTCTTTTATTAAAATTGTTTTTATAGCTCTGGTCTGCAGCACTGAGCATGTACCATTATGGGACTAATATTACACCCCTTATTCACATGAGTATTCCTGCTTAGTAAAGGCTACTGTATTGGCCCCTCTGTATGAGAAGCACACTGTTAAATGACACAAAATCACAAATGATATTGTGTTAGCGGTGACATTATAGAATGGGGGGGATCTAGTATACTGCATATTAAAATGTTTCTGTAATAAAGGTCTATGTTTCTGATATACCTGGTCAAAAAATGAGATGTAATTTTCATAACATTGACAAAAAATTCATACTGCACCTTTTCATTGGAATTTCTTTGAAAATTTTAATAGAAATGGTGAATTTTGAATAAGTTTGACCATCTCTACTTACAATGGGTCAGACACACAATACTGGAAGCTGATACCATCTCCTTATTTAATTGCAGTGGGGATGTGTAGAGTCTTCTGCCATAGCTCTGGATATTCAGTTCTAACTCTGTGCTGTATACTTTAATTGAATTTAAAAAGCAGCATGATACTCAACCCCCTCCAAAAAAGGGGGTTACTGTGAAAGATCACTACTTCAAGGTGCTGAGCTATCTAAAACCCCACTGACTTCTGTGCAAGTTGTAGGTAATCAATACCTCTTGGGAGATAGTCAGCATCTTGCAGGATTGGGGACTGAGATCTCAAATGGATATCAGGGATTGTTTCTTATTAAAATTCTGTTTTAGAGACAAAGAATCTGTAATAACACATACGTAGACAACATTATTTGTCTTGAATTCAAAATACACTTCTTCTGATACAGAAGATTAAGATGAGAAAGGACAAGTCCTCATCTTAGTTTTGCCCCCCTCCCCTTTGGACAGGAAACTTGCCCAATAACTCCATCCTGTGACTGTTCTTATTTATTGGTGCCCCATACAGTAGGTATAACATGAGCTTTGACAGAAAAGCAAAAGGACCTTTTCTCTGTCCCAAGGCATCTACAATATAATCCATTCAAATTTCATTATAGAATGACTAAATTATTCTTAAACAATCTCACTGTGTTTTCTGATAGACTCTTCCACATGCAAATAACCATGGCTTAAAGTGGGTTCATGAGGAGGAAATGATGGTATAGGCTACAGAGCAGCCGCCCAGGACCTAAAAGAAAAGAGAGCAGCTACCTCCACTCATGTATAAGAGATTTTATTTGGCCTAATTGAGGTGGTGTACTAGTAAGAATTAATCCATGTGTGAATTGTTTGTACTTTGCTTTCATTGTTTAGACAGTTCCGTGTAATGACTTCTCCCCCAGAGTCTTTACTCTCTTATGGCTTTTACTTCCCAGGAGAGGCTTTTTCAAGCAAAGTTTTGTCTCCAGGGTTAATGCTGGAGGAGGTTTTCCCTTGGGACAGGCCAAAAGACTGGGACTTTGGAGCAGATAATGAAGAAGTTGAGTTAACCCAGTTAAATTTTCCACGAGGGGGTTCCTGTGTGTCAGGAAAACCTTCTTTTATTGAGAATCTGAACTAAATATGATGGAACTAGAGGAATTTAGGGTGCAATAATTTGTGAGTTTGTATTACTAACTCTCTCTCTCCATAATAAACACTTGTGCACTGATTGCTCATTTTTTCTTTGGAGACTTTAAATTTCCTCCATAACAGAATACTGTTCACTCAAGCCTCCACATCTTACCTGTCTTCTGAGACCCTCCCCTCATTTCTTAAATTAAAAAAGATGTAAACATTCAGTGCGCCAGACAGATTTGTTACTTGTGTGTGTGTTTGCTCTTATGATGTATTCCATATGTTTTGCGGATGACCAAAAAAGAACAATCTAAGTTAAGGACCATGTCTCTCTGATTGTTCCATAAGATACCCCACTCCAAATTCAAATGGCATAGTGGCAAGATCAGATAAAGTTTCTGATGTATTACCTCTATTCTAAAATAAAGGAGTCTGCTGTTTTAATTTGATAAATTTAAGAAGAGCAGTTTATATTTTTAATGGAGGAAAAGATCCCTCTATTGCAAACATTAACTCATAGTATGTTTTTAAATATTAAAACAGCTTTATAATACAGGTGAAAAAGGGATGTGAATTATCCATACTTTGTATAAATAAGATACAGTAGCTATTTATTCTGTCCAGTGTCAGAATACTTGTAAATATGCAAAACAAATTGGATCGATTTTTTTGTCCTGTTGTTTATTCTGGAAGGGTCGAATTTGTGCCTCTCGTCTTAGTGAATTATGTTCTCCCAGACACTTCAGTTACAGATCAGCACCAGTTTTCCGTTCTGTAGAACCAGATGATTTGGGGGCACATGAGGCATTTTGTGGGGTTCTTTTGAGGATGTGTGCCTGTGTAGCTAGGCACCATATTGGCTCATGGCTAAGGCTAATATTTTGTCATCGATATTTTTAGTAAAAGTCAGGGACAGGTACCGGCA
>ML677326.1:18639376-18672369 GCA_007922305.1 Dermatemys mawii | reverse complement strand
GGTTGTCTTTTGGGTTTATGGAAGAGAGAGAAACTGAAAAAAAAAAAAAAAAAAACCTCATTCAAAATAACTTTCTGTTCTGACCATAAAGAGATTTGAAAGTTTAATTGAAACACCACCACATCCCTAGCTTTATTTTTCTATATTTTCTTTAATCTGTACACACCACTGTATAAACAATCTGTATTCACAACTCTCTTTACTGTGCATTTCTGGTAATAAGCTAGATTGTTGTAAGATGTACCTAGCTCAGTTCAGGATCTGAAACTTTCTGTTGGAAGTTTAGTTTCCTCCCATAAATCTAGGAAAACACTCTGATACAGGTGGTGCAAATCAATGGACGTGTAGCTACTTAGACCATAATTTGAGTTTGGCCTCTTAAGCCCATGTTAATAGTTAGGTGCATCTTTTATTGTGGATGTATAAAATCTTTTTCTTAATCTTTGGGATATCTGAGCATATTCACTTTTTTTTTAGCTAAAGGGCTAGCAAAATGAAAAATTTACAGTCAGTTTTTTGTGAGCACTACCTAGTGTGGTCAGGGATCTAACCAGCAGCACCTCTCTCTATTGGATGGGGATGAAAAGTAGTTCTTACACCTCACCTGCTCTTCTGTATGGCATTATCAGCAAGGGAAACGCACAAACATTTTTAAACTTGTGCAAGGTTGAAGCTCAGCCAAGGAAGATTGTGCTCCCACTTTAGGATATTGGAGGACTTTGTGAAAGCACTGTGAAATCCCCTACCATCAGTTACAAAAGGTTTAATGTCATGTGGCAATGGGTCTGTCCTGAGTCAGACTATTCTCTTGAGAAAGGGTAGATGTGAAATGTCTAATGTAGCATTCTGTCCCTACAGTAAAGGATTCCATCCTCCCATCAGGAGCACTTTGATGCCCACAAGACTTCAAGCGTTATGTTTACATTAGAAAATTAAAAAGCACTATCCGTTTCATTAGTTATTACCTTAGTATGAAATAAATGAACAATCATGTTGCCAAATGCCCTGTCCTACTGCTAGTGACTGCAGATTTGCTTGTTTATGAGAAGACTTTAAACTTAGTATGACATAATTAATACGTTCACCTAAACAGAATGCAAGTGCATGAATCGGTCTCTCTGTGTCACAGTTCCCTATCTGTAAAATGGGGATAATAAGCACTTCCCTACCTCATAGGAGTTCTGGGAGGACAAATACACGCAAGAGCAAGAGGTGTTTGGATACTATGGTATTAGGAGTCAGATAAGTATCCAAGAAAGAATATTTAATAATGTTTATCAAATTACTCAGTAGTAAATCTCTAACTATTTATATTCTTCTTACAGTTACCTTCACTTTAGCCTAGCAATTGTAATTCATTTCACATTTTTCATTATGCAAATGGACAGATTTTCAATACTTGTTGGCTTGGCCTAATACCCATTTTTCCTTTTCAAGCAATATTCCCCCCGCCTCCTCATGTGAGGCTTTAGACTCAAAGCTTATGTTAAATCCTGAACAAGCCAAGGCATTGAATAGAGCAGACATTCTTTGGGGAAAGTCCACTCCTCCCCTAGGACACTCAGTGCCCATCTTTTAACATGATCCCCCTTTAGTAAATTCTGGTCTCCAGATGGAGTTTCATCCAAATCCTCATCCTGAAAGATGATGGTTTTGCTGCAATGACTTGAGGGCAAGTTGGTTCAAGTGAGGGGGAAATATAAGAATTTGTATCTCTCTATGATACAGACAGTACTTCCCCTACAAGCGAACAATTAGTCATTCTAATTAAACAGTTACTAATTCTAATTGAAACCTAAATTGTGGATCTCATTCGAGTTTTGTTTTAAAGGACAAATTTAATAGAAGTGTACTCCTGATTTAATATAGCTGAAACAGATTCGCCTTCAAACATTCACCTTCATTGTTACAACATTCTACGAATGGATGAGACAGCCAGACTGTGAAACTGCTATATGATGGCTTAGTCTTGTTTCTATGTAATCTAAGGCTTCTTCTGGCCACAGCGGGAGCTGATCAGACCTTAAGTCTGTTTATTTTTTTTTTGCTCTTCACACAGTTTTCACAGTGGAAACAAAGGGCACAAATGGTGTATGTATATAAAGTTAGATTTTTAAATCTAATATACAGTTAATAACAGAAAAGGAGTTAGGTTGGAGGGAAGCACAAAATGCAATTCTTCTTTGGACGTGGCCTGTTCTAGAGGCACATTTGCCTCACGTGCACAATTGCTGAATCTTTGAGCAGCAGTGTCCATTGGGGCCACACCTGTGCTCTACGTGTCCTGATGCCCCCCTCACCTGAAGGTCTATAGAACAGAGCATCCCCAAGCACCCTCTGTTCCCTTTTGCCATCTGGAGCAGTGAAACAAACTCTGCCTGGTTTGCCACTGCCTCATGGCAAGGTAACATTCTCCTGGACGGTGGCAGATACTTGTTTTTATTTCAGTCAGTTTAATTTTAATAATGTGGTTCATTCTAGTGCCTCAGTACCTTCCTGCCAAATGGCTGAGGCCAAACCAGGTTTCAAGCCGCCTCCTTCCCTCCCCCTGCCATCATGCAGTGGTCTTAGCCCCTTAACCCTTGGACATACCCATTTCTGTTGTTGTTTGGATGAGGGTCCCATTCCAGGCCTTTGCTCAGCATATTAGTCCTCCTCCAAGAGAACCCACTCCAAGAGAACCCAGAGACACTCTGCTAACATTTTTTCTGTTGGAACAATCAATGAGGGAGTATTAGATTCAAAAACGTGGATCTCGCAGAGGCGCCATCTTCCTGTTTTCCTCGGGGGGGGGGGGGCTTGACTGCTGCTCTGACCCAGGCCCTGCCCCCCACTCCACCCCTTCTACCAAACCCCTGCCCTGCCTTTTCTGACCTCCACCCCATTCTGCTCCCCTCTCTCCACATCTCTTCCTCCCCCACCTGAGCCTCCTGCATGTCACTGAACAGCTGATCATGGCAGGCAGAAGGCACTGGGAGGGAGGAGAAGGAGCTGATCGGCAGGGCCCACCAGCGGGCTTAAGGGCTATGGCAGGGAGGAGGGGCTGATCTCTGTTTTTTTCCCCTGGGTGCTCCAGCCCGAGGGCATCCACAAAGTCAGAACCTATAGTACCTTGGATTCCAAAAAGGGACTATCCCCACAAAAACTTCCATTCCTTCAGTGCCCCAGTAAGGACAGACTCTCCCCAAAAGCTTCCTTGGCCAGTATTGAGAAGCGATATCCAGGTCTCTGCCCTTTTGACAAGCCATCAGTCCCACAGATTGAAGTCTGTACCCACTGTGGCATCGAATCTTGGTACCACCTCTACCTTCTTAAGGCAGGGCACAAGTGAGCATCACAGCAAGGGTGATTTACAGCACCCATCCTCTTCCCCAGAGCAGGGGAAACCTAACAAGAGGAACAATGATTAATGGGCCATTTAACTCTGCTAAATCTCAGTGAAAGACATGATCAGGCTAGTCTGACAGGCCCCTTGACTCCTCCCACATATCTGAAGCCAAGTCAACCCCAGTACCAAAGACACCACTAGTAAGGACTCCCTCTCAGCTCTGGTATTGTTTTCAAGCCTCTCCGTCAGTATACGACTGAGTATTGATATCCAGGTCTTAACTGTGCCTGTGGATCTTTTATTAACTACAGATCTAGAGTCCTGACACTAATCACAGTGCTATGTTACCAGTGCTGGCTTCTCTTCTGCTGAGAAAATATAACAAGTCCCCGGCACCACTGCTCTCCCTTCTACCTTTCAGAGATCATTTCTTTAACTATGAACGAGCATAAATCACTCGGATCTGATAGGCACCAGGAGTATTTCATTCGAAAAGGAACATCAACTTGCCTAAGATCACACCAGAAATTTGTGGTGGAGAAGGAAACTGAGCACAGGTTTCCCAAATTCCAGGCTAACACCCAGATCCACACTCAAACTTCATCCAAAGTGTGGGTGTGTTTGGAGCCCGAGGTTGGGCTAGGGTTATTTTTATATCAAAATTATTTTGCACTGAACCTAACTCCCATTAAAATCAATGGGAGTTAGGTGCCTCAGTACTTTTAAAAATCTGGGCCTCTGGGCCTTACTTCCCCCAACTGTATAATGGGTGTAATACCACCTCTCTACTTCAATGGGGTGGTGTGAGGATAAATACATTTAAGATTGTGAGGGGCTCAGATACTAGACAATGGAGGCATATAAGTGCCTTTGACATATCCAACTGGGGGCAGGTGAGGCCAGAAGAAGTGGGAACTAACTAGCCATTTGAAATCTGTACACACATGCTAATTATTTGATTTTCTCTCCCCCGCAGTCCACCAAATTTGACATGCCTCTGGGCACAATGGGCTGAATTTATCCCTCGTGCAGTATAATGCAGCTGACTTCAATGGAGGAATGAGAGTGCTTATTTTGATCCATTTTGATCAGCAAGGGCTTGATGCTGCTTCTATGGCACATCAACAGCTAAACACCCATTGACTTCAATACCAGCATGACCAGACTAGTTAAGGTAGTTAGAGATCTAGTAGCCTGTTCACTTTAGGGCAGGAATTCATTACAGTAAAATACTAAAACAATCTTAAGGGTATATTGTAATAGAGAATCCTCTTCAAAATACATTGCTTTCCAAAATCCATAACTTATTTAAGCACTTGGATACCACAATAATGGATCTGGAGTAAAAATTTAAATGGATTTTTCATTTACTTCATAGTTGGAGACAGATTTGATTTGGTCTAAACATTTTCTAGTGAAATTTGCTTTATGTCTAAGTTGCTATCAACTTTGATCAGTAAAATAAACGTTTATACTGGCTGTGCCTTACACAGTTCCTCAAAAGACAAGATGAACCAATGCAAATGCTGCCTTGAGAATGTATTGTTATTCTTTATATTGTGTTAATATCTAGGAGCACTACTCATACACCAGAATTTTGATTATACATTTCAAGTATTAGAGTTCCACACCTACAACTGGCTACAAAATTAGTGGGACTCATGGAGAGTAGATATCCACTAACACCATTTTGCTAACATTGTATAAATGGAACAAAAATTAGTACCTGCCCCCCAAAGAGCTCTTTGTAATGTAGCTGAATTGATGTTTATAATATGAGGGTTTGGGGAAGTTGCTTTTTCTAATTATTTTAAATTTTCTATAAAGACTATCAGTTTTTCCCATGAGTGTCACTTGGCAAATAATATGCATTTTTACCCTCTCCCTCTAACTGTAGAGAACGTTTTAGCAGAGAAGAATGAGGTTTTATGGTGCCATCTGGTGGGAGCCTTATAAATGTCAAATAATCAGGATCACGATTGTAAATAAACATGATAGTAATCTGAGAGGGGGAACAAATCCATTACCTTGTTCATGCATAATATAATTTTGCCCCATACAAGTTTGTCTGATGACAGTGAGAATACATTTGATCTGATAAAATGGAGTTAGTGGATATCTACTCTCCATGAGATAACAAGATAAAGAGATAACAAGCTGGTTCAGCCTGATTGGACTAACCTTGTTATCTCCCACCTGGTTCTTGCCTACCTATTTATACCTGCCCCTGGATACTTCCACTGCATGCATCCGACGAAGTGGGTATTAGCCCACGAAAGCTCATGCTCTGAAAAAATTTCAGTTAGTCTTTAAGGTGCCACAGGACTCTTTGTCACTTCTGCAATTCCAGACTAACACGGCTAGCCCTCTGATTCTACTCTCCATGAGTCCCACTAATTTTGTAGCCAGGTGTAGGTGTGGAACTCTAATTCCTGAAATGTATAATCAAAATCTGCATGAGAATAGGTGTTACATACAGCAGCTAAATTATAAAATCTTTCTTTGGGAGGTAAGGGATTGAATGGGCAGAGAGGGCATTTCAATGTACCTAATCCCTATTGCAATGTGATTTTGTATAATTACAATGAAGAAATGTAGGCAACTTTTACAATTGTTACAAATCATGAGCTTCTTGCTGATGTAATTCAGAATAGAAGTCGTGTTAGTCTGTATCTGCAAAAAGAACAGGAGTACTTCTGGCACCTTAGAGACTAACAAATTTATTTAAGCATAAGCTTTCGTAGGCCTGTTCTTTTTCGTGATATCACTATATACTAATTATTTACCATTTTCCGTTTCCTTCCACATCTGTCTATACATTTGTATTCAAAGATCATTTAGAAATAAGAGTGGTCAGCTCTCTGGGCAGGAAACAGTAAAGATCTGAAGGTAGTCAACTCAGTTCCAGTTTGCATATTTCATTGCTAAAATAATGCTTTTAAGGTTTTAAATAATGGGCCAAATTCTGCTCTCCTCTATACTAACAAAACCCCATTCAAGTTACAGGAATTGCCCTATGATAAAATAAGTGAGAGTAGACTGTGACCTAATATATTTTTTGTCTTATGGTTTATAGTCAGGTCAGAAGCTTATTTTATAATATGGCAATTTCACACTGTAAAAAATCTTAATTATATCCTAAAAATATGTCTTACAACATCCTTTATGGTAAAGGTATTCAAAATTAAGACATGCTGATTAAGCTTCCTATGCAGGGATCATATGTGACCTTACTGAGAGAGAGAGAAATACGAGGCTAAGTTTGCTGGCATGTACCAAGTGAGGGTTTGGAGCCAAGCAAAACAGCTTGTGTTCTTGGAAAAGGAGGGAAGTTAGCTTGTGCCTGTTTTGTGCAGTTTAGGAGAGCGCAGATGGGAGCCTCAGCAGAAAAGTTTTTCAGTCTGCAGCTAGACAGTAATGCCTTAATCAGACCAGTGTGGGCTGAAACTGAGCAACTGAACAAGAGGCTGTGCTCAGCTAACGTTTTCTTCTGCTGGGGTTAATCATTTTAAAATTTATTTATTTATTTGGTGAGTCTGTGCACATTAGAGCACTCTTGGTAGAAGACTATTGTGTGAGTGTCACAACTGTAGCTCAGAAGCCAATAAGTCTGATGCAGAGCTATACCAGTTCACAAGGCGAAATAAACATTTTACATTCTGGGGTTCTTAGAGGGTGTTGGAAATTCCCCTGGTCACCAAAATATCTAATGGGCACACGAAGGGAAAGCTAAACCAAATTCTTTAGGAACCCTGGCAGATTTGTAACTTCTATTTTCCTCCTTTTGGATTGGGATTTTCCCCTTTTTTAAGGAGGGGTAGGAGTTAGTAATCCATAAAAGACAGTCAGACATATATTGTGCAAAATATGTGCCATATATGTCTTTTTAAGCTGGCAGCCATCTCCATGGATAGAACACTTTAGGCTTTGATGAATCATTTGTTGATGGATATGGCATTCATTTCCACTAGAGGTCACTACGTGCAAATAATTACGTCTTCATTTTAATATCAATTACTTGTATTGGTTTACAGGAGAAAATCTGTAGTACACTTTGCAATTCAAGAGGTTAATGAGGCCCAGTTGCATGAGATATACCAATTGACTGAAGACATGACATTTTTATGTGCCCCAGTTAAGCCACAGATTATTTCATTCTAAAATAAGGGAAGTTGGCTCAGCTGTGTACATCTTATACTCAAGAGTGTTACATTTGTTTCAGCCAGAACCAAACCGCTCCTAACGCTGCCTAACTTTAGGAAATTTCAGATCCAAATCCAAACATCATTGATGGCCCCTTTTTTTATAATGATCTGAGCTATTCTTTCTGATCCAAGTGACCAGGTACTTTGGGAAAGATTGGATTTTTGGGCCCATCTATTTAGACAGTAGCATGTGGAATGAAAGCTGCAGACGCCACTGCAGTTCTCATAGGATCAAATGCTGATGCTACTGAAGCTAACAATATCAGTAGAAGCAGTATTTGGCTCATAGTGAAGTTGTTATGTGGCAAAAAATCTCCTTCACCGTTATAAAATTCCAGTGTGTTCCTACACTTAGACAGACCCAAAGTTCTGGCCAGAAGAGCAGATGCATTTTTTCTTCATCTTATTCATCAAAACAAAACCAGTTCAAATATAACATCATTATTTAAGGATGCCACAGAGGCCATTCACTTATCCAAATTAAATGAGACATACTGTATATTGAGCGTAGATGCTTATTCTTGGTTCATCATCATGGTATCTGAGTTCCTCCCAATGATTAAATAAATAGGCAGGTAATATGGTCTAGGATAGATAAAAGCCCATTGGGCAGGGCACAATGGAAAGATTTTTAATAGGGTTTTAACGCATCAATATTTGTAGTATTTATTGGATATAAAATATGATTCTTCACTGGGGATGAGCGAGATGAAAGGGAGTTGCACCCCTGTGGAGAATTTGATTGGGAGGGAAAAAATAGAATAATGTGAAGGAAAACTGGGAGTTCGTTAAGAAAAGTTTATTGGATGGCCAAAAAGCCATGATTCCACAATCAAGAAAAAGGACAACTTTGGCTAAAAGCCCATCTTGGTTCAGTGGCAAAGTGAAAGCAGCAATTACAAATAAAAGAAACAACATGTAACAATTAGGAGGGGATGGGAAATAGATAGCAATCAGTATAAAATAGATAGTATGCAGTGTAGAAGATTGATAAGGGAAGCTAAATATATCAGAGAAAACTCCCATGGCTGGCAGGACTAAGGACAATAAGGACTCATTTAAACATATTAGGAACAAAAGAAATCCTAGCAGTAATACAGAACAATTGGTAGGTGGAGATGATGAAAATGTTCATAATGATGCAGAAAAGGCAGAAAGGTTCAATAAATACTTCTGTTCTGTATTTGGAAAGAAGAAGGAAAGTGTAATCCTCTCACATGAAGTACTTCACAGTCCATTAGTAACTAAGGATGAGGTTCAATATCATCTCAGGATAAATATTTTTAAATCAGCAGGCCCACGTAACTTGCACCAAAGAATTTTAAAAGAGTTGACTAAGGAGATCTCTGGCCCACTGATGTTAAATTTAATAACTCTTGGTGTGAAGGGATACACCCTCTCCCTAGTGTAAAGGAAACTAACAAACTCTTCTGGGCCTGTTCAAGGCCTCTGCAAGGCTGGCTCTGTCTGGAGTGGAGGGAGGGGGGGAGTTTAAAAAGAGAAAACCTGCCACAGGAAGGAGTGGTGAACAGAAGGACAGCTCCAGTTCAGAGAATGCTGACAGTAGAGAGGTTAGCTGAGAAGGAGACAGTCACAGGCCTCACTACTCCTTAAGCTGCAGGGACCAGCTGCAAAGCAGTACACCTCAGGAAAAGGGGCCAAAGGTAGATCCCACTAAGGGACAATGGACCTGGATAGACCAGGCTCAAAGAGCTGGATCCTGAAAGACTGCTTACAAGACAGGCCACCTTTGTTTTTCTTTATTTTCACTCAGATTCCCCTCACTCATAAGAGAAGGAGAGGACCTTTCTTTCATCTGTTTGTGTTACTCCAAGAACCCCTCATGTGCTACAAAGAGGGGAGAAGAACAGTATAAATGACTGGCAGCAATGACTGGAGGGGCTTGACTATGGACCCCCGCCTCCCACGCTTAAAATACCAGGAAAATTTCAGAGGACTAGGAGAGTGCTAAAGTTGTCCCAGTATTTTAAAACGGCAGCAGGCTTATCCAGGAAACTATAGGCCAGTTGTCCCATCATCAACCCTGGGCAAAATAATGTAAAGGCTTAATCAGATTTCAGCTGATAAAGAATTAAAGGATTGGAATATAAGTAATGTCAGTAACAGGGCTTTATGGAAAATGGGTTTTGTCAGACCAATCTGGTTTCATTCTTTGATGAGATTACAAGTCTGATAAAGATGATTGCATAGATGCAATATACTTAGACTTTGGTAAGGCATTTTACTTAGTACTGCACAAAATTTTTATTAAATAGCACTATAGAATATCAGTAAAGCACACATTACATGGGTTAAGAACTGGCTAACTGACAGATCTCAAAAAGTAGTTGTCAGTGGGGAATCATCATCAAATAAGTGTTTAAAGTGGAGTTCCGTTGGGATCAGTACTAGGTCTGATGCTATTCAACATTTTGATCTGGAAGTAAATATAAAATCACCACTGATAAAATTGGCAGATGACACAAAATTTGGTGGTGTGATAAATAGTGATGAGAACAGAACAGTCAGAGCAATCTGGATCACTTGGTAACTTCTGTGCATTACACGAATTGTGTTTTAGTACAGACAAATTCAAATTTATACATCCAGGAACAAGGAATACAGACCATACCTACATAATTAGTAATTTCTCACCCTGAGTGATGATA
Source organism: Dermatemys mawii (assembly GCA_007922305.1). Lineage (NCBI taxonomy): Eukaryota > Metazoa > Chordata > Testudines > Dermatemydidae > Dermatemys > Dermatemys mawii. The sequence goes on along the minus strand of ML677326.1, from coordinate 18,662,167 downwards.
CAAGCAGTCTACTATCTAGTATATTAAGGTAGCATGCAGTTTGGTCTTGCTTTTTTGTTTTTGTCTAGGTAATCTACTTTAATCTGTTTGCTATACTTATAATCACTTAAAATGTATCTTTCTGTAGTTAATAAACTTGTTTTGAGTGAAGTGTCTGGAAAAATCTCAACTCAGTTAACAAGGGCTGGTATGCATATTCTTTTGAACATTGAGGGAGAGGCGAACTGGGTAATAAATTCATATTAGTCAGGTTTTTGACCAGTGCAGGACAGTATAGCTCTGGAGCCCTAGGCTGCAAAGTTGGGGGTATTTTGGCTATAGCCTCTCTATTGTTGGTTCGTGCAGTGGCTGGCCAAAGCCTGAATGTAACTGCAGATAGGTATGTCCCTGCCTGTGGGGATGCTAGTGGGTGTGTAGGACCAGGAGCAGTGTTCAGCTTGTCACAACAGCACAGTGTGAGAGGGATCCCAGACTGGTGAGTTACAGGGCTCATTGGTACCCCAGTTCCAGGTTGCACCAGGGAGAGGACACATCACACCCTCCACTACCTATTAGCCACTGGGGGAAGTGGCCTAAACTTTGATGCACCCCAGAAGGGAAACTGAACTCTTTAATGACCCAGCAGGAGAGTAGGGACCCGAAAGAACCAGAGAGATCAAGGACATTTCCTGTAGGGGAAGCCCTAGAGTATGGTCTCATCCCTGGTATCAAGCCATTTATAGGCGAGAGACTAATTAAGGACTTAAGACCAAGGAGGGCTACAGGGAGAGAAAGTGTGGGCATGCACATACACCGCTACCTCAATAGAACGTGGTCCTCAGGAGCCAAAAAATCGTACCGCGGTATACGTGAAACCTCATTATATCTAAGCCAGACACGTTGACCCACCAGAGCGCACAGCCCCATGCCCCCCGGAGCGCTCCTTTACCACTTTATATCACAATTCACCTTGTATTGGACCACGTTATATCGAGGTAGCAGTATACTTAACCGAGGGTGCTCATGAGAGGTGAGTGCACCCCCTTTCGGTCACATTCTTGGTTGGTCCCTAGGCACTACCATAGTATAGAACCTCAGTTGTTCAGGATGTGTGCTAGAGCGTATATGCTGGATCTTCTTCCCACTACACCGGTTTTATGCTGTTGTAATGCCAATGAAGTCAATAGAATTTTACTGGTGTAAACTGGTCTAATGAAGTGGACAGTCAGGCCCAGCCTCTGAATTGAATGGGAGACAAAATATAAAATCTCTATTATAATCTTTGAGACAACTTTGAGTACAGATCATTTGAGATCATTCAGCTATTACAGATTTACTTCTCACGGTGCATCACCTCTTGTAATATACTTGATTGTGTACACTGAGTGTGCAGATGCCACATTGCCTTGCATGTCTCAATCCTTACCAATTTCACAGCAACACACCTCTAACGAATGCTGCCTGAATGTTTAATTGCTTATCAGCTTCTAGAAACAGTATCAGTCAGAGTACACAAGGCTTGTATACATCCAGATGAATAAAATCTAATCCATTTCTGATTGTAACATGGGATGATAAAAGAGATCTTTGTTTAAATGAATGGTGTATTTGCATAGAGCAGAAATGGAATTGACCAGAGTAAATACTATTTCGACTAATCTGGTGAAATTATCACTGAGAATTTCTTCCTTATAGGAATTGTGGGTTGTTACTTTGTCCTCTGCACTGGTATGATGTGACCCAGAGGTGGCTGCATTTCAACAGCGGTGGAGGTAGATAATTGTGAAGTGTTTTATTATTATTTTAATCATTAAATGTCTACATAAATGTGAAGTATTATAGTTGTTCTCTGTGATCTTTCTCATGCCATATTACCTTTGTGCTGGTATGCAAAACATACCTCTAATATTTTCCTGATGTCCCCTGGGGAGTATAGCCAATCCAGTAGAAAATCAGAACTTCAAAGACTGTGCCATGTTTTACATCCAAAGTGAGTTTGAGCAGAGGCTCCCAAGATAGTAGGTTAAGAGATACACCTAACAACTTATCTTCTCTGTTCCTAGAGTTCACTGATATATTGTATATATACTAAAAAAGTAATTTATTTCTGCCTGTATGCCAAGTACATGGTATATATGTTCAAGTGATGACTTGTATGCTGCCTATCATATCTTGAGTAAATAGAATTTAAAAGAATTGGCCAGAGGCAACTAGTAACTCTGTAATTTTATACAATATTTGTGAAAGTGATTATTTTGATCTGCACAAAGACATGGCGAGCTCAGTTATGGGATCCTTTGTTCTTGTTGCCATGGCGTTTTGTATAAGCACAGTAAATGTCTAAAATGGGTTTGTAAGCAAAATTCTTACAATATTCTCTGACTTTTGTCTTCTTTTCAGATGTGGTGATTGGCAGCTAAGCTACTGCAAAATCTGACAATGGCAATTGCAAACCAATCATGCATGATAAAACTTATTGGGCCAAAATGAAGCCACTTGGAGTTGACAATGGAAGTTTACACCATGGGTGAACTTGATTCATTTTCAAAATATATTTTCAGCATGTTATGTTGAATTTTAGCTGGTTATTTCTGTAGAAATTAGTGAGCCAAATTCAACAGTGATGTAAACTACATCTAAATTTACATATGAGATGTAAGCTTGTTATAAGAGGCAATGGAGTGTACTTTGCACCAACTTTTGCACTGAATAGTTTAGTGCAATGAGTGGGAGTTCTTTCATGCTGCCGAGACCATATTCAGCCTTTAAGTCAGTGGGAGTGATTTATACCATGGATGAATAAAACCTTGGGAACAGTATGGGCATAAGACGCAGAGGAAGGCTTCACTTTCATTTTACACCTGTGTGCTAGTTGTTTTTCCCGCTACCACCCTCACTTCAGCCTGTAGGTTACACTTGTTATGCACACCCACTGAATGCCAAATCAGTTGTATAGAATTACATCTTAAAGCAAGTATAAATTGGTGGGTGGGGGAAGCAAATTGCAGTAGCAAGAGTCATATCTAAATAAACCCAGATTTCCAATCTAAGGAAGCAACTGAACAAATAACAGAATACATATATTTAAGTCCCTGATAAAAACCATATTAGGTTCAGACTACAAAAACTCACTTTCTTAAACAGCCTTGTTTTTTTAAAATGTCATTCATTCAAAGCAATTAGAATTTTAACTGCATAGCTGCTACAGCCAGAACACTTTTCAATATGCTTCTGAGGTAAGGAAAGAATTAATACTTACAAGGCTTCCAAGTGGTCAGGAAAAATTGGAATACAGGGCTCATACCTTTATCTCTGGGCAAAACACATAGAGGGATATCTATAAAATAGAGATAAATGAGGATTTCAAAAATTGGAGCCAAAAATTAGGTTCCCAAATTCAAGGCATATTTATTATAACTCTCATAGATCTTCTGAGCGCACAGAAATTTTGAAAATCAGGCAGCTACTCTACCTGTGTAAATATGGATTTAGAAGCTTACATTTAAGCTTCTGTTTCTGAAAATCTAGGCAAATATTCACATGGCTGTGTAAGTATTTATTGTTTTTAAAGCACTTTGAAGATGAAAAGCAATTGTATAAATCTAAGTATTATGCCAGTGAAACTTAATTTAGTACCAACATAGCAGGAACACTATGGCACAACTATAAAGGCACCCCTTTCAATACACTCCATGGAAACAGAAGACTATAGGGTTTGAAGTTTTATAACATAGTGTGACACCATGTTATGAACTATAAATCCTATGAACAGTTAGGAGATACTTAGTGATATTTTCCCCTATTCTCATAGGAGCTCTTCAAACGTACTGTTATTCCTACCCAAGAGACCTTCAGTAGAGTATGCCTAAAGGATAAGAGATTACACACAAACACACAAAATGTCTCGAATTATTTAGTTTCCTCTGAGGAGGAGGAAGAATCTGAAATGGGTTAATCTGTTTATCTGGATTCAATTGCTTTTAATAAAAAGTTCAAATTTGTTCAGACTGTATTGCCATTTGCTCCTGAAATGAGCTCTAATTTATATCAAGTTTCGAACCCATGTAAAAGTCCCAATAAAGTGGAAATAACTGATCTTTTTTGTGATTCACCACTGATTAAATATTACTATATAAGTGCAAATAGTGATATTAGTGTATGCTGACTTCCCATGATTCAATCTGATAGATGCTGTAGGGGAATCACTGTAATATATACTTAGAATAAAATCACAAGTACAGTGGACTGAGTTTGTGATAGTCAAAAAAGTGCTTTAGTTTCTAGAGATTACTTATTTCTTCTCTATTTGCCCGTCTTATCCCACCTATTATCAAGTTCTGCCTAATAGCTGCGTCAGAAGTGAGTAACAGTGCCAAAAAAAATGGACTAAATCCTCCTATTGCACTAAAAAAAAATTCTAAAGACCCAAGATAGGCTGAATGTCAGAAATATTTAGTTAGGAGCAATTCAAGCAGAATCATTCCCATAGACTGACAGAAATTAAACGTTTAAAATATCACAAATGTAACCAATCGAAGTGATAAATTACAGAAAAATCTAAGGATCTGAAGTACAGTCCAGAAAAAAATATTAATATTAGAGCAGAGATATATACACAGAGGAAAAATCTAATGTAAAAATATATTTATGTATGTTCATTACATTAAGAGTTAAAAATATGTAATTAAATTAAATCATGGAAAATATGATTTACATAGAGATAGGAACAGTTTCATTTCTGTGAATTGAACTGTTTTATTTATGAAAATGACATTCATAACCATACATTTGGAAATATACAGATGTTAATATGTCAAAATGTATAACTATGAATGTCATTTGCAGTATATAGATCACATTTTCTTCTCACTAGATGACATTTACTTAACATTTATTGCATCTGTTCATGGGTAAAAACAATTCTATATAAGAACATACAAATGGACATATTGTGTCAAACCAATGGTCCATCTACCCCAACTGCTTGTCTTGTTACGGTGGCCAGTGCAAACTGCTACAGAAGAAATAAACATAACAGGGCAATTACTGAGTTAGCCATCCACGGTGGTCCAGTTCCAGCTTCTGGCAGTCAGAGAGTTAGGGACACCCAAGACCACAGGGTTGCATCTCTGGCCATCTTGGCTAATACGCATTGATGGACCTATCCTCCATAAACTTATCTACTTCTTTTTAACCCCAGTTACACTTTTGACCTTCACAACATTCCAGGGCAATGAGTTCCACAAGTTGACAGGCACTGTGTGACTATCTTATGTATGTTTTTCTTAAAATCTGCTGCCTATTAATTTCATTGGATGACCCCTGGTTCTTGTGGTATGTGAAGGGATATATAACGATTCCCTAGTCACTCTCTCCACACCATTCCTGATTTTTATAGTCCTCCTATAACACCCCTTAATCATCCCTTTTCTAAAATGAAGAGACACAGTCTTTTTAAACTCTCTTCATTTGGAAGCTGTTCCATATCCCTACTGATTTTCATTGCCTTCTCTGTACCTTTTCCAATTCTAGTAGATCTTTTCTGTGGTGACCAGAACTACATGTAGTATTCAAGGTAAGGGTATATTATGGATATATCTAGTGGCATAAGGGTATTATCTGTCTTATTATCTATCCCCTTCCTAATGGTTCCTAGCATTGTTAGCTTTTTATTTTTATTTTGACTGCCATTGCAAACTGAGCAGAGGTTTTCAGAGAATTATCCACAATGACGCTAACATCTCTTTCTTGAGTACTAACAGCTAATTTAGACACATCCCACTGCATGTATAGTTGGGCTTATTTTTTCCAATATTCATTACTTTTCATTTATCAATATTGAATTTCATCTGCCATTTTGTCACTCAGTCTAGTGAGATCCCTTTGTAACTTTACTATCCTGAATAATTTAAGTATTTGCTAATTTTGCCACCTCACTTTTTACTCATTTATCCAGATGATTTATGAATGTTGACCAGCACGAGTTCCAGTACAGTTCCTTGAGGAACCCTGCAATTTACCTCTCTCCATAGTGGACCATTTATTCCTGCCCTATTCCTATGTTTTAATCAATTAATTATCCATGAAAGGACATTCCCTTTTATTCCATGACTTTACTTTGCTTAAGAACCTTTGGCATAGGACCTTGTCAGTCTACTTGGACTTTCAGAAAGCCTTTGACAGCTGGATCACCCTTGTGTACATGTTTATTGACACCACCCTCCCTCCCAAGAATTCTAATAGATTGGTGAGGCATGATTGCTGTTTACAAAAGCTGTGTTAACTCTTCTCAACATATGATGTTCATCTATGTCTAATAGTTCTGTTCTTTACTATAGCTTTCAACCAATGTTTCCACTGTGCATGTATATTTCCACTGTGTATGTCACTGTGCTTGTTTAATGGTTCAAGGGCTTTTATCCCTTCTTGAGTCCTGCACAAAAGGGTGTTTTTTGCCTATGTCAACAATGAAATGTTCTGCACTTGCTTAGGTTCTATGATTCATTTTTGGCCACTTAGATGGTGAAATAACTTCACCAGTTTGCTCTGGATTGCATCCACTTTTCATATGGCCATGCCTCAAAGTTTTAAGTTAGGCTAAAAAAAAACTTCTGATCTGTGCCGATTGAGTACTTTGCAATCCCATTGTATGATACCATTAAGCTTTATTCCTGTACATAAGTGGAATTTGACTCACTTTCTAACTTTGTACACTTTCTCCCACTCAATGATTTTTTCAGCTTAGAAATGCCAGCATAGAACATTAGCACTTCATAGAATGCTGCCTTCTTCAACCAGAGAAGAAAAAATACACTAAAGACTTAGCAAATGGAGTACGAGATGGCATCCTGCTTTGCTTTCCAGCATCAATGCAGACACCTTTCTTTAATGCCGAACAGAAGGTACACAGGTATCCCCTTCATGGAGCATACTGGGACAGGCTCTCAGCAAGAAAGAAATCAGGACAGGGGAAGGCAGTAAATTAACTGCAGTTAACTGACATAGGAAAGAAAAAAGCAATTAAAAACTTATAGGAGCTGGTCTTGAATCTCAAAGATCATACTATGGTACTTTAAAAAAAATAGGGTGAAATCTTGGCCCACTGCAGCCAATGAGAGTTTTGCTATTAACTGAATGGGGCTAGGATTTCATCTTTTTGAGTATGTGTGCACATCTATTGGAGAAAACATTTCTTGGAGAATAACCCCCAATGCTGATCCCACTGAAATAGCTGTCTGTATATCAGAAGGCATAATTTAGTTCATAAAAAAGGAGATGGGGATTAGAAAACAAAAGTATGATGAAGACCCCATTTTTCAAGGAAAGCAATGCAGAACTCAGGGTAGGTGCACACTACAAGCTCTACGGTGGCAGCAAGCTCTGCAGTGCTGTAGCACTGTATTATAAACACAAACAGTAGGGGTACTTCCATCGCTGTAGTAAATCCTCCCCCGCAAGAAGCAAAAGCCAGGTTGACAGAAGAGTTTTTCCTGACATCTAGTTTAGGGTGGCTTAACTATGTCTCTGAGGTCCCTGTGCACCAATTAGGTCAATCTAAGTTTTAGGTGCAGACCAGGCCTCTCACACAAAACAACTCTGCCTCCTAAACTAGTCCAGTCAACCACACACCTCATTTGGAAGTACACAATCAGGCAGAAGCAGAGACTAAAATAAAATAAAAAAAAATAAAATAAAGCAAATACAGCATGATACTGGGTTAAACATAAACTACTAAAAAAGAAAGGGTAAGTTTAAAAAAAGATTTGACAAGGTAAGGAAAATTTCTGTGCATGTTTCATTTAAATTAAAAGGGTTAAAAGCAGCACTTTTCTTACGTGTAGTAGTCAGCATTGAGTTGTAAACCTTTTTAAAAACAACCATAACATTTCATGAAGAGTTACAAATATTTCCGTGTTACGAACAACCTCCGTTCCTGAGGTTTTATAGTATATGCACCATGTCTCAGGTGGCAAGGGCCCAGGATTCATCACCAACTTTGGTCAGCGGTTGGATCATTAGCATCTCTGGCCTGGGTCAGGCACTAACCAGGAGTGTGACATGAACACTAATCCATTCCCCCACTCCTAGGGTTCTACTGTCTACTGATGGGGACCACGTTAGTACCCAGATAAACTTATTACAGGGGAAGCCGTGAACTACTCACTTGCACCAGTCATGTAGGTGCCCTTTTGCGTTTCTCAACAGACAAGTCTGGGGAAAACATGTTGCAGTTTAGTATATTTACTTGCCTGTCCCCCCAAGCCCTATGGCTCAGGCACTGCCCTGGGACAGTGGAGAGCTGGTTTCAGTTCGCGGGCCACAACCTCCCTGTGTGACTTCAGTTCCCCCCTAGGAAGGTGATGCTAGGATGCTCTGATTAATATTTGGGAGGCACTGGGATCCCCAGCTGATGGGAGCTACTGAGTACTTGAGATCCGGGCTCCGGCCTCTCTTCAGCGCCACAGGGAATCCCTGCGGGGAGTGTAAACGCCACCATCTCCCGCTGGAGCCAACGGGCCGGACTTCGCTCCCGTAGCCCAGCTCCGCGGTAACGGAGCCAGCTGGCGTCTCGCGTAGGGGCCGCCCGCCTGCCACTCACCGCGCCCCCGCTCCCCGGGGACGCTTGGCCAGGGCGGAGCGAGGACCTGTTGCGCTCGGGGCCGCCCCTGGCAGGTCACGTTGCCCCGTCCCGCCCCCGGCCCTTGCCCAGTCCCTGCCTGACGCCTCCCCCGCAGCCGTTCCCAGGCCCGCGCTCAAGGCCCAGCGAGCGCGGTAACCTCCGGCCGCCTCCCTCCCCTGCTCGCTCGCTGCAGGAAAACACGCAGCGCCCCGGCTCTGCCAGCTCCCACCCGCCCGGCCGCTCCCGAGCCAGCGCTGGGGCCTAGCGGGGGCGCGGTGAGTGGCAGGCGGGCGGCCCCTAAGCGAGACGCCGGCTGGCTGCGGCCGCGGCAGGGGCCGGGCGGGGAGCGGTGGGCGGGGTCGGCAGCGTCCCCAGCTAGGGCTGCCGGCGCCGCGCGCTGAGTCTGCGCGCTGCCGCGGGAGGAGCCGGAGCCCAACTTTGCCGGGGACTCTGCGCTGCCGGGCTCAGGTGAGTGCTTGGCGCGGCAGGCGGGGGACCCCTGCGGGCTGGGTCCATACAGCCCTCGGCACGGCTCCGGGCGCTGGGTCTCTCCGTCCCTACAGCTCTGACCCCCCCCCCTTCCCCGCTGTGCACCCTCCTCGAGAGCGGGACCCACTGCCTGCGCCCCCCAGCTGTGCGCCCCCCTTCGGGAGCAGGGACCCCACCCTCCCCCGAGCGCTCCCGGCTGTGCGCCCCCCCTCGGGACCCCCGCCCGAGCCCTCCCCCGCTGTGTGTATCCTCCTCGGGAGCGGGACCCACCGCCTGTCTCCCCACTCCCAGTTCTGCTCCTTGCTCGGGTGTGGGACCTACCTTTTGGTCTCCCTTTCTCCCCTCACCCTTGTGCGCGGTGCCCGCTGGAAGCAGCACCCAGCACTGGGACCCTGGACCGAGCCCCAGGCAGAGCTGTAAGTTGCATTGTCATGTCCAGCTTCTTTTCTATGAGCAGAGATACAGGATCCCGCCAGCTTCATCCATTCCCGGGGCTGCCGCTCATTGCGGAAACCTGCCTCCTAACTCTCCAGCCTCCCCTACTAGGAGGAGGCTGTGGGGGGTCAGAGAGTGGCAGCCCCTCAGATGCTCTCAGTTTAGTCTTGGGTTGTCCTTGTCCCCAACCTGCTAGCCTCGAGCAGCCATCAGAGTACCTGCTGTTCCAGAAAGATACAGCTTCCCTCCCTCTCCTGTGCTGCCACTTTGGTGGATGCCCCAGAGCTGCCAGGTTGTAAGTGGTGGGCTACATCAGGAAGAATTGAAACTTTGGGCCCTACGCTGCTGAGTTTCAATGTGGAGCCCCCAAGAAGCTGTTCTAGCTGGGGCAAACAAAGCATCTGCTCTTCCTCACCCCTTTTGAGATAGCTGCACTGGCTCATCAAAGAGTGTGCCAACCACCCTTTTTTGGTAGGGAGTTCCAAACAATCCTGCTTCAAACTCTGTCTCTTGCATTTGTGTTGAGTATTTTACACTCCTTCCGGTCCTTGCAGAATCACTTTAACTGTATGAATGCTTATTTAGAAAGTATTCTGAGCATAAAGAAGGCTTTATATGTGCTGGTTTTTTACTTGGCTTAGGACCTTTTTTAAAACTCAGCTGTCACTACCCATCCCCTTTTCAGGATTTCACAAGCAAATTACAGGGTGGATATTGTCACTGGGGTTGTTTGTTGCTGAGGGCTTTTAACATGAAAAGGCAATGAGAGCACATGAGAGATTGGGTCACTGAATACATACTTGTGATGTTTTACATTTTTAAAAGGCTACTCATGTTATAAATCACATGTTGTAAACAAATTTACCTATGCTACTAGTAACTCTATAGGTCATAAAAGTAAGATTTGTTTTAAAAATCCAGTTCACTTTTGTCTAAACTCTTTTTGTTTACTTTCTGTATTTCTTTCAGCCTGGACAATGAAGTCAGTTAAACTTTTGTTTATACCCAGTTTCACATTCAGATTCTTGGTGTTACATTCGCTGAGTTTTAAACATTTCAGATGAATGTTTACTTATTGAAAAAAAAGTCTTCATTGATGCTTTTTAATTTCAATGCACTTATAAATGGCTTGTATTTTATAAAAACTTTTTTTTACAAAGTTTTAATTTTTGACCAAATTGAAAGTGGCAATGTCTCTTTATTTTGCGTAGTAAGTTTGATTAAAAATAATTTATTGGGAAGGGCATTTTAATCTCTGCATTTTCGTGCATCTGTTAAGGCAGAACTGTGTTGTTTTATTTCTTATATGAAATAGAAGTTATAATAGAGTACAAAAATAGTGACTTTTTGATCTTCGTGGGGGAGTTCTTCAATGGGAATTTTATTCCTAACTGCCCTTTATGCCTTTCAAAATCCACCCCCTTAAAGATTTTGTCAGATGTTTTCCTATGAAACAGTATTTACTTTGCAGGTGAGGTGGGCAGGGAGGCAAAAGGAGTTTGCTCATTTTGGATGAAATTCACCCCTGTGTATGTAAATACAAGTTCTTTGGCTAAAGGATTGGGGTGGAGGCGCTGGAACTTTTTTCCCCAGCCATCTCATGGGCTTGCCTCAGGGTCTGCAGCACACACCTTTCGTGATCTGAATGCGAAGTGCAGATGAGCAGCCACTATTTTTGTATAGATATTTGTACGCTGACACAGGTATGGGAGTGGATTTGGTGGTCCAGTCCTCTGATCTGCATTTCAACCAACTATCCCATCTGCATTAAACTATTTAGGGGCAGCACAGAAGCATTGCTATTCCTGAATGATTCCATGTGTAAAAGGTGCCTTAGCAAACTTGCCAACGCTTTTATGTTGGTTCTGACTTTTTGTACATATTGTCCAAACAAGAATCATAACGTGTATTTGAGCTTAAAGAGGTTTGCACTTTGATTTTACATAAGATGCATGCCACCTAATTATTAGTGTCTGCTTTTTTTCTTAATTATAAATTTAACTCTTTGCTTGCAGCTGAAATGGATTCAGATCCTGATCCTTCTTCAAGTCCTTCTCACCCACAGCCACAGCAAGTAAGGTCTCAGCTAAATGCAGCTGCTACTGTGGACCATAGTGAGAGTAACCAGAAACCCGGTTCACCTTCAGGAGATTCATTGTCCTCTGCAACTTTTCCCCCGTCAGCTACCAGCCATTCTAACAGCAGGGAGAGAGCTGAAAGAAGTGGTGAGTCTGAAATACTAATTATGCACAATCTGCATATTCCAAAATCGGCACGTTAGAAATATTGTTGCTATTAACTCCTATCCTTGAAGGGACATCTTCAATTTGAAAAATACATTCCTTTGTGAATTTTTTTTACATACTATAAGATGAGAGAGAAATTTTTTCTTGTTTGTTTTATGTATAATTATCTCTGTTTCTCCATGTAGTTTACCAGTTTCTCTGTTTGTGTTCACACAACAAGAAGAAAGAGGGGGTTTTTAACTACAAAATCTAATAAGTGGATTCAAGTACAAAGGCAATATAATACCTGTCAGGATTGCCTCCCCACTCGGAACTCTAGGGTACAGATGTGGGGACCCGCCAGGGGGAAAAAACCCCAAGTTTATTTTACCAGCTTAGGTTAAACTTTCCCCAGGCACAAGCTTCTTCTGTACTTGGAGGAACAGTATGCTGCCACCATCAAGTGCACGCCAAGAACTAGGGGCAAGGCCACTAGGAGCCCCCTTTTTCCCCAAAAATCCTCTCCCCTCCCCCCAAGCCTATACCTCCCTTTGTGGGAAAGGCTTGAGAAAAACCCCTCACCAATCCTGCTAGGTGAGCCTGATCCAAAAGCCCTGGATCTACATAATGGAAAAAATCAGTCAGATTCTTAAAAGGAAGATTTTAATTAAAGGAAAAGGAGAGAAACAAAATATCTCTAAGAATCAGTGGAAAAACACTTTACAGTCACAAAAAGAATCAAAGAAAAACCCACATCACAGAGGAATTCTCCCTTCTGCTGAGTTCTCAACGTTACAGAGAAATATGTCCCTAAAAAAAAACCTGGGAAATTCACAAGTGAGAAACAAATATAACTAATTCACCTTGCCTGGCTAAGTTACTTACTGATTTCTGGTTAGAGAATATAGAATTAGGTAGAGAAAAGAAAAGCTGTCTGATTCATCTGGAAGCCCCAGAGCGAATGAGACACACAGACAAAGCACTTTCCCTCCCCCCACGTTTGAAATCATCTTTTACCCTCATTGTTCTGTTTGGTCAGGTGCCCCCAGGTTCCTTTTAGCTGCCTATCCCTTTACAGGTAAGCAGGAATTCTAGGCTACTGTATGGTTATGACAGTACAGAAACTGATTTTAAGTAATTTCTTAAAATTAACTAGATTACGCATAAAAGAGACAATGAGGGTGAGACAATATCTTGTATTGGATATGTTTCTATTGGTGAGAGAGACAAGATTTCGTACTTAGAGCTCTTTCAGGTCTGGGAAGGGTACTCTGATGTCACAGCTATATACAAGATTGTTAAGAATAAGGGATTAAACCAGGCCTGCACACCGTGCGGCCTGGGGGCACCACGTGGCCTGCACTGGCTCTCTGTATGGCCTGTGGGAGGTGAGCATGGGTGGGGCAAGCCAAGAAGTAGAGTGGAGGGAAGCAGATGAGGGTGGGGCAAAGGCGGGGCTTTTCGGCCCACAGCTGGTTTTTTTGCAGTAATATGGCCCTTGCTCCTTTCTGAGTTGTGCAGACCTGGATTAACCCATGTTGCAAGAGACCATTCAAGGTGAGGTAGGCAGTTAACAACTCTGCCTTTATGGAACAAAGGCAAGTTAGTGGGTTACAGATTGTTGTAATAAGCCATAAAGCCAATGCCTCTGAGTCTGCGATTTTTAGTGTCTAGCAAAGTTATGAATTTAAGCTCTGAGGCTCATCTTTTGAGGGTGTTGTGCAGGTTTCTGTTGAGGATGAGATCTGAAAGGTCCAATATGCAGTGATTGCTTTGTGAAAAGTGTTCATCCATTAGTGATATGGTGTTTGTCTTTCATTTTTCTGTATGAGTTCATCTGAGAGTATAGGGATTATCTCGCTTCACCACTTAGTAGTTGGGGTATTAAGTGCCCTAGATGAGGTACACCACATGTTGTGATAGGCATGTGTAGATGCACCTACGCTCTTAAATGAATTCACATGGAAAAATGTGTATGGGTTAGTAGGTACATAGGAGTTCTGATCAGAATTCATGATAAATTTTGAAAATTAAAATGGTGATTTTTTCCTCTTTTAAATTGTAATTTAAGAGGCTTAGTAAATTTAGTAAAAGTAATGGAAAGGGAAGGTGCTCCCTTGATCATTCCTGGAATGAGACAAATGTCCATTTGCAGTATTCTGGACCCCTGAAGTCAGATTGTAAACTTAGTCTGGAATCTCATACCTACATACCACACCTGTGTGTTCCAGACTTAACCAGTCCACTGTTTTTATTTGTTTGGTTGGTTTGGTTTTTTAGCTCTTTTTTAAGTATTTGCAGGATTGGGTCCAGATTTAAATATTTTATTAAAGCTAATGTTTAAAAAGTATGTAATACACAGTTTGAGAAAAGAGTGATTATACCCAGATCAGGGCTGGCTCCAGGCATCAGCACCCCAAGCATGTGCTTGGGGTGGCCAGCACTGGAGGGGCGCAGGTGCCGTCAGTGATCAGGGCGGTGCACTGCGTCTTTCGGCAGCCATACAGCCGCCACCGCCTGCGCAGTCAGTGGCAATTCGGCAACAGATCAACAAGCTGACGCTTTTTTTTGTTTTTTTGGTGCCTGTCATAAGTGTGAAGTAGCCTAGAATTAGTGTTTACCTGTAAGGGGTTACGCTAAAGGTAACCTGAGAGGTGGACAACTGACCAGTGAGAAATTCCTCAGGAGACAAAGGATTTTAAGTTTCAGTTTCTCTCGGGGTCTCTCTCTGTTCACCTCGGCTATGGGATGAACACAGCTATGTCTTTCACTGTAACTATAAGATTCTATCAAGTACTGTAGTCAGTAAGTTTACCTTCTCTTTATCACTTGGAGGGTTCTCAGTGGTGAGTGTTGGCTGGGTGCTTCTTGATATTGTAAGATTCAGCAGAGATATCAACAGTGGGAGAAAGTTGCCTCGGGGGAGAGGTTTGGTTTCTGAATCCTTTTGTTGATTATGGTAGATGCTGTTCTATTCATGGTTATAAGGGATTTATTCCTTTCTTCTTTTCTTTTATTAAAATCTTTCTTTTAAGAATCTGGCTGCTTGTTTTCCATTGTGTAAGATCCTGGTTTTGGATCGGGCACGTCTCGCAGGAGCAGGCGAGGTTTGTTTGTTTTTTCTCTCAAGCTTCCCAGGGAAGGAAGAAGTTTGGGGGGTTAATGGAAAGGGAAAGAATGGTCCCAAACTACCCTAAATTGAGTTTGGTGGTGGCAGCAGTTAGTTCCAGGCACAGAAGAAGTTGTGTTCTGGGGAAAAACATTTTAACCCAAGCTGGTAAAATAAGCTTGGGGGAGGGGGTTATTTCTTGTTTCATGTAGGTCCCCACATCTGTACCCTAGAGTTCAGAGTGGGGAGGCAATCCTGACAGTGCCGCTTTGGGGCTGCAGAAAACCCGGCACCAGCCCTGACTTGGATGTACAGACGCTCCTTTCTCAACCTGTGTATTACATTTTTTTTTAAACATTAGCTGTAATAAAAATTTTTAAATCTGGGCCCCAGTCCTGTAAATAGTTACACCCTTGTTTAACTTCACGAACGTGCGTAGTCCTATTGAAGTCCCTGAGATTATTCATAAGCATAAAAATAAATACCTATATATGTGTTTGGTTGGGTTTCCCAGTAGGGCTTCAGTCCTACAAACTGCTGGTCTTTCTTTTTCTGGGTTTAGGATGGAATTCCATATGAATTTGGAGTGATTTAAGTGTATTAATAATCCCAGTTCTAAAATAGTCTTGTATTTCTCATATAGAAGCTCCTAGAGGCCTTAATCAGAAAACAGAGACCTGTCATCCTAGTTACTATACACACAATAACAAAAAAGACCAAAGAATCTGTGATCCAAATAAGAGATTACAATCTAAGTAACTAACCTTTTGCTTCCCTAACTTCTAATAGTTTAAATTATTGATTCCCCAGAGTGTCACAAAACATAATTTTAAGCAAATGTATCTTTGATTTTATGCCCATAGTTTTCAGAGTTACAGTTTTCCCTTAATTAGGGAGGGGCAACTCTGGAATTAAGGCAGTTCCTTTGGGCCAATGAGCAAATTTTTTGGGGGGAAAATGATTAGATGAATTCCTGACTTTCTAATTTGTATCCTTAATATATCATTATCAGCTTTCTGATAATGATATAATGAAGTAGTACAGAGCTGTTGAAGAATTGACACTTTTGATGTTAATTACATGATTATTTAAGATTAGAGCTAACAGGTACTTGTTTCCCTTCTCCCTCATCCCGCAGCTTCTTAGTACTCTTCAACATGAAGAAGAGAATAGAAATAGTATGAGAAATGTGTCATTTAAATAATCAGGCTTTGTTATAATATCATTTTAAAACAGAAAGGCATGGCTTCTATTCATGAATTATGCAAAATTATGAAAATATATACCTACTATCAATCTACTGGTATTCTGTGTAAAGGATGCTGGCAGGTATTAACTGGAAATGGAGAATATCTTCTGGGTAGTTTCTGATTCTGTATAAATGTCTAATTTTTTAAAATCCTCCTAAACTTTCTCTCAATTATCTCTCTTTGCAGACCCCTCATATGTTGACGATGCATTGTTAATTTTAAAAAAGCATTTACTTTTATTTAAAATAATTTCTCCATTTTATTGAATGTGCCCTTGTTCGTTTATTATGAGGATAAATAGGAGCATCTGAATAACCTGTATAATAATCATTTTGTATATGTCTATCATGTTTCTTTTCTACATTATGTATATTAATCCTTTTAACGCTCCTCATTTTGGAAGTCTTTTTTGATGCTTCTAATCACTCTAATTGTCCTTTTTTTCTGGACCCTTTCTCTTTCTTTTACGATTCTTGAGACGTGAGCAAAACTGAACACAGCATTGAAGGTGCAGGCATACCATCAGTTTATACAGTGGTAGTATGTTTTTGGTATGATTCTCTCTATCCCTTTCATAACTTACCCCAACATTTTAAATATTGCTGAAGATTAAGTATCTGTTTCCATTTAACTGTCTATCATCATGCCTGGATCTCTTTCCTGAATGATTGATTACATTTAAATTTAGGCAGTGTGGCTATCTAGGTCAAATTATTTCATGTTCTATGCATGACCTTGCATTTTTCTGCAGCAAATACTACCTATCATAAAACTGGTTCCTTGGATTTTGGGGAAGGAAAATCCTCCCTGCCTCTTCCGAAAGTACCATCAAACATGCAACAAAACCCAACCTAAGCCTTATTTGAAAAGAGAATAAAGTTCATTTTCTGCCCCAACCTTGACACCTTGAAGTTTAAACATAAAATAAGGATATGGATAGAGTTTTAGAGAGATTCTGGTTACAAAGAAGAATCGGTTACTCAAAATGCATTAACGTTTTTTGCAAAGTAGAAGCACAGATAGAGTATGTATTCTCAGTGGAGAATGATGGAAATCAGAACATCTTAAAGTTGTTTTTAAGTGGAGAGGTGCTTTGTTGCTGATGGGCCAAGGAAGAATGAGGAATCCAGGCTCTAAGTAGCTGTGCTGAATTATACATTCTTTCTGTTTTTGAAAGAAAAAACATAGGATAGCAGGTTCCCCATGAGGGGGCAAAAATTAACTTATTACTTTGGTGGGTTAAGGAGTCAATAACTTGGAGCAACTGCTGTGTGTCATTAATACCTTTTTTGGAGGTGACTGAAACTGTGAACAAGTAGAAGAGAATGGAAAAGTCCACCAAAGTGTTGTTCAGAAATATATGTGGAGCTACTTATTGTAGATAACTTAATGATTTCAGTGGATTGTCACTGTAACTCAAAATGAAATACAGTTAGAATTTGCAAAATATTAAAGGAATTGACCACTTTCAGCTGACTTACTACATATATTTTACATATTTCTGTTAACTCTACAGACTTAAATTTGTAGTTAAGTGATTTAAAAGCAATAATTTCTTTGAGTAGTAGTGATTTTGAAGACTTATTGTGAGGAGGGAGAAATTATATACTGTGGTTCTTTTAAGAATGTTATCTTAAAACATGATTACAGTATCTCAAGCTCTATATACCTTGATAGTATGATATAAACATATTGGCACTTGTCTGGGATGGCCTACATAACTTCTTTGTAATTCTAGCGCTTCTATATGCCTGCCAATAAAATTTTAGAGCACATATCTATTTAGCTTAACAAAGAGAAGATTGAGATGACTTGATTTAGTCTATAAGTGTATGCATGGGGAACAAATATTTGATAATGGACTCTTCAGTCTAGCAGAGAAAGGTAGAACATTATCCAATGGCTGGAAGTTGAAGCTAGACAATTTGAGACTGGAAATGTCATGGATTTTTAACAGTAAGAGTAATTAATTAACTGTGGAACAGTTTATCAAAGTCATGATGGATTCTCCATCACTGACCATTTTTAAAATCAGGATTTAATGTTTTTATAAAAGATAAGATCTTGGAATTATTTTGGTGAGATTCTGCAGCCTGTATTATATAGGTGGTCAGATTAGATGATCAGAATAGCCTTGGAATCTATGTATCCATAGTATATTTTCTCTAACTTCATCTATATATGATGTGTTTAAAAGTATAATAACCTTATGGAGATGTCAAGAGAATTTGTGTGTTCTGAGTAACCTCCTTCTCTTGATCTAGAGGGGACCGTCCTGCAAGTGCTGAGCACTCTGCCCCAATCCAACAAATATTTAAGTGCATGCTTAACTTTGAGAATACAAGTAGTCCTATTGGATCAAGCTCCGGCGTTGAGGGATCTTGCATCAACAAGTCATGCAATTTCTCAATCCCTCTATTAATTTGCTGTTATGGAATCTGTTTGCTTGTCAAGGGTTTTTCAAATAGTTTGTTTCACAGTGGGTGGTAAAAATAACATGAGATTTCTTTATATAAATCAGTACTGAGTTGAATGTAAACCTCAACATGCAACTGGCAGAGATTCAGCAAACCTAAAGCAGAGTGTTTTTTCAATAGAGCAAGCTTTCTCTCTCACCTCCCCGTGTCAGGAATGGTTAAAGTCTTTCTGGAGAGCACCTGCAGAAATAAGTTTGTTTCCATTAGGAATGGAAGAAATGGTACTGGCTTAATACTAAATAAAAATCAGAGTAGTTAACTTTCTATCGATTTGGCAAAAAGTGTGCCTTGACAGGGAATTCATCAGTGGATGATGTGCATTCACGATTGATTAAGGCTTCTGGAGCTTGGAATCAATGAGTCATCTGTATATGTGTTTGCAATATACAGGAAAGCTAGTAATTGCTTGAAACAAAAATAGTCTTGGCATTCCTCAGAATTGCAAAAAGCGGTGAAAGTACACAATATCTTGAAGCACATGGGACTTGGCTATGAAGACCAGCCTGGACCCTCCATCCCACTTATGATAACTTTTATGTGGTAGCTTGCAAAGAGTTTTGGCCAGTTAATGTAACAGTCTCTCCTAAAGGATGTTGGCTGATAAGCTCCTTCTCCATTAATGATAGGGATAGGACATCCGGGAGCCTGGAGAAAGCCAGGGATTGGAGCAAAGGAAACTGTCATTGTGCATATTCCCTTGCACACAGCAGAAATACTTACCTGCCATGGCCATCGTGGTCCACCATTCAGCAGAGTTTGAGGGGACTAGTGGGCACAGCGGGCAGTCAGAAAGTGTAACAGTTTGAAAGGATTTTGAGGACGTTATGACTTCAGGGTTTAAGAATTAGGTGATGCTTCGTTCGTGTATTTGCTCTTACAGGCATTTTGTTTATTACAAGTCTATTAGAGAAGAGAAATAGAGTTCTGGAATCTTGAGCAGATGAATGAAGTCAAGACTATAACAGGGTTCAAAAAAGAACTAGATAAGTTCATGGAGGGTAGGTACATCAATAGTTGTTAGCCAAGATAGGCAGAGATGGTGTCCCTAGCCTCTGTTTGCCAGAAGCTGGGAATAGGAAACAGGATGGGTTTCTTGATAATCACCTATTCTGTTCCTTCCCTCTGGGGCATCTGGCATTGGCCACTGTTGGAAGACCGGATACTGAGCTAGATGGACCTTGGTTCTCACCCAGTATGGCCATTCTTATATTGTGTTTGTACAAATTGAGAACCCTATGAATGGGGGTTATCTTACACAATGCTTGTACATATATTTGGAGTTTTACACATCCTTGGAGGAGTCTAGTTATTGTGTATATTTTACAGCAGCGTTAACTTTATGAATTGTTGTGATGGAGGTCTGGGCTACACTTAGAACTTAGGACAACATAACTACGGTATTTGGTGGCATGAAAAATCCACACCCCTGAATGCTATATCTTTGGCTGACCTAACCCCTGGTGTAGATGCAGCTATGTCGGTCTAGCTGCGGTCGTTTGGGAAGCCAGAGCCCCTGGCCCTTAAAATCCCTGCCCGAGCCCCAGGGCTCCCAGCCACCACTACTGATGATTTAAAGGGCCAGGAGCTCTAGCTGCGATAGCAGCAACCAGGAATACCGGGCCCTTTAAATCACCACCGGAACCCAGGGTTGGCAACTGGGAGCCTTGGGGCTCTGACAGGGATTTAACAGGCCAGGGGCTCTGGCCACTGCCCTTTTTTGGCACCCCTCATCAGTGGCCCTGCTGGTACAGTCAGCTCTGTGCTGGCATGCCGTACTGGACTGGACTGACTTGCTTTCACCTTTGGGACCAGGATTTTAGACCTGACAACGTAACTGTGAGTGGCTTAATATATGTGGAAGATAGCTTCTCTGAAGTTAGTTGCACCCATTTTCCAATTACAAAATTGATATTAATTCCTCTGGTAACTTCCATCCCAAAATACACTTATGCTTTTCATTTTTGGAGTAAAGTATCTTTGACAACTATAGCACCTGGAGGCAATTTTGAGTAAAAGTTTAAAATAGTTTCTTTGCGGGGGGATGGGAGGGAGTTGTTTCTAATGTTTCTTTTTGTCCCTTTGTCTGCCCTACAAAATTCTCACTACACCACAAAAATTAAAATATGGGAAGTTTTGATATTAGCTGATGTAAGGAGCGGCCTTCAAGACACAGATAATACAAATGTTTTAAGAAACTGTCCATTTTTTGAAAATTGGATACAAATATCATTCACTGCTGCCGAAACAGCATCGGCTGCTACTCAAAAGTGAAATGAAATTCCAGAGTCTTGTTTTTTGTGGTGTGTGTATTCTGAGATTTCTGGTAACTGACCTAAATTAGTACTATTCTTTTAAAATTGTAATCTAACATTAATCATTTGACCATTAATGTAAATGGTCAAATGATTTACATTTGTCCGAAGAAGTGCACTTTGCGGCAAGATTAGTGGCCACTTGACCTCATCTAGGAGTTTCAGATTCGAGGGCCAATCATAGAGAAAACTCAGTATCCTTCACTTGCTAGACTCAGCCATTGAAGCTAATGGTCAAAAAAATCAAATTGTATGGACACAGCTTTTATCTCTGAGGGTAATTAATTGGTGGAACTTACCACATTGATCATAACTTGGAATCTTTAAGCTGAGTTTTTGTGCCTATTTCAACTGTAATTCAGTACTATTCACTTATATGATAGGGAAGAAGAATTTCCTCCATTTCAGGAATTATAGAAATTGTGTGTTGTGCAGGAGGTCAAACTGAATCATAGTTGTCTCTTCTGGACTTAAAATCTATGAATGTATGAGGGGAATGTCAGATTCATGATCTGAACTATTCAAGGGCTTGAATTCCTTAAATTCTATAATAAATTGCTAAGTAAAAATTATCCCTTGTTCTAAATAAAGATTTTGTTTTATGGGCTGCTAAATTAATGACTTATCCCAAGCCTAGAATATAGAGCTCGAGAGTGCGGTGAGGGATAGTTCTGCAAAAAGAATCTTGTGCAGAAAAAAAAAAACAGCTATGCTTTTTATAATTATAGTTGTGTGTGTGAAATATTTTAAATGACTTAAATGTTCATTGTACAATAATAGCTACACTGGAAAGAAATGCAAATTTTTCTTGTAATGCCTTAGAATCATGCCTTGATAACTTTTAAAATATGTAGCCTATATTATATCACCGCTTTCATTTTTCCACCTACGCACTTTTTTATTGCTCTCCATGATTTATCTTCATTTTGTGGGGATGCAGAAGTTACTCCCTTTGGAGCTTAATGTGATTTGATGATTTGAGTTGTGGTGTGACTAAGACTATTAACATAACTACAGAGACACTACTGCTCCTGGAGAAAGCAGGACTGAGTTTCTAGACTCTTAGCAGCCCTGTCAGTGTGCCCTTACATGATACTGAAAATGGAATGTCTGACAACATGCATCATGAAAACACTTTTATTCACGGTATTAAAAAAAAATTCCAAGCTTCGTGTGCCCAACAAATTGAAATGCTGCTTAAAAGGTTACACTAGCCATGCCGTTTATGGTATTAAAAGGCCTTCTGTTACATTTTATTTACTAGTATGGTTAGTATCATCTGTTAAGCTGCTTTCCTTGTGCTTTGACCTGGCTTCTGAGACTCTGTGCGATGGGTTTAGTGTAAACTGTAGCCCATAGAACAGTGGTTCTCAAACTTTTTGTATTGGTGACCCTTTTCAAACACGAAGCCTCTGAGTGTGACCACCTCGTAGAAATTAAAAACACATTTTTGACATTTACCACTATGTTAAATACTAAATTTAAATCCTATTACTTAAAATGAATTTAACTTTTCTCACTGCTTTTAAATTAAGACTAAAACATAGTGAGTGGTGGGGCTTGGGGCTGACAACCCTGTGTGTGCTCCCGGCTGATAACCCTCAATATGGCTGGGCTCTGCCTGACAGCCCCAGTACAGGGGGTCGGGGCTCACAGCATCCTGGATGCCCCAGCTCAGGGCTCACAGCCCCTCTCCTGATTGGGGTCAAGACTCGTAACCCCACGTGGCAGTCGGACTCAAGGATCGCAGCCCCACGTCTGCCCAGAGCTTGCAGCCCCACTCCTGGCCAGAGTTGGGATCTGGGCTTGCAGCCCTATAGCGAGTCGGACTCGGGGCTCGCTGCCCTGCGCCTGGCTGGGGCTCGCTGCCCTGCGCCTGGCTGGGGCTCGCTGCC
>ML677326.1:18336781-18639366 GCA_007922305.1 Dermatemys mawii | reverse complement strand
CGCCTGGCTGGGGCTCGCTGCCCTGCGCCTGGCTGGGGCTCGCTGCCACTCTTCCCTGTCAGGGTCGGGACTTGCAGCCACGCGTCGGCGTCGGTGCCATAGGCGCTGACTCCATGGGTGCTCTGGGGCTGGAACATCCACAGGGAAAAATTTGGTGGGTGCAGAGCACCCATCCGCAGCTCCCCGCCACAGCTCACTTCTGCTCCGCCTCCTCCCCTGAGTGTGCCGCTGAGTCCTGCTTCTCCTCCCTCTCAGTGCATGCGCCGCAAAACAGTTGTTTCACACAGCAAGCCTGGGAGGGAGTGGGAGAGGAGGGGAAACGCGGCGCACTGGTGGGAGGAGGAGGGGCTGGAGCGGGCATTTGGGAAGGGGTCCAATAGGAGCAGAGATTGGGCAGGGACTTTGGGGACAGGGATGGAGTTGGGGCGGGCAGGAGGGTATGAGCACCCACCAGCAAAAGTTGACACCTGTGATCGGGACTCATAGCCCTGTAGCTCCACACAGGGGTCGGGGCTCACGACCCCCAGTTCGAGAACCAATGCCATAGAACTAGCTTTCACATTTTATTTTGCTTAGCAGTAATGCAAGAAACGAACAGGCCTGTTTCCTCTAAGACATTGGCTTAAGCAAGTTAGCATAAGGTTTGATGCCTATGAACTACAGCATAGTTAGATGGCCCAACAGTTGCCCCAAGGTGTTGGGGAACTGGGAGTAGAAGGTCTAAGGGGAAAGTTTGTACATTATACCACCAGGGAACTGCAGAAACATTAAACTGATACCAGGCTCGGCAAGTTTTAGGATAAAATTGTTGGCAGATGCCTAACCACAAATTTGCTTTAATTAACATCTATGGTAATAAAGTAAAGCCGTTAATCTGCTAACCTATAAAATAAAGGCACCCCAACATTATTAGAGTGAGGAAGTTAGATGTGGAGATGAGAGGCTCAGCATCTGCATGAATATTCATGACAATCATCCATAGGCTCTATAATAGACCAGGCCACTATGTCTGGGGAGTCAATCTTCAGTCATCAGGTAGGTCATTCTGGATCTGGACCATGGGACTTGATTGGCATGCCAGGGACAGAGCGGGTCTTCTCTCTTATACCATATTCCCAAGGAAGCATAGGAGTATATAGGTGTGAGCTTGTGCCAAGAATATCAAAGATATCGCTATTTCTGTATTACTGCTATTTGTTTGTTTGTTGTCTTCATTAATTGTGCTGATGGGCTTTGCTTTGCCCTCAGGGTAAGTGTTGTTGCTGTAGATGAAGGGATTCCCCACCAAATACTGAATTTGTTAATTTTAATTCCGTTTTCTGATTCTGGGACTAGAATTCTACTACTCCCAGCTCATTAAATCTGTATTAATCGGCAATCAAAAATAATTATTAACCACTAAAGAACCAGGCTAGAAAATGTATCCTACACCTGCTGCAGTTACACCCTTCAACTGCAGTGTGGAAATACCCTACTCTCCGGTTGCAGTGTAGACGTACCCTAAGATCATGTAACATGGAAGCTGAATTCGTGGAATTACAATATGCTATTGCACCTTTATATATGGCCTTGATATCGCAATGAGATCTGTATTGACAGACCTCTGTGCCTGCACAGAGCTCAGTTGAAACCAATGTGGTGTTTTTCATGGGTGGGTTCAAGAGTCTACCCTCATGAATGAGCAGCTAGTGAGTTCAATGCTAGAGATAACTGAAGAATAGCAGTAATGTTTTGCAAAAATAAGTTGTGAGCATCTCCAGTCAGGGCCTATGTGCATGCTTTCCTTATTCTATAAAGTATGTGTGCGAACATAATGCTTAAGGTCTGCTTTAAATACTTCATTCCTTTATAGGCACAATACAGAACAGTAGAGAACTTTTTGGAACTTGTGGAATGTGAGTAGGAGTATTTCTCCAGGGAGGTTGAAACTGGTTCTTCTGAATGCTTAATAGTGCAATCTGATAACACCTAAAAGCTATTAGAACACTAATTTTTGTTACAGAATGTACAGATCGCTCTTCAAAAAGTGCATTGGTAATAGGCTAAATCTGTACCAGAGAGAACCATTTTAAATCATACTTCTAGCAGTCTCGCCCTCCCAAGGGAATATATGCCCAAATCCTTACTTTTGCACAGATTTTGTAGCTACGTTTTCCACAGCACTTGTTTGTAAAGTAAATCTTTTATTTTGTAATATGTTTTTATCTGCATCTAGAATCCGGATCAAAGTTTAAAAGTAGCTTATTTCATTGTTCAAACCATCCTGATTAAAGAACCACAGACTGGATAGTGTGTGGTGCAGTGTCTCTGCATAGAGTGTGGTGTAGCATCACTTTGTAATTCTCTTTCTTCTCTTGAGTGCTGCTACTTCCATCCCAAATAAACACACACTATTTTTGTTTTTGAATTCTCAACATGCAGGATGAGAGGTTGCCATCTCTGCTCAATATTATTATGAGGTGTAGCTGATAGTGACCCTAGACTTAAAAAAAGTCAAAGTCATAGCTTTTTGTTAAAAGTCACAGATAGGACATGGGCATTAAACAATAAATCACAGATTTATTGAAGCCAGAGTCCCTCTGCTGCAGGGCTGAATTTATTGGAATTTTCAGGAAGTCATGGAGGTCTTGTAAAATCAAAGAATCCATGACTGACTCATGGCCTTACCTATACTTAGTCTGCCTACCTCTTTCCATTATAAAATATTCTTGGGACCTTTTCTTTGAGAAGCTCTTAGCCCTGCATTGTTTTCAGCAAGCCTTTGATGTTTGGCAAAGGGAACTCCCTCAGGAAACAAGTTTCTTATCTTATCCCATTAAATTACATTCAGCTTTTGCTGACCGAGAAAGTGTTAAACAATTCCCATCTCCTTCTCCTGCTTACATTCTTCAGGAAAATTCTGGCTGCCTGTCATAATAACTGAACACACAGACATTCTAAGCTGCGCTTAAGCTGTCCTTCAAGCAACAGCAGCAGACACTGTACTAGTAACACATAGAAGCTGTCACACCAGCTGGTTGGGGTGGAGGAGAAAGAACATAAGAACAGCCATAGTGGGTCTGATCAATGGTCTGTCTAGTCCAGTATCCTGTCTCCAGCAGTGGCCAAAACCAGAGATTAAGAGGGAACAAAGAGAACAGAGCAATTTATCGAGTGATCCATCGCTCTCTTTCCCTCCTGTCTTCTGCATGGGGTCGCATCCCTGATGTTCTTGGCTAATAGCCATTAGTGGATCTATCCTCCACGAACATCTTTTTAGGACTCAGTTATATTTTTGGCTTTAACAACATCTCAAGGCAATGCATTCCACAGGTTAATTGTGCATTGTTTGAGTGAGTACTTGGTCTTATTTGTATTTCATCAGCTGACTCCTGGTTTTTGTACTGAGTCAGAAAGAACAAAAAAAACGCGTTTCTGTTCACTTTTTCCACACTATTCATGACTTTACAGACCTCTCTCATATCCACAGTAGTTATTTATTTTCTAAGCTGACCAGCTCTAATCTTTTTAGTTTTTCCTTATTTGGAGTCATTCTGTATCTTTGATCATTTTGGTTGCCCTTCTCTGAGCCTTTTCCAGTTCCACTATATCCTTTTTGACAAGGGTTGACCAGAACTGGACACAGTATTCCAGATATGGACACGGCATGGATTTATATAGTGACATACTATTTTTTTCTTCTTTTCTTTCCCTTTCCTAATAGCTCTTAATATTGTTAGCCTTTTTTGACCACTGCTACACACTGAGCTGAAGTTTTCAGAGAACTAGCCGTAGTAACTGCAATATATTTTGATGTGAGTTAACAGCTACACATTAAGACTTAATGCTTCCTATACAACTCTTATTCGAGCCCCCTATTTGTGCATTTTATCAGGGCAAGTGCCAGATTTGTGGCAAGCATCTTTGTACATGATGCAAAACCACTCATGTATTAGACTGGAAGCTAGTTACCATTGGCCAAGTGTGAACTTAACTTGCATTTTTACACACACAGATGCAGTTGATTTCTTGGCTCTCCCTGACTATTAGAGAGTGTTTCTGAAGTATCTACCGTGATGTTAGAATGTGAATCTAGTACAGAAATTTTCATATTTTGCTATCTAAATTTTTTCCAAAGTCTGATTTCTTCCTCCTCCTTCTACAAGTCCTTGTCGTTTTCTCCCCTGAGCCCACATATGATGCTTGTAGTCGTGATCATGAAAAATGGGTATGCCAAACCGATTTCCATCACACTCTGTGTGGGTGTCACCTAGTGCATTAAGATCTTTTGTTCAATAGTATTTTCCATGCAGTTTTAACATTCACTTGTAAAACCTATAATTTTTTTTGAAGTTGTATATACTGCAAATGAATATTTTGCCTCCCTTATTGCTTCCTGTTTGAGAAGCTTCTTTAGTGCACAAGTTGGAGCTCATGTAATCTAATTATTTATTGAAGTTTCCAGTCCAAAAGGACTTCCAGTCCTTGACCTGTGTTTGTGTAATACACTGGCCTAGTGTGTGAAGCATGACTCCCTCTAGCCTCCACTGACTGTACAGCTAATCAGTCAAACAAGAAGTTCTTTAAATCAAAGGGGAAAAGCTTATAACTTTTGAAATCAAAAGGTTGTGGGTTTTACACTGCTCCCACTCCTAGAAAACCCTCTGCTCCATGTGTAGGCTGCTATGATTGGTAAATAGGTACCCAGTAAACATTCTTATTTCTCCTTCCTTTGTTCTGTGTACTGCATTATCTCTCTGTGTATGTTAAATAACTTTAATTTTAAAAATTACTTGGGAATCTTTTTTTCTTGTCCTGGGGAGAAAAGGTTGTCTAGTGATTAGAACAGGGATTGGAGGCAGCTGTTGGGGTTATTTCTGACTGCCACTGATTTATTATTGTGACTTTAGATATATCACTTAATCTCTACCTGTTTCCTTACCTGTAAAAGGAATATTAATATCTAACCTTTTGTAAAGCACTTTAAAATTCACAAATGGAAGGGACCCATGTGCTAGATTGGAGGGCAACATATAAATACCTGTAATATAAAATGCAACGTGCATTAAAGAAAAACAATGGTAATATGTTAATATGCTTTCTGCTGTTCTGCTTAAATTGATGTATGTGACTAGAGTCAACTTAGTTAGGATGACTGATTTACACTTCCATCTTGCCCTACAAGTGGGAATGGGCGAATCTGGAATTCCGCTGCCATTGACTTGCACTATGATATTGGACAGCAGTTTGCCTAACCTATAATCATAGGTATTTCCGCCTTTTTCAGTTTTGGTGAACCTTGGAAATCTTTTGCATCTTAGACTCTTGTGTCTGGAAGGCGCAAGCCTTCCTGACACGATGTATAAGCTCTTTTTTGAACATTTATATAGTTTAATCTCCCGAGTGCTGTAATACTTTGGTCTAATTGTGGTTGTTGAGTATAGTGTGAAGATGTTCAGTGGTCTGTGCTATACAGAAAGTCACACCGGATGATCTGGTGGTCCTGTCCTGTCTGGCCTTAAACTCTGACATGGTTAATGCCGAAGAGGATTATCTTGCTGCCTCCTGAAGATGATGTTCAAACACAGTGTTTAATCAAAGTTTTCTCCATATTTTTTACTTGGATGTTATTCAGTAAAACATAACAAACTCAATCTGACTAGGAGACACACAGACTTCTGGCTTCTGTAAATTAGCAAATAAATGAACAAGTATGGGAGGGGGAGAGGCTGTATTGTATCATGATTAGTCTTGGAAGGATTAGATTTTTATTTGTAAATGTTGGTAAATGTCAGTTTTACCCAACATTCACAAACCCATGACAAAGTATTTCTATTGATCCTAATTGAAATTGACCAGTAGGCAAAATAAGAAAAATGCTGCTTGAGAATTTATTAGTTTGATTTAAGATTATTTGCTTTGCATGTTTGGACAAGCGATGTTGACAGTTTGTTTTGATGGCTATAAAGCTTGAACTTTTTGAATCAGTTTCTAATCTTATTGAATAATTATTGCCTTTTCCCCATAATTTCCTGCGATTGTAAAAATTTAAACATCTGAAAAAATGCTTAAAAATAAAATTATAACTAATCAAATTATGCCAAGCCTAATCATAATGTGCTTTTCATTTTCACAAATGTAGTTTAATTATCCTTAGTATTTATTAGTAAATGCAGTGTAGTATTGTTTTTAATACCTAAGACTTTACTACTGCATTCTTTATTAAATTTTGCAGATAAGTGGGATGGGATGGCTGGGGGATAGAAGCTGTAAAAATAAGTGCCTGCTTCCACTGAAGTTGAGGATAACTTTCACAGAATTGATTGTAACATATCTGAGTGCCACTCTGCATGAAAATCTTATAAGGCAAGTTATAATTAATGGATATTCAGTAAATCTATTTTTACATAGTTGTAGTGTGAATGCAATTTATGGCTCTGTTTTCACCAAAAGAGATTTTTTTTTTTTTCTTTCAAGTAAATGCAATATTTGAAGTACTGTATAATTCTAAAATCCAGATAAGGTTAATGGTCTTGTAGCTTTGCTCTATTTATTTTATTATATCAAAAAATATATTTACGTTTAGCTTCGATTTTGAAAGTCTCTTATAAGAATTTATATAAACATATATTTACCATTTGACTGACTTGGTCTAATAGTCATATCTCAATAATAGCTTAAAATCTGATTTCAGTTAGTTTTATGAAACTTGGAAAAGTTTAAAAAAAAATTTTTACAAAACATTCCTGATATTGTGAAATATACAATCTCTTTTATAGGTTTCATTATGGGGGTCTTTCAGTAGCAGTTTACGATGCTTTTCTGGTTAAATAACTCAATCCTCTTCCTGAAGCATATTTGATGTGACAGCTTTAACCTTTAAATGAAACACTTACATGCCTACAGTAAATACTACAGCAGCCATTCAGGGATCAAAATATCTTTTAGTAACATGAGGGCATAAAAGCAGCAGAGTGGAAAATACGCATCTGCTCACTCCCATGCACTTCGGAAATCATTTATATTTGCCTCAACTTCTACACATTACTTTAGCACACAAATGATGTGAAAAACTAGTAGCCTGTATTTTGGACCCAGTTCCTTAGATCCTTCAGGGTGTGTGTTTCCACTTGGATTGTGCAATATTTGAAGAGAACACTTTGTTTTCTGAGTAAGTCTTTTGGCATTTGTATTCAGCTTAGGAGAGTTCAAGAAATAAAACTGACTTCTAAATGGGAGCAAAATATTGTAAGTAAATATTTTAGTATAATGTGGATTTATCATATGACGAATTAGTGACACAGATGCTGTCCTTCTATAGACCAAAAGGATAAATATGACCTGATAGTTTTCTGTAGCAGCCTGCAGAAAAAAATGGTGGTCTAATTTAGTGATTGCCGTTTGTGTTCCATTGCAATGGCAAGCTAAGAAAAGCAAAAAAGGTGCTTCACAAAAAATTGTGCCTGAGATAACTGTATTGAGCGTTATGGTTAATGTATTATAGCACTTGTTATGCATCGAAAATCCAGTCTGACAATTACCTTAGAGAATTCCTTTTAAAATGTAATGTATTTATATAGTCCCCCATTCCAATAGCATCTGAATGCCACATAATCTTTAATGTATTAATCTCAGAAGAGAGAATTTTTGTTATCCCCATTTTATAACTGGGAAGTTGAGGCACAGAGAAACTAGGTGATTTGTTCAAGGTCACGCAGAGGGAGTCCATGGCAGAGCTGGGAATTGAACCTGGAACTCTCAAATCGAACCGGGATCTCTCGCTTTCCAGGCTAGTGCCCTAGCTACTGAAAACTGTCCTTTCTCTCTGCTTTATCTTATAGGTAGATTATGACTAGAAACACCCGAAGTTGCCTTCACTTGCATTCTGTCACATGAATTATCATCTCTCAGGCCAATACTGTTAGAGCAGTAACAGATAGATGTCTCTACCGATACCAAACAGCCAGAAGAAAGTGTTAATTATTGGAAAAGATGCATGAAATGTTATGCATGGAACATTCATTTTTTTCAGGAACATTTTTGTATTCAAAATGGAGTGAAATTTGGCATTTAAAAAAATTTAATGTTTTTAGTGAGACTGGAAACTAAAAGCTTTTACTGACAGCATTCCTATTGTAACACTTCAGCGTGGGAGTAATACACATCAAGAGGTTTTCTAATTAGATGCATGTTAAAGAACAAGGATGATAGATTACAAACTGTCACTTAACCTTTTTAAGATTGACATAGTTGCTCTTGTGTGGTGGTTGTCCTCCCAATGTTTGAAAAGTTGTTTGCATCATCCATCCTAGTTCTCAAATGTTTCTTGGTGCTTTTAACTTCAATGGTTGACCTAAACTGGCAACCACACAACTTGAATCTTTTGCACTTTATCCCTTTATTCAACCTTTTGTGTCAGGCCTGTCAGAAGACAAAGGAAAAATATTGTTTCTGCTTTTGAATCTCAATAAGGCTAATGTTCTCCTGGTCTTTTTTGCTAATATTTTAAGCCTTGCACAGTTAATCTCTCCAGAACATGCCAGATGTGGGCTTTTCACCTCTGTTCAACCACTACAGAACACAGTCTAGAGATATAATCTTAATTGTTTATTATTTATGTTCTCATCTATTGATGTTTATAGAACATATGTGGAAATAGATATATTGTGATATTTTTGAATGAAGTGAGTTCAGAGTGGCCTATTGAGTTAGAACAGGATGCTGAAAATCAGAGCTGAACTGTAGTCCCGTGTTTGTGTCTGGCCCATTGAACGGCTTTTGGCAAATCACTTTGTGCCTCATTTTGTGTTGTGCTCTTAAAATCAAAACAAAAAATCACCTAACTTTGTATAGTGTATTGAAATAATCTGAATACTGTTCAGCCTGTGCTCCCAACCAGTTATAGTGGTTTTCCCTTTAACACTTTCCAATTTTGCTTTAGTTAACGAACACTGCTACAATATTTTCACTTTATCCAATAAATATAACGAGGGATAGAAAAAAGTTGGAGGTGGGGACCAAGACCAGTGTGGCTGCAAATTATGATTATAAATTGAGCCCATGAGTCAGTGCAGTGGCTGAGCATTGCCATCTGGAAAGCCATCCACTTCAGAGTTCATCTCTCTAGGTTATATCTAAAATAAAGGATCCTTAGCAGTTAATTAAAGTGGGATGATATTGACTTGTTTTGCACTAATGTATGTATCGTGATCTGAAAAGATAAAGAACTGGATGATGATAGTGATTATTGTGTGCCGTCTAGCCAGATGACATACGGTGGAACCCCACTATAGCATGCCCCGTGATGATCACATTATATCTGAATTTGCGTTATTAGTTAGCTCCCCTTTTTGGGTCTGGGGACACGGCTCCTGGGGACCAAAAAATTGGATCACGGAAAATGCGGGGTTGTGTTATAGCAGGGTTACCATTTCAAGCCGGTCAGAGGCTGAACGCAGGGGCCAGAGGCGAGAACCCCGAGGGCGCACCCTTGGGATTGTCGCCTCTGTCCCCGGAGCCAGGGACTCTTGGGAGAGCCCTGCCGCGGCGCACTGGGGCTACAGGGTTGACCCGTGATGAGCAGGCGCTGAATACTGGGGACTCTCTTATAATCCGAGGCTGACTCTGCTGCCCCGGTGTGCCACAGCAGCAACTCTCCTGAGAGTCCCTGGCGCTCAGCTCCTGCTCATCCCGGGCCAGCCCTGCAGCCCCAGCGTGCCCTCGAGGTTCTCGCCTCTGTCCCTGGCACTCAGCCTCTGATCGGCTTGAAATGGTAACCCTGCTATAATACAACCCTGCATTTTCCGTGATCCAATTTCTTGGACCCCATTTGTCGCGGTATAGCAGGGTTCCACTGTACTATAAAATATAAGACTTTCACCAGGCAGAGCCTGGTAGACAAAACTGACATTGTGGAGAAGAATATTTATTTCATGGTGTGCTCATGTTAAAATATAGCCAGTTAAATGAAACAATTGACTGCCTGCCAGATCTTAATCGAACAGAGTACCAGTGAGATTTAGAGGTTTTGAAATGCTGTTTGGCATGATTTTTATTTAGCTAATTTGAAATGTTGTGTGTTGTCCACATATCTTCCCCTTCTTTGAAAATAACTGACATGATACAGTGCCTCATTTAGATGGCATGCTTGACAGAAACTGACATCAGCTTCTTTTTCACAACCATGATTACTCTACAATTTCTTATATACGCAGAGTTGTTATGTATATGCTCATACTCTTAAAATTCTCAGCGGATTTCTGTTACGCCTAAATATGCCTTCCCTCCAACACTTCCTCCATGAAGCCATAGAATGCTTCCTGTTTTCAGCAAAGCCTGTTTTTCACATACAACTCTTCTTTCCCAACTGCCTAACCATCTTCCTGTACTTTCAAATCAATGCATTTAACATCACTACTACTATGGCTTGCACAATTACAAAGCCCATTGATATCAATTGTATCCATATGTGTTCCCTCTATATTGTATGCTAGCTTGCACCGTGGGGCATCTCCCAGTGTATTTGTGTCGCTTTGAATATTTCAACTCTCCTATCTTAAGGTTGATGAATGATCTGCATGTCTGCTCAATAAGGACTGCACATTTCAATGCAATGGTGAGATGACTCTGCTTAGCTGTACCACAGAGTCTAGGGCAGCACCAGCTTCAGCTGATACATTGTGGATTTCGGGCTGGGGCACTGGAAAAATTACCTTATCCACTATTCCGGTAACCTTTCTTGGAACTAAGCTGAACAGTGGCCAGTCATAACATGTTTGTGTCCCATATTAGAAGTATCCAGCCCCCAAGGTAATCCAATATTTGGCTTTTCCAGCCTTTGCTGGACCTTGTCCCCCATTACCTCAGCCATATTGTGCAATTTTAGGTTTCTTCATCCTAGGTGAACGCACATGCTGGAATGCATTCTGCAGTACATCCTGACATAACCAGATGTACCACATCTCCTGGAACAACATGAGGAATCTGGGGTTTTCCTGACTCCCCTAGCCCCTCTGTAACAGTATCTGTAGATGAGGGACAGATTCCTTTAACCACGATAGGTTCCAATATATCTATGATCTGAACACTATACACTCTTAATGCCTCGCTTGATGATGCTCGTACTGTAGGAATGATCCATGTTTCGTCTAGCTTGCATCTTTTCTCAGCATACTCTTGAGTAGCACCTAATCTGGTACTAATCTACTCCTTCTATTTTTGACAGTCATGGTGAATCATGAGCTTCCCAGCATGATTTTGGCCAAAAAAGCTAATTCAATCTTGGGATACATAAATGGGAATCTTGAGTAGAAGTAGAGGCTATTTTGAAACTGGTGCGACTGCTGCTGGAATACTGTGGTCCAGTTCTGGTGCACACAATTCAAGAATGATGTTGATAAATTGGAGAGGGTTCAGAGAAGAACCACAAGGACTATTAAAGTGACAAAGAGTCTTGTAGCATCTTATAGACTAACAGAGATGTTTGGGATCATAAGCTTTCAGAGACTAAGACCCACTTCATCTGATGAAGTGGGTCTTAGCCCCCGAAAGCTTATGATCCCAAACGTCTCTGTTAGTCTATAAGATGCTACAAGACTCTGTTGCTTTTGCAGATCCAAACTAACATGGCTACCCCTCTGATAAAGGACTGTTAAAGGATTAGAAAACTTGTCTTAGGCCTAGTCTACACTGCCATTCAAATTGATGCAAGTTTCATCGCTTCGGAGTGAGAAAAAAATCACCCCCCTGAGCAACATAGCTCATGTCAACTTACCGCAGTTTCTACACCATGCTGTGTTGGTGGGAGACATTCTCCCACCAATTTACCTGCCACCTGTGAGAGGTGCACTCCTGAAGTCGATGAGAGAGCACGCTCCCATCGACTCATGACATCTTCACCAGACCCCTAAATCATCGCTGCTGCATCGATCACAACGGTGCCAATTTAGCGTGCAGTATAGACAATTCTAATTAAGGTCCTGGAGTCTGTGTATTTAGCTTAACAAAAAATGTTGAGGTGACTTGATTACAATCTATAAGTATCTATGTGGGGAACAAATATTTGATAATGGGCTCTTCAGTCTAGCAAAGAAAGTTATAATGCAATCCAGTAGTTGCTAGTTAGAGCTAGACAAGTTGGGACTGGAAGTAAGTTGTAAATTTTTAACAGTGAAGGTAATTAATCATTGGAAGAGTTTTGGTGGATTCTTCATCGTGATAATTTTTAATTCAACATAGACTGCTTTTTCTAAAAGATATGCTCTAGGAATTATTTTAGGGAAGCTCTGTGTCTTGTGAGCACAATGGTCCCTTCTGGCCTTGGAATCGGAACGAATTTCTTACAGAATTTTGAACGGGAAGACTGCTTGGGTCAGGTGGAGAGAGAGAGATCCCAGAATAGCCAGTAGTGGTTTAGGCACTCACCTGGGTTATGGGAGACATCCCAGGTTCAAGTTCGTGATACAAGTTAGGCAAAGCAAGGACTTGAACCTTGATGTCCCGTATCCCAGGTGAGTACCCTAATCACTGAGTTGCTGACTGTTTGGGAGTGGAGAGTGGGCGGGGGCAAATCTTTAATTTGTCATGGCAAAGGTTGAAAGAGGTCTCATCCCAATGAGTAACTAGAAATTTTTTTTGGAAACTCTTCCAACCCAGTTCTATGATACAGTTCTGGGCTGTCTAGTAAAGGAGCTTTACTTCCTGTGAATTAGTGGTAATTTTTCCAACTTTTTCTTCCCTCCCCACCCTAATTTCTCACTCACGTACATAGTGAGCATCTAAATTTTGTTGCTTAATATCTGAAATCAAATTAGTGAGGATTTTTAAGATGCAGTCCCACAGAGCTTTCACAATTCTGCCAAGCTTCAACTTTTCCAAGAAACTAAAGGCAGTAGCTCATCATTCACAAGATAAATCTGGTCACGGGATTCCTAATAATCACACAATGAGTCAGGATCATGCAAAAATCTGATTGCTTTGTTTTTGGCTGCGTATGTGGATAGTGTTTTTCTTTTTAGGAATGAAAGCTAAAAATCACTTTGATCTGGGGGTAAATAAGGAAAAGAATTGTGTGGGGGGGCAAACGGATAGGATATAAAATAATAAATTGTTTAAAAAGAAAATGACTTTGATACTGGTGTTTCATTTACTCCAAGGATTAAAAAATTGACATTTCAAATGCACTGACTGTGTTTTTGAAGAGTAGCTTCTCAGTCCTCAGATTCAAAACAGTCTAAAGGGCCCTGTTTCTACCCTGAAGAACAAATTCCCTAAGGGCTCAGGAACGCTTTTATATTTTTTTTTTCTTATTGGGTTTGAACAGTGATAAGGTTACTAATACAGACAAGCCATAGTATTATTAAATACAAATACAGATACTTATCACATATAATTGACAATTTTATCCTATATAAGTAGTTGGGATAGTGTTAACAATATGTTAATACAGTATTTGTAAGGAATGCCAAATAACACTTCAGTTTTCTGAGAGACATTTTGGTTAACAATAATTGAATTTAATATTATCTTAAAGGATTTTTTAAATGGAAATGTTGCATCTTGGATAGAATTCCAGTGAAAATTATTAAGGCTTGAGTAATTACAGCTGTAAATGTAATAATTTGCTAGTACTGCATTGCTGTTTCTATAAAACCTTATGCTCTACATGTAGATGTGCTCCTTGAAGTCTCCAGCTAAGTGCACTGAGGGCTCATGAAAATCATTGAGTATTGCTAATCAGTTTTGTTCTTGGGTTGCTTTGTAGAAGCCATGAAAGAAGAACCTGAAGTACTCTTTGAGGATCTGCTTGAAAAGGCCAAGGCTGGAGAACCAAAAGCCCAGACGGAGGTAATTTTATATGTTGTCACTACTTTTTTTTATACTCTTTAGAGGCCATTTATTGACTATAGATAGATACAATAAAACATTTGTTAGCTGTATCTGAAATCATATATGTAGAGAACACTGGAAACGGCTTTGAACATCTCTGAACATTGGCGAAACTTCATCCAGCATTGTTGTGATTTAAATTCAAAAAACGTTACTACACACTTCCAGTTCTTATGGTGTTATTATCTTTTCCAAAAACTGTTCAGTTGAACTACATCCTTTGTTAGAATTTTCAATTGTTCAAAGTGAGATGATGCCAAATAGCTTCTGGGCCTAGCGGAAGGTCCCTTACTTAAGAAGCATATCAGATTTCTCAGGTTCCAGTCGAGTACCTTTGGGGTAGATGTGAAAGTTAATTATAGATTGTAAGCATCCTGGGGCAGGGAGTGTCATTTGTGTGTTGTCCAGTGTCTAATACAATGAGATGAGAGGGAAGCAGGGCCAGCTCTACCTTCTTTGCCACCCCAAGCAGCGCTGTCAGGGCAGCACTCAGGCGGTTTTCGGTGGCGCTCCTGTGGCACCTTCACCGAAGAGAAAAGAGTGTCAGCTGCCTCAGGCATGCCGCCAAAATCCATCTGAGTGCCGCCCTGACTACGGCTGGAATGCTACCCCCTGTCGTTTGCCGCCCCAGGCACCTGCTTGCTAGGCTGGTGCCTGGAACCGGCCCTGGAGGGAAGTGTCCATATAGTGACTGTTGGATACTGTTTTGATTTTAATTTACCAGTGGAGCAAAATAAAAACGTCATTCAGCACTAAGGGTATGTCTTCACTACCCGCCGGATCGGCGGGTAGCAATCGATCTGTTAGCAATTGATTTCTCGTGTCTGGTGAAAACGCAAGAAATCGATCGCCCGTGGCACCCCGTCGACTCCTGTAACTCCTGCTTGACGCGAGGCACAAGCCGGAGTCGACGGGGGAGCGCGCCGCTGCCTGCCGCCGCCGTGAGGATGGCAGGTAAGTCAGCTGAAGATATGCAGACTTCAGCTACGTGATTCACATAGCTGAAGTTACATATCTTCAGTCGATTTCCACCCCTAGTGAAGACCAGCCCTATGACTCCTAGGTGCTACGGCTATACAAATAATAATAGTAGAAGAATGCTATACTAAACACAGTAACTCTGAGCTGTTTCAATATTTGCAAATGACTCAACAGCATCAACCTTGGGCCATCTGAAAATGTGCAAAGTATGTTTCCCCATGGATCAGTAAAGGCATTCATATATACAGGGTTGAGCTCTTTGTAACTTTCCTCATCCGTGCTGAATAAAGGCATTTAAAAAAGCCTCTAGGTACTGAAACTAGCTACCATTTGGCTGTTCAGTGGCCTACAAGAATTGAGCTGATCTTAGTTCTGTCCCTGAAGATATTTGTTAGCAGTTTTATGGCTTTTCTATACTAAAAAATTGCATCAGTTTCGTTAGATCGGGTTAAAATTCTAACTAAACTGGTACAAACACATAATGAAGTTGCACTTAAGCTAGTTTAATCCTCACTTTAAATCACTTTAGCTAAACTTGTTAAATTACTGACTTAAATTAAATCAATAAAGACATGTATATGGTCAAATAGATTTGCTAATTTAGTATAGACAAGGTCTGAATGACACTGAGACTGAGCTGTCATCTCACCCTCACAAATGGACCTTCTAAGCTGAAAAGCAATGACATTTAACAAAAAAATGAAGGTGGGGATCAGGAGTGAGAATATATGTACTGTGGGAGATATCCCAACAGAATAGTAAAAAAACAATAATCACTAGAACTGGTGCAAACATCCTGCACACTCTCTCCCATGTACTTCAGTCCTGGTGTTGGAGGGCAGCCTGAAGAAGGGAACGGTTCCTAGCCTCTAAAACAGACAACACCTTTGTGGGGAATGGTATTCTGAACTTGGAGGATCCTTGCCACCAGAACCCTCAGTTTGGTTCCAATTCTAGCAAAGAACAAAAACTAGAAATTAAGATATATATTTGAGCCAAAATAGTAGGAGAATGAAGCTTGTGGAGACAGAGAAAACTAACATGTGTTGATGACTTGTCCATTTTGGCTAACAGCAAAGAGGAATTGGTAAATGTGGTATCAGTGGACATCAGTTTGAAGGTGAACCCAAAGAAAACTGAAGTTATGCATGTTGGCAAGATGGAAGAAAAGCTGTTGACTAAAGTTTCGGGAGAGAAGAAGAATTTGTGTACCTAAGAACTACACAGTGCCATCCCGAAGAGATCTTGAAAACTGAAAAGAACCTGATGTACAGGGGTGATAGTGAAAAAGGTGGTACAGCAATTCAGTAACAAACTGAGGGCAAAATGGTATCTTGTGTGTATTTATCCCTGCCTGCTCTATTGTTTGGAAACAATAGGTCTTATGGAGATGGAAAGGAGAAGACACTGATAGTAGAAAACAATATATTGAGGAGAATGGCAGGCAAGGAGAGGGTAGACAGTGCACGTGGAAGAAATTAGGGGCAAGATGAACGTGGGGACTCCTAGTAATAGGCTGGACATATTGTAAGAATGGGAAAACAACCACCATTAAAGAAAACATGTGAGGAAGAGGACAGCAAGACAGGATATATTAGATTGAGGATACAGTGGAGGGACTTTAAGGGAAATTTGAGAGAAAAGACTGGAACTCCAAGACAGGACACCTGGGTTTGGGAGGAGTGACACAGAGTTGTGGGCACCACTGACCCCTTGTAAACGAGAAAAGGAATCGTGAAGTGTAAGAAATATGTAAACTTTCTTACACTGCTGAAAAGTCCTTCTATTTTCATCTATAAAATCAAAACTCTCTTAAATAACAGCAAGCCACAGTCCTGGTTAATGATATTCTGGACTAATAAATAAACTGGCCATCATCCTAGCAGTTTATTAACATAGAATATGGTATTTTCATTCTTGTCAGGAAGACATTACGATTGCACTGCAGGTTTAAACATTTTTAAATGAAAGGTGAGCAGCAACAAGCGAAATGGGCTGTCAAAACAGAAGGTAATTGGTTTAAAAAAAGCCAAAACCTGAAATCTCCTCCCTGGTTCATTCCACCCTTATCCCCCTACTCTGATACCTATGTATCAATAAGTCTCTTGTCTTGAAGATAACAGTGTGTTTTTAGATTGAATTGTCTTGGTCTCAAAATAAAAAAAAAATATAGGAAATTGGAGCCCTATTGTCCTGTGGAGAAGGACAAGAGAGAGGAGAAAAATGAGATTGTTTTTTTTTTGTTTTGTTTTTTTTTTAATTATTTAAAATATTTAAATAGATTGACCTTTGGCCGTTTGATAGGTTGTGAGTGTTGGCAGGACGGGGAGTGTGCATCTTCAGTAGAAGTGAGTGAAGAACTGAGGTGATGATATTTGTAGCTTGCTTACAGCTTAAAAAATTGACTAGAGAAAAATCACTCAAATTTCAGGAATTTGGACAAATCACTGTAAGGTTTTACTGAAATAACCCTGCACTCTGTCTCTGACTCTTTTTACAGGGATTTGCATACGGTATTTTTTGGAAAAACAACTGTACAGTAATTATGCAGATAAGACACCCACAGTCAGAACTGCATAATGGAGAAGAGGCAGTGATGTGTCTGTTACTATACAGGGTCTCTACACTCTTGACTGGTTGTGAGCACTCTATTTCAGTTAGCAGAGCACAGCGGTACGAGGGAGTGAGCAATCATCTTAGAGTAATCTGAAGATGTACACTGTTAATTTCGTTCTATGTAGCTCTTTCTGCCTCCCATGTTTAACTCACGATCTAAACAAAGAGCTTCCTCAAGTTAACATTAAAATTACATGATAAGCTGGAATGAGCAGGAATGGATTTCTATAATCACCTTGAGTCAAAAGGCTTCTATCCATTTTAAATTTTGGGAACTTTAAAATGAAAACATTTGTGCAAAAGATTTATCACTAATCTCCTCTTAAAGATACTGTTGCACAATACTCATTCAGACAGGGCAGGTCACAGCCTAGCATATAGCATCTTTCAGTGCAGTTTTATGCAAAGGCTAAATGTAGGTTGCTCTGGTTTTTCTGTTAATTTGGGGGCCCGGGGCGGGCGAAACACTAATTCCGAGAGCTTGTATATCTTTAGAACCAAAATAAGGGTAAAATGTTCTCTTCAGAATGTAGCTACTTACAGATGCTGCTACTGTACCTTAAACAGAAAGCTCTGTTGCAGGGGTGAGCAAATGTTTTGGCCCGAGGGCCACATCGAGGTTGCAGAATTGTAGGGAAGGCTGTGCCTCCCCGAATGGCCTGGCCCCACCCCCATCTGACCCCCTCAGAACTCCCAACCCATCAAACACCCCCCCCCCCGAATCTCACCCCCTATTTAACCTTGTCCCCATGACTGCCTCCTTCTGAGATCCCCCCCATCCTAATTGCACCCCCAGGACTTCCCCTGACTGCCCAACCCCTGTTCACACCCGTGCCCCCTGACAGACCTGCGGGACTCTAAGGACTATCCAACCTCCCCTGTTCCCTAACCCCAGACCACCACCCCTCGGAACCTCTTCCCCATCCAACTGCCCCCATTCCCTGTCCTCTGACTGCCCCCTGGGACTCCCTGCCCCTTATCCAACCCCTCCCGCTCTCCATCCCCTTATGGTGCCGCTCAGAGCAGCGTTTCTGGTGGCTGCGCGGCCCACTGGACTAGACACGTTGCCCCGCCCCCTTATCACACCATTGTAGTGCTGCCCAGAAGTAGCGGCAGGCCGGAGAGCTGCTCACGCAGCAGCATGGCTCCGGGGGAGGGGGGAATGGCGGGGGACAGGACGGGGAGCCTCCCTGGCCAGGAGCTCAGGAGCTGGACAGGACGGTCCCACTGGCTGTAGTTTGTGCACCCCTGCTCTATCGCAAAACCCAAGTATTGGGCTGTGGTTTCTTGTGCAACAGTCATTCTTGTGGCTGATTCCATAATTTATGTTGATACATACCAGTTTCTGGGACTATGGGAAATGTGTAAAGTAGCTGTATTGAGTGTTGATGTTTTGGGGTTTAGTCAAAAACCTGGTAGCTATAAATATAAACACACTGTAGGAATAGCTGTTCTTGGCACAGGCTTTATTGCCACATAATTTGTTCAAAGCAGTAACTTGCATATAAATCTTACTAATACTATGTCTGCGGGGATGACAAATTACCAGTGATGGTACTTGCACCTAAGCTAGATACTTGAGTAAATGGCAAAAAGTCGCTTCTCTCATCTGCTGTTGCATCAATGTGCTTTTCCATTTATGCCATGTTAGTAATTGTACACTGTGAGTTTGGTTTACTTGGTCTGAGTTCTCTTGCCTGTTTGCATCTTTTCTGGTAGCTTCAATTCTATATAACGTACATTTAATCAGGCTCTAATCCTGCAATTGAATCTGTGTGGATTCTTAGTGTAAGAGTCTACCTGTGTGTATCCAGCCTGAGAATTGGGGCCCAAATCAGAGCTGCTAACCTTCCAAGAGAAGTTTTTTGTAAGGTGGGAATGTTTAACACTGCAGAATTATTCAAAAGAATAATTAACAATTCCCTTCTACTGCATAGATTCAGTATTTTGGAGTTCATAATGGTATGATACTCTAGGAGATCACATTATTTTCCTTTCATGTATAATCATCACCATGATGATCTCCCCCGTACCCAGCTGTCATGATGGTGGGTAGGCCAAATTTGAGCGAGTGGCACAGCAACTTCAGGAGCCAGGTCACAACTCCGTTCACACAAAGTTGGTCCAGTCAGTGGGGCGGACCTGTGGTGCAACCCTGGAGGTTACAATGCCCGGACTGGAGCACCAAGCCTAGCCAAACCCACAGCATAGGAGCTGCCACTATGAGGTGAGTGCGGGGCAGGACCTGACTGAAACTGCCCCAGAGCCTTCACTCCCGAATTATATACTGGATCACGACAAGCTGTAAATAATTTCAAATGCGTCCTGACCCCAAAAAACCTGAGAACCACCACATCAAGGCCTTCTAAAGAGATTACTTCATCTGAATTCCTGTCCGTCACTGATAGCTTGCTATGACACTTCATTTTGCATTTTTAAAGTTGATCTAGCAGTATTATATAAAAAATGAATTAGCTTAGCATCTGCTCTTTGTCCAGTATTAGTAGCGTTCACTGTTGCATTTGGTCATATACCACCTAATGTTAACTTAATCAGATGTGCCAGAAATCAGTCTTTGCTTCTCCTTACATCTTGTTCTGGAAGTTGATCCATGATCCCTTGCCAGTTTGCTGAAGACAACTTATAACTGTGTGCCTTAGTGCTGGATTCAGCCTATTG
Organism: Dermatemys mawii; assembly: GCA_007922305.1. Taxonomy (NCBI): domain Eukaryota; kingdom Metazoa; phylum Chordata; order Testudines; family Dermatemydidae; genus Dermatemys; species Dermatemys mawii. Next base: position 18,619,224 of record ML677326.1, on the reverse strand, counting down.
GACCTTCTTCACAGATATAGCCTTCACTAGCTGAGATAAAGAGAACAGAAGATATTTAAATAGCTATTGAACTAATTAAAGAACTCTGTTTGTTCGCCATTCTTTCTAGATGGGAAAACACTACCTGAAATTAGCAGAAGAACAGGATGAGGAACTCAACAACTGTAATGCTGTTGACTGGCTGATTCTTGCTGCTAAGCAGGGTCGAAGGGAAGCTGTCAAACTGTTGCGGAGATGCTTAGCAGATAGAAGAGGTATTGGTTCTTTAGGAGTTTTAACTTTTATATTTTTAGTCTGTACTTTTAGCTACATATAATCCATTAAAATATTGGAGAGACTGGTTTAAAATATACTTTAAAATCTGAGTATATTTGGAGCAAAATTATTTGAACAGCTTCTGATAGACTGTTAGAGTAGTTAAATTAAAAGGACTACATAGGATTTTTCATATAGAAGTATTTGTCAATCATGTACTTGAATTCCTTCATTAGATTCTTATTTCTTACCAAATCTCATTTCAACTCTTTTTCCTTGCCTTTAAGGTTAATTTCACATACCACCTACATATCTGCTGTTGTTCTCTTCTCCTGTCCCTCTCATTCTTCCTTTATTCTTTTCAATCTTCTCGCCTAATTGGTTCCCTGTACCATATTCTCCCATTTCAAGATTCACGCCTTCCTTCATCCCACTTCCTACGCTTGGAATAGTCTTCCTCGTGTCTGCCAAGTATTTGATCTCTTCTTGAAACCCACTTCTTTACATAATACCTCCTACCTTGTTCTCATCACCAATGCTCAATCCATGCCATATTATACCTGTACTGTTGTCCTTGTGTCTTGTCTCCAGGCAAGATTACAAACTCATTGTGGCAGGGGACATATCTTGTGCAATCTGTAAAGTTCACTGTACATTTTAAGATATATAAAATTTTTATTGGTAAGCCCTGGACACAAAACAATGTAGGAAAAGTTTAGTTAACTTGAGAAGATGATGTGTGAATCAGCTTGTCCAAAAACTTAGAACTAAAGTAAAAAAATAACAAATTGTGAGCATGTCCATCACTTCTTCCTGAAATGTGGGATGATATCTAATACACTTTATTTTCTTGAGGCATCACTTCTGAGAATGAGCAAGAAGTGAAGAAATTGTCATCTGAGACTGATCTGGAGAGAGCTGTGAGGAAAGCTGCCTTAGTTATGTATTGGAGATTAAATCCAAAAAAGAAGAAGCAGTTAGCAGTTTCTGAACTGCTGGAGAATGTTGGGCAAGTTGACAACGAAGGTAGGTATCCAGTACCCCAGAAAAGAAACTGATCTTATGTAAAAAAACAAAATTAAAAGCAGAACATGGCTTAAAACCTAAATGAATGTATTAAACAATAAGTGTGTAACCCATTCATGGAAAAATAGTTGAGATAATGACCTTTATCAGCTATTCACTCTTAAGTCATTAAAGCTGATTCATATGCTGTCAGGAGTTTTGCTTAGGCATGGTGGCTCACTGAAGTACCAAGGGGAACAACCAAAGATTAGAAATGACTAACATTTTAATCAAAACTCAGTGTGTTTTTTTAAAAAAAAACAACACTTATTTACTTTTGATTTTATCAGTATCGGCATTCTAAGTATCTTGCCAGATATTTGGAGTTACTAACTTAAAAATGCATCACAAAGTAAGCATATACTAATAATCTAAACACTATTCCTTTTTTTAACACTATAGCTGAAATCAAAATGTGCTGTTATGGCCACTTTTTACTATTTTCAAAAAGTACATGATTAGTGTGTTTAGCATAAGCATTGTGTTGCCATTCAATCTATGCAGTCCTTTCAAGGAATTCAGCAGATTCTCACTCAGTGTCCTGTTGTTGCAAATGGGTGGTGGACCGTAAGGATCACAGCTGCTGTGGAGGCAGCTATGTCCCTAAGTAGAGCCGCCTTATAGGATTTCTGCCACAGTAGGATCTGGTAGTATATGCCCTTGTGTAAACCTTTATCTCATTGATTTGAGGTGCTAATGTCCTCTATATATTTGCTAGGTTAGCTAATGACATTTGTTGTCGTTTGTTCACTTAATGACTACTTTGTGAACTTCTATTATTGAACAGATGGTGAAAAACAACCTGGCCCAGTTCCAAAGTCTGTACAGAAGCAAAGAAGAATGCTGGAACGATTAGTAAGCAGTGAATGTAAGTGCACACATCCAGTTTGAAATGTAATGACCATGATTTAATTTTTGCTTTGTTTTGCTAAATAATTTTGCATCAGCTGTAAGTATTTTCTCAAGGACAGTGTGTTAACCTAATACGTTTTTATCTTCTGATTACACAGCTTTTAAGCTTAGCATCTAACACACAGAGCTCTTCTGCCTCTGTTACCTTGCTGTAACTGTTAAACATCTCCCCCTCAATGAGGATTTCTCTCTAATATTTGTCTCCTATATAAATACTTGATTTAAACAGACTTTCCATACCCCACCAGCCTCCTAAAAGCTCTCCTTGTGATTAGCTGTCTTCATCTATCACTCAAGAGACCCAGATTCAAGCTGTTGGACTCCAGAATTAAATTTAAGGAAGAAATGTCTCCTCTTATGGCCAAGTGAGTTTTCCTGGCTTCTGAAGGGCACGCCATCCAGTCCTGCCCAGCTGAGAGAGGTAACAGTGCTATTCGAGTCTGAAAAGGGAGGAGCAGTAACTGAAGACTCATCAAAATTATTACTATCTTGGCTCTTGCTGAGGAGGAAGAGCCTTATTCACTTTTTAAATGATAAAAATGCTGCCACTAGAAGGAAGCTGTATCTTCTATGGGTTAAAAAGTTCTGGCTCGGCTCTTAAGAAGACTAACTGGTTTTAAGTTAAAGATAAGCTTAAGCTTTAAAACTCTAATCTGGGGTCTGAAGATTCCAAATTGTTGGGAAGGAAAAGGGAAGGACTGGACTCCTAACTAGTTCTCAAAATCCGGACTAATACTTGCTTAGTAGGTGAGATAGAAAGATAGATAAAAATGATTGATGTAGAGATGCTCTATTTACCTTTCATGCAGTACAGGAACAAAGATACCTGAAAAGGCAGCAAATTTTAAACTGATGAAATACCTTCCTCATTCTCATCCATTTATCCCCATAAAGCATTAGGCTGTGATACTTGCCACCACAAGATTAACAAGGATAGGGCATCATAGGATTGAAAAAAGAATGAAACATTTCAGATGGGAAATAAAAATTACACTAACCAGGATTTAAAAACAAAACACATAAGACATATCAACCTTCCTCTTTCAGGATGCAAGTCAACAGTTCACTGCTTGGTGTTATAAAGATAATTCCGTCCCATCATTCCACTTCAGGGTATGTAGGTATGTTAACGCATAATTATGAATTATGTGATTTACCTCTTCCTCTGAAGCTTCTGATATGGGGACTGTTAATCAGGATACTAGACTACATGGAATATTGATCTTGATCGAGCATGGCAATCTTGTATTCCAACCATTGTTCTGCAGCTGCTAATCTTCATATACATTACTTATTTTTTTGAAAAAGGAAAACATGAAGCAACAATAGGAGGATTTAAAGACTGAAAACTAAGATGGCGGAGGAACAGTTACAAACAATGTATATTGTACTGTGAACATTGTAGGTAAACCTAAACTTCAGTTAAGGCCGTGGACAGAACCATTCTAATTCCGTTTTCATACAAACTATATGAATTTTTACATTTTATACAAGTCATTCTTGCTCTTCTTTAGGGCTGTGTTAGTTGTCCCACAGTTTAAAAACTAGTACTGTATCTAATACCTAAAACTTCAAGTTGAGATTCAGTCAGGACCACTGTAGTTCTCTCCTTCCAAGTAGCCTGTGGCTCATCAGATGTATATGAGACTCTCAAGTAACATTCTCAAGATGAACTGGGGCTTTTTGCTGGTTTTACATCAACTTGTCATATTTATGAAAAGTGCTATAATATGGTGCATGTAAGAGAGAGGAAAGGACAATACTCTGATTAAGGCATAGGGATGGTTGTCAGGCCTGAATTTTATTCCCAGACTTGTCAGGCTTTTCATGTGGACTTGAGCCACATAGATCTTAGTGTGACCCAATTTCCTCCTCTTGAAAAAATGTTTAGGGCCACATTTCTTTTTTTCTCTCTCTCTCCATTGGAAAGCATGCTGTGGTCTGAGTTCACTGGTGAATCTTCTGCTTTGGCACATATTGGATGATGCTACTGCACATTCCATCCCTTAACTGCTGATCTTCTGAATCGGTGCTTCTCCTTCATGCTGATAGCAAATAAATGCAAAACAAGCCAATTTGTTCTGAATCCTTCAGCAGCTCATAGTGTTGGGAGGGAAAAGAAGAGGGTCACTAATTTTCTGAAGGCTTAAATGGCAGATGAAATAACAGGAGGGTAAATGGAGGGTAAATGAACCTACATGTAAGTGTAGGCAGAAATTGATGTGCACATTTCTTTTTTTACTGCTAATGGGGGAGGCAAGGAATTTGTCATAACCAAACTGAAGAAAAATCTGAATAATAAAATGGAACCTACAACATATGCTTTTAATATCAATTGAAGAGATACTTGGGTGTCAAGTTACTAATAGCATTTAGAAATGAGCAGTTTTCATCAAACACTTAAAGTAGGAGATGAGCTGTTCTCTCCTCTCCAGAGATGGAGTCAGCTGTCGATGCGTGAGCAAAAGCAGCTATTACTAGCTAATATTCACTTCCCTGGCCCAATCACTTTCACTTATGCTGTGCATTTTGCCAGAGGCAAGTTTTCTTCTGATTTAATGCGCCAAAACTTGGAAGCCTGATTTAAGCCTGTTTGCAAAGATTTGAGATGGGGTGAACTCCATAGAACCACATTTAGGCAATTATAGTGGCATTGTCTATCTGTGGACAGTTATGTTATCAGGCACTGTGATCACTGTCATTGCATTTGATTTAACATGCCAGCCATGCATTATAAACAACTCTTCCCCATCATTGTATCCCAGAAGTGTTCTCAAATAATTTTGCTCTATTCTAACCTGCTCCTCTTCTTGAAAACTTCCAGTGAAGTAGACTGCACGACTTCCCTAGGCAATATTTTCCATTGTCCTTCCTGTTTCTAATTCTGCAGCTGAGAAGAGACTATTTTATAAATGTCTCCATGTGTGTTCCGACAGGACAAGCTGTCTGTTCCGTAAGGTCAACGACCTTGAAGTCAGTAAAAGATTCCCATTGATTTCTATGGGCTTTGAACCCTAAATCTGGAAGTGAGTGGCAAGAAAAAGATGATCTGAGAATAGGAATGAAGAGGAGTAAAGAATAAAACTTGACACATTTCTTGATGGTTCCTTGGCATGCATAGTGTGGTGCAAGATTACTTTAAAATATGCATTTTAAATATGCAAACAGATCAACATATATCCTTGTGAGACTGAAGATTAAGGTATACAATGCTGCTTTTTTGTTACATTCCCGTACCTTCTCTTTATACCTACAGTGCCTAGAATGCTGCTTGTTTGCTACATAAAATGTTTAATTTTTATACAAATGTTTTAAAATGAAAGACCACAAATCCAATACGTTAAATCCTGTACTTTTAAACTTGTAATCGATTGTTTCAATTTCCTGTGTGTAACTTGTGCTCAGATAAGCATTAAGCAGGCGAGCCTTCATATCTTTGAGCTGACTCTCTAAACTTACTGTGTGGGAGGCCTGTTGTAGGTTTTTGTCATTCAAAAGTCTTTCATATTTGAAGCAATATCAGGTGCTTCAGTGTGTGGGGAAAATTGGCATTAATTCTTCCTTATAATTGTCATCAAACTTGTTTACCATGGAAACTGGCTAATCTACACTGACTGGGACAGGCTGTAGGAGGCAATTGAGACAATTGTGTACATGATCTTGCATCACAGTCCTTCTCAGGAGGTTCACAAGGGTTAATTGAGGCCCTCTAACCTCCATTCCATTTATAGGGCTGGAGGGGAGTCTCCTTGCCCTCTTGGTGTAGAAGGAGCTATGTGGCAGCCTACGAAACACCCCCATTCCTTGAGCTCCCCTGCAGCAGGACTTCGGGAAGCTGTAAGGAGCATAACATTCTAGAAACTTCCTGAGTTAAAAATATGAAATTTTTTACTTTATATGATTGGTTGTTCTGGCCTCCAATTACCCCTTCACCCACTATCCAACCCTTCAGCAAGACCTCACACTTGCTCTACCCTCCATATTCCTCCTCATCCTCTCCCTCCCCTGATAACACTCTTCTTCCATCGTTTTCAGCTTTCCGTTTTTTGAAACTCATTTCCCTCCCCCACACCATTTCTCAGACCCACCCTCTCACTTCAGAGGGTCACACATGCATGTTCCTTCTCTCATTTAAAAAAAGGATAATATTAACACATGGTGAGGCACTTGTGTAACTATTGTCTTTTCTGTTTCTTTTAGTGCTAGCTGAGATTCAAAGCTTTTCTTAGCAGGGAACATGTGTAAAGTGCCTGGTCTAGTTTGGGTGGACAATTGAAAGAGTAGTAAGGGATTTGTTTCTCAGGGTCCTTAGCCAAAATCGTCCTTTCCCCTGCCATTGTATACAGCGGCAGTCTTATGCCACTTTGTCCCCAACATGGCTAAATTTAAATAGCGGCATATGTAGTGTATTTAAATAATTCATTTGTGCTCTTCTCTATTTGGAGAATTAGCAAATAACCAAACAGACCAGATGAGAAAATCATGATACTACATTATGTAAATGAGCAATGTTAAATTTGTTGGCCATTCAGTTTAGATCACTTCTAATGATGCTTCATAGCATGGTAATAAATATACTTCACTATATTTGGAAAAAAGTATATATTGTATCAAAATTATTAGATAGAAGGAGATTATATGGGATATTGTGTGTGTGAATTATGAGGCATTGCTCTTTTTACTGAGTTAATGAGGTTTCCTAGATTTAATAGGAATATATGAAGCATATTCACCAGAGAACTGACTTCTGACTCAGTGCAGACTTTCAGTTAGACATTGAAGAGTTCTTTTCCTGTGGCTCTTAGTGTCTTCTTTTTTTAACACGGCAGAGCTACTGAAAATTTAATTATTTTTGCCCCCAAAATGTTAAAAGTGAGGGGAAAGCCACAGATAAATAACAATGTGATCTGAAACCTGATAAAATTTCAGGGCACTAGAATAAGCATACAAATATCTTTGACAGGTGAAAATATCTGCACTGCAGCTTTAATCCTGATGAAACTTGGACACAGCATGAAATACATGCAGTCTAACCAAATGCAATATAATGTATTTCATACTGTTCTCAGATGAACATATTCATTTTATTTCTTCTTTCTTATAATTTGTGGATTATAGTAATATATACTGGTCTAAATATGACCCACTACACTTACAAGATGTATTGTGACCACTTATTGCACCAAAATTAATGTGCTATCTCTGAACAGGTCACAAAATAAACACCTAACAAAAGTTCAATTTTTCCATAATACAAGTACAAAGTTTGTTGGAAAATAATTTCCACATCAGCCTTAGGCTGGTTCATGCTTGGTAATTAATGGGATGCCAGTACTGTAATTTTTGAGCGCTTTTTGTTGTTGTCTTCATTATAACTTTCAGCTAAGAACTATATTGCTTTGGATGATTTTGTTGAAATAACCAAGAAGTATGCAAAGGGAATCATCCCAACTAACCTGTTTGTGCAGGAGGATGATGATGATGAATTGGCTGGAAAGAGTCCCGAGGAACTACCACTGCGACTAAAGGTGAAAATTAGTTACACACCTATTTATGATATGCATTGAAGGAATCTTAATTTGTTTACGACCAAAATAGTCTACCTTCAGATGATCTTGTGTGAGTGTATAGTTGCATATATACACACACACTGTGTGAGATTTTTGGATATATGGCATAAATTTAGAAGGAAGATTATTGAAAACAAAAATTGTTCTTGGAAGAAGACAATACGTCTTCATACTCACCTTGCAGAGGACATCAATGCCTCTCTTTTGCCATATTTTTTATTTAGATGTAGATTGGCATTTATTAATTACAGAGACCAGTAAATAAATGAATGAAGTGTGTAAACGTGCACATGCAAATAGGAAAACACAGCAGCGGACTAGCTCATGTTCTGTGGTGAGGGAATTAAAGGGTGAAACTGGCTGGCAGTGGTTTGCACAGGCCAACACTTCACTGTTAAACAGTACAAACAAAATCTAAACAGGAGAACTGAGACACATGCGTACATTGATCTGAATTTCAAAATGGCAGCAGGTAGGGAGCATCATGCTGCCATCAGCAAATCAGTTATTTATTTGTTCTCCTTGGATGTTATGTCAAATGTTAAGGGACAAGAAAAGGACTGTATCTCCTCTAGCGCTTCCAGGTAACTGACCTAATATGCTGAAGGTGATGTACTTAAGAAAGGACATTCACCAGTGAATAGCCTTACTCTTAACTTCCTGGGCTTTCTGCCCCAGTTAGTATGATGTATAAATCTCTGTTGAAAACTTCTTGCCCTCTCCCTTGAAGTACTTGATGCAAAGGCACATGTTTGGCATACCATGGAAACTGAATTTTTTTTGTGGTGTTTTGGGGTTGTGAAGCTACACTTGCCAGCATTTGTAGTTCAAAATTTGCTTGAGATGTAATCTCTTTCTGGATCAGGTGGGCAAACTTTTTGGCCCGAGGGCCGCATTGGGGTTAAAAATTGCACGGAGGGCCAGGTAGGGAAGGCTGTGCCTCCTCAGACAGCCTGATCCCACCCCTTATCCAACACCCCCCACACTTCCTGCCCCCTGACTGCCCCCCCTCAGAACCTCCAACCCATCCGCCGCCCCCCCCCATGCTGCTTGTCCCCTGAACGCCCCCTCCAGAACCCCCCCCACTCTAACTGCTGCTCCAGAGCCCCACCCCCTATCTAAGCCCCCCTGTTCATTGTTCCCTGACTGCCCCCTCCCGAGATCCCCCTCACCACTACCTAGCACACACATACCCCATTGCTTACCTTACTCAGCCAGGCGCTCCACCCGGACCCTGGCCAGGGAGCGCGGGGCCCCGCGGCTTCCCGCACTCCACCCGGCCAGGGAGCGCGGGGAGCCGTGGCACGCTGTGCTTGACCCAACGGGCCTGGCCAGGGAGTGCAGGGCCCAGCGGCACTCTGCACCAGGCCTGGCCAGGGAGGGCGGGGCCTCGCGGCTTCCCGCACTCAGCCCAGCCCCGGCCCAGGAGTGTGGGGCCTCTGGCCCCACGACCCCGGCCAGAGCTCGCAGGCGGGATGAAAATGGCCAGTGGGCCACATGAGGCCCAGGGGCCGTAGTTTGCCCACCCCTGTTCTAGATGGTCCTTTCCATCTGTCCTGCAGAAAGGGAGTGTCTTTTCTTACAATAATTAGTGTTATCTGACTAGTCACCCTGAGAGGCAGGTTATCCCCTGCAGGATAAATGGAATATTAAAGGCTCTGTAATGTAATGATTGTAGGTTAAATGAATAATCCTAAATCTGTGCATTGGGAGGAAGATGAAATAGTACTAGCTGCTTATAACAACAGAGATTGAAAAGGACTAATAGTTTTTGAGAGCTGCTTTCTTACATACTTGAGAAGGAAATTTTTGGAAAAATACAAACTACCTGTAAAGACTTATGGCTTGTCCACATGGCAAGTTACTGAATAGCAAGCCAGCTTAATGTCCTGTGAGAACACTGCTACAGCACTGTGAAAGGTCTGGAATGTGGTTTACTATACAGCATAGCATGCTTTCACTGGGCTGTAGCGATGTATAAGTGGGACAGTACTGTGCGGCAAGCCAGCATGCTGCAGAGTCACACCCTGGCTTGCCTTATAGCAGGGACCTCAAACTCAAATCACCATGAGGGCCGCATGAGGACTATTACATTGGCCCGAGGGCCGCATCACTGAAAACGTTTCATACAATAAAACAAAAGTATATTCAAAAATGAAAAAAAGAAGAGTAATATAGTATGCTATTAAAAGCCAATGTGTTAACTTTTTAAAAACTGTAATTCAAAGAGGGTTTTTAATAAAATATAAACACTCACTAATGTTTGGAGCTTGGCTGCCAGTGGAGTCGGCGCCTATGGCAGGCCGCAGGAAATAACTCTGCGGGCCACCTGTGGCCCATGAGCTGCGTGTTTGAGACCCCTTCCTTATAGTAACTTCTCGCATGGATAATGTGTATAACAATGTATGATGTGTGACAGAATCGCTGGAGAAGCTGACAGTTACAGCTGAAGGAATGACACAAGATGGTGCAGAATTGCAGCACTGTAGTTCATCTTTAGAATACAAATGGGCACTTCAGTAGGAATCTAATTGAGCAGAACGTTAAATTAGGAAGCCTTTTAATAAAAAAATTACATTTATGATTTTTGTCTTCCTTTCTGAAAACTTTTTAGCTATCAAAATAGAGAGGTATTGTAATCTATGCCTCATCTGATGAAGTTAATATCAAAAAATGGTCACAGAGAAAATCCCATTTTGTTGTGCTACACCTCCTTGAAATAGAAGTATTTCAAAACAAGCTAGGCTCGAATTACTGCTACTGCTCTAACCTGAATATACATACTGTACACATACAAAAGTGTTGTTAAAGTGTTTTCCTTTCTTTTCAGGTTGTAAAATATCCACTTCATGCCATTATGGAAATTAAAGAGTACCTTATAGATATTGCATCTAAGGCAGGAATGCATTGGCTGTCTACTATTATTCCAACACACCACATCAATGCCCTCATCTTCTTCTTCATCATCAGTAACCTGACAATCGATTTTTTTGCCTTCTTTATCCCATTAGTCATCTTCTACCTGTCCTTCATTTCCATGGTGATTTGCACACTGAAAGTCTTTCAAGACAGTAAGGCCTGGGAGAACTTCCGCACCCTGACTGACTTATTGCTTCGTTTCGAGCCAAATCTGGATGTTGAGCAAGCAGAAGTGAACTTTGGGTGGAATCATTTAGAGCCATACGTTTACTTCTTGCTCTCAGTGTTCTTTGTCATTTTTTCTTTCCCTATAGCAAGCAAAGATTTCATACCATGCTCAGAGTTGGCTACCATCTCTGTTTTCTTCACAGTGACAAGTTATATGAGTTTAAGCACTTGTGCAGAACCCTACACCCGAAGAGCTTTAATGACTGAGGTGGCTGCTGGCTCCCTCTCCCTATTGCCGATACTACCCATCAATTTGGGCTATTTGAAATTCTTAGGTAAAACCTTCTTTACTCTTCCTATAGGCCACTTCTTCGTACTAAATGCAAGCATCCCATGCCTTCTATTCCTGTATTTGTTCTATCTCTTCTTTAGAATGGCACAACTGCGGAATTTTAAAGGCACTTACTGTTACCTGGTTCCCTATCTGGTGTGTTTCATGTGGTGTGAACTCTCAGTGGTTATTCTGCAAGAGTCCTCCTGCATTGGTCTCATTCGTGCATCTGTTGGCTATTTTCTGTTTCTCTTTGCACTCCCAGTTCTACTGGTTGGCATTGCGCTCATGTGTCTTGTGCATTTCATAAAGTGGTTCATATCTTTGGAGCTCATGAAGATTGTGGTGACTCTTGTGTTGTGTGGTATTCCTTTGTTTTTACGATGGTGGACAAAAACTAGCTTCTCCATGGTTGAAATGATGAAATCCCTAACCAGGAGTTCTATTGTGAAACTCATTTTAGTGTGGATTACAGCTGTAGTGTTGTTCTGTTGGTTCTATGTGTACCGATCAGAGGGAATGAAAGTCTACAACTCTACCTTGACATGGAATCAGTATGGCTTCCTCTGTGGACCCCGGTCATGGAAGGAGACTAACATGGCACGCACCCAAATTATATGTAGTCATCTGGAAGGACACAGAGTTACATGGACTGGGCGGTTCAAATATGTCAGGGTTACAGAAATTGATAATAGTGCAGAATCTGCAATAAACATGCTTCCGCTTTTCATTGGTGATTGGATTAGATGTTTGTATGGTGAAACTTACCCTGTGTGTGACCCAAAAAATGTTACCGTGGAGGAGGAGGAACTGTGTCGTCTCAAGTATCTGACAAAGCATGACTGCCACATGAAAAGGTTTGATCGATACAAATTCGAAATCACTGTGGGCATGCCTTTCAATAGCAAAAATGGAACTAAAGCTGTAGAGGAGGAGGATATAACCAAAGATATTGTGCTGAAGGCAAGCAACGAGTTTAAGAAAGTGTTGTTGAACTTGAGGCAAGGAAGTATAATTGAATTCAGCACAATTTTGGAGGGTCGTCTTGGCAGCAAGTGGCCTGTCTTTGAACTGAAAGCAATCACTTGCTTAAATTGCATGTCTAAACTTACACCCGCAGGAAGGCATGTGAAAATAGAGCATGACTGGAGAAGCACAGTGCAAAAAGCCATTAAATTTGCTTTTGACTTTTTCTTTTCTCCATTCCTGTCAGTTGCGTATTGAGCTCATACTGGTTCAATGGTACCTTCAACGTATACTGCATTAACACTACCAAAGGTTTGGCTTTTTAACAAAACCTGCTGTAGCAATGTTCAAAATGTATGCTATTCCAGAGTATTGGTTGAGTTTTGTAGGTGTAAACACTGTACCCAGTCCTTGTATCCCGTAGGATTGAGGTTATAAATTCTATTTAAGTATTACTATAAATTAATGCACAAAATTGCTGCAGAGTAGATGCATGAACTGTTTTTATCCAAAATGAACTCTTTCTATGGTACAATACAGGGGTATATTCATCTGCTTGACATTAAAAGCACTTTACTCGTGAAATATTCACGGCATTGCCCTTATGTACTTTCACATGTAGAATGGATATCTTGTACGCAACCCAAGATGTAATGTTTGTTGTATTTTTTCAGTGGTTTCTAGAGAAGTATTAATTGTACAACTAGGTTGAATCTGATGCCATGTGATTGGTGTGTGTAGAACTGAACTTCTTTGCTGTTTGTTTGATTTTATTTGAACAGGTCTTTTGGTGGTGGACACCACTTCACACACCAGCAAGGTTGCAACAGAAGCTCTTGTTTCCATTTCAGTTTTACTAAGTATTCTTCTTAAAATGAACATGCTATTCACTGTAACTGGTTATGATAGCTACATATGAGACTATCAGTTATAATCCATGATAGCATATGAATGACAGGCACCAGTCAGTAAGACTGGTATTGTGGTGGTACTCGTAATAGGCAAGCCAAATGAATTAAAAAGCACTGTATAAAAAAATCTACAACGGAGATGAATTAAAATGTCTGGTTAACATGTATTGTGCGAATATATGTAAATACGAACTTGAATTAAAATGAAATTCTACATTCATTGCTTATGCTTTGACATTGTGAGTAGTATGTGGCAGTATTTGACTCTCAGAAAACCTTCTTCTTCACCAATCTTTCATTCCTCTCTTCCTCCCTTCTTTTAAACATCTACTTCTCGCAAGGCCTAATAACCCCAGTTGTCGTCTTCCGAGTACTACCTATCTAGACAATGTTTCCACTCTTTTTTTTAAAATGTCTACACTTACTCTCACTTTGAAGTTGTCTCGTTTTTTTAAATCATATACATTTGAGTGTCTAGGTTCTTTTCAAATGTTTGAATCAAGAAAATTTGCATTCTCACTATTCAGTACTGTTAAAGAGCCTGCTGCTGTTAGTTTTTTACTCAGACAAATCTATCCCTTTCAGTGGAAGTTTTGCCTGAGTAAAGGAAGTCAGACTAATGATTCATCTGGGCTGTATCTAAGGAAAGCTATTTAATGGAGCACAGATAGATGTGCAGAGCATGGCAACAGGCGTTAGAGGTGGTTCTATTCCTGATTCTGACAATAAAGCTGTGTGATTTGATGGTCACTTCCTGCATCTTAGAACACACAGCTGGCAGGAAAAGGGGCTCAGACCTCTACAGAGGGATAGTGCTTTTTATATCCCAGCACAAGGGCAGAAGGGGAGAATTCAGGGCTGATGGCCCCCCCCCCACCCCCATTCTCCAGCTTCCTCTGCTACTCTTCATATTCTCCAATCCCTCCCCTCTTCTTCCACATCCCTTTTTTCTAGTACCACCCATTCCCATTTATTCCACCTCCCCTTCCCATGAGTGTAATTTATTTTCTTTTCAAAGAGTTTGAGCACATTGTGAATATTCTCTTGTACTCCGATTACATGTCTCCAAAATAAACCTTGAGAGGGGCAGATTTCACCCCTTCCCTCTGTTTAAGGTTGGTTTTCAGATTTCTACCCAGGTTGGATTTCAGACTTCAAACTTGGCTTACAGAGGTGTCTATTGGCCTGTTCATTTTAGTGAAATGTTCTCAGCTGAAAACAAGTACCCCATGGTGATAAGTACAGCTTCAATCAATAGCTCTGAGATGTGCCAGCTGCTCCATTTGTCTGTGGATGTTTCTTTTCCTCCTCCCCACGGCTGCAGATTGTCTGATACAAGTTGAGTATATCTGTTGTTACAAGTTTCTCACCCTAGTGTCAACTCTGCTTTTCGGAGAAAGATGCTCCTGCCATGCCAGTTGTCTTTAGGTGCGAAGCTTACAGGTCTTCCATGATCCTGCTTCACAGAGGGGTGGGGAGAAAGAGGGGTTCAGACACCACTGTTAGGACAGAGACCTCCAAATCACATGGAGGGGTAGGGAGAAAAGTCCAGTCTCCCACAGCCACTCTGCACATGTCTCTCAAGGGAGGTCAAACCTCCCCTCCTCGCCCCCCCTCCAAGAGGGAGAGAGGGCCCTCCAGCTCCTAGTCTGTATGCACACAGACAGGGAGAAGGGGTCAAACACACCCAGACAGGGAACATGCCCCTGTCACCCGAATCTGACTTATATGAGCGGGGGAGGTCAGGTCCCCCTGAATGGGTAGGGGTCCCTGGTGCACAGATGGAGGAGGGACAGCGCTCAGACACCTCCAGTAACAGCTCCCCAGAACCTAGGTCTCATTGAGGGAAGTTAGGGCAGATGCATATATGGGCATGGTCTCCCCAGCTCCTGGCACACACATGGAGAAAGGGAGGAGGGGTTAGACACCCAGAGGGGACACGGGATCCCAGATCTCAGCTAACATGGGGGCAGGAAGAGGGGCTCAGACACCTCCCAGGAAGGCAAGTTCCCTTCAGAACCGGCTTCCATGAAGGGGAGCAAGGAGGGTGTTGGGCTTCCATAGGTGGGTAAGTCCTTCCTCCCTGATCCTGGCATGCAGATGGGGAGCAGCAGGGGGCTCAGAGATCCCCAGCTTCCAGCTCATGTGGGTTTAGGGAGAGGGGCTCAAATGCCCCAGATCCTGGTGTGCACATAAAAGGGGACAGTGACAGGGAAACAACCACACTGTCCTTATTCTCCCCCTGCCTCCCCACCTGGTGGTCCCTTCCTCACCTACCCTACCATCCCCTCTATCCCTCTTTCCTTGATGCAGCCCTAAATCCCTCTCATCCCATTTCCCCCCCCCCGACACACACACTTCACCACCTAAATTGCCGCTCCCCTGCCAGCAACACTGACACATCTTATTTTGTTCTACAAAAATACTTAGATCATATGCCCCAAAAATAACAAAAAACATCACTCTGCCAGAGACAAACGTTAGCTATCTAACCTTTCCCAAATTTCTGCTCCAGGTGGCATTCAATGTTGTGGTGGCTATATGGGTCCCAGAATAAGGGAAAGAGAAGATAGGTTAGTTAATATATTTCATTGGACCAGCTTCTGCTGGTGAGAGATGAGCTTACATAGAGAGGAGAGCTGTGTTAACTCCTCTACCCCACATGCCTAGTATAATTCCTCTGGCACTTCTTCTCAAGAGGCTTTTGAGACACACAAATAAAATAGCAACAGCTTTTTCAAATAAAGTTTTAATTTGATTTCCCTGGAAGGGCTGGTGAATACTATGCTCTCTGGTGGGGGTAATCCTCAAACACTGGACACACTGATAGGATGATCTGAGCTTGTTTGCTCTGTGTCTGCAAGTAAAAGTCAGTTGCCAGGAGGGCACAGATCAGCATTCATGTCATGCTCCCTGTCAGTATCCGGCCAAGGCCAGGGAAACTATTAATGATCCAACCAGCGGATCAAATTCAGTGATGAATCTTGGTCATGTGCCACCTGGGGCACATTGCACATATGCTAAAAAGCCTATTGTTTTTTTAAAGAAGTGTTGGGTTTTTTTGGAGGGTAGCGCAGGAACCCCTTTGTCAAATGGCCCCAGATTTGGATCAGTAACAAACCTCATCTACTTACTCACCCTTAGAGGCACACCAAATTTCAAGACACTCTGAGTCACCATGTAGATGTAGAGCACTTAGAAGAGCTGAGCTCTAACTTGAAATCTGGCTTGAACCTTATCTAGAGCAGGGCTGTTGCCCTGCTATAATACACAAGAGAATTCAGTCTCTGCAGCCCATTCAGTTTACCTGAGACAGCTGAACATGGTGACAACTAATGCCTATCTAGTGCATGAGGTGGGGGTTGAGATTGGGGCACCTGTCAGGCTGGGACTGCAATGAAACCACCTGTTTGTTTCACATCAGTCATTAGGCAGTAATCAGGGAATAGCACTGAAGCAGGGAGAGCAGGAGAAGGCTACCGCACTTCTTCGGGAGCTGCTGGCCAGTGCTTGCTCTTGGTAAACACCAGGACCGTAACTTGTACCCCCTCGCTTAAATGGTTCCAGAGTCATTGGGAGAAAAGAATGCCCGGAATGCACCTCTTGATCTGCCCCAGAACACCCACACCTTAACTGGAGGAGGCACAGAGCTGGTAAAACAAGCTCTTTGGCCCTTGCACACTGTATCTTCTCCTAGGGGGCCTATGCAGCTGCATCAAACGAGTCTTCTCATTTTCACTACCAAAGGGTTGCCAACGCTCATGATTGTATTGAGAGTCTTGTCATATCTACCATCTTCCTTAGGGCCTCAGCTCCTGCAGTCATGCAATTAGATGAGACTCTCAGCTTTCATTTAAAAATGTGAGTTTCTGCACATTATGGTTACAGATACAAGTTTGAAAACATGATCTGAGCATAATCTAGAAGCTCAAACAAGAAGGCAAACAAAAAGAACCCCCGATTTTTTATTATGCAGTCTCATGATTTTTAAGTCAATTTCATGAGGGGGCAGGCAGAGTTGTGATTTTTGAACACTTGGGGGTTGACAGTACTGACACTACTTGACCAGGTCTTTGAACCAATGATGTACCATATGCATTAAAAAATTTATATCCAGCTGTTAATTACCTGCACCATCCAGCCCCTCATGTACAATTTAGCATGGTAGCAAATCAATAATTTTACTGTATCCAAATCACACCTAAGTAAAGGACATGTGTTCCTTCAATATATGCTTGTAAAAAAGCCAGAAAAGAGAATCCAAGGTAAGAACCTGCTAATTTTGTACTGATTTCTATTCATTTGAGGATTTGTCCATACACTGTACACATTCCAGTAGCCTCCAGCTGGTGCACATACAGATCTAGATAATCTTTTGCCTTTATTAGTAGCTCAGCAAATTTTGCAGAAACATAATGCAATTAGGCATATATTTTCCCTTGTGAGGCCAATCATTTATTTGGTCAATTACCAGAAATTAGAATTTAAAGTTGTTCATTGTCTGCTTCAGAATAATAAATAACTGGATGGTTTTCATCCATGCCATCAGATGGCACTCAAAGCCTGCACTTCATTCTCTCTCCTTTGAATGTTTTCTCTAGTGGGAAACACTAAAAGACTAAAGGTGACACTGCTTTTACTACTTTTGAGAGAGAAATTAAAATATAATTTAAAAATCTCCCTTAGAAAGAACATGTAACCACGTTCTCTGTTTTTGTCCTGGATAATTCTTTACTGGGAGAATGATGAGCAGAGTAGTTATGCCTATGATGGTTCCCATATTGAGGCCACAGCAGTGCAAGAAGTATTTGCTCCAGTTTGTGGAACTCTCTGCTGAAGGAGCATATAAGAACCAAGGAGTACGTAGTTAGGCTGTATTACACATGCTATCCAGACAGTTTACAGACTAGCTGCTTTTTGAGGGGCTTACATGCCTCATTAACATTGTTTTCATGTTAAAATTTAATTTGTTTTTGCTGATGTTGTAACTTTCACCACTATACAGCACAGCCCTGATGTCACTCAAGGCAGAAACCCTATTCTCTTCTGGGCCTTGTTTTGCATCCTGCACACCATCAGCACTTAACAGATAATGAATAAAACTTGACTCTAATGTCTGAACAATAAAGATATGTACAGAGTCTGGCTTACAATGATGCAATTAAATTAGGAATGAAGTGCAAAGGCTATTTTTTTAAAAGGACATTGACAGCCTCTCTTACTTTAGATCTATGTTGAATTCTCCAAAGCCTCCTATGCAATATAAATCGATTGGCATTTTGTTTGACAAGACGGTAACTCCAGCAAAGGCCCCATCTGGCGAAGAGTTCCGAGTCAGGATTCTGTCAAACAGATTGCAAATCAAATGGAGATCGTGTAGCAGGTGGGTTTTATAACAGCAGTTTGTTATTAGTCTTTTGGCTTAGTTTGACGATGGTAGGCAGAATTTTCTGACAATAATAGCAAATTCAGCAACACAAAGTGTCTTGCAGATGCTGCTATCTATGGGAGATGCCAGTTCTTGGCAGCAGTAGCTTAGTATCACTTTAAATTAAAGTTGGGCCTGAACCAAAATCCTGGCTCCTTGAACTTTGGGTGGGTTGGAACCAAAGTCCAGCTCTCGCTCTCTGTCTTTTAGATGATTTCTTTGCTTTAAAAAGAGAAACATTGCCACAAAGCATTTCTTCTTTAGATCCCGCTTCAGTGCCTCCCTCACGCTTCAAAAGGATCCCATGCTTGTGACAGCAGAGATGTTTCCATGACAACAATCCATTATGTTGCCTTGAGCAAAGAATTATAACTTCAATAAATAATTACTAAAATAAAGCTTCGAATGACGAATTATTTAGATAATGGAAATATTGTTTTAAGAGGGGTTAGCCACTTAAGGATGTAACCCCCAAACTCAGGTTAGAGACAGAATCTGACTCAAATGTAGTCCCAGCTTTCTTTGTGAAACGATCCCAGTAATAAGGTGAGAAGTCGTTTCCAAATGCTTTAAAGAGGTAGAAGCCTGAGATTAGCGCCCCTACTTTAGCTTGGACTGGGTGATTTTTTTCCCCCCTTGTGTAATCTTTTTCATCACAAAAGTGAGTTCTGATACCTTGTGTGGCATGTTCCACTCAGAGGAATCCTGCCTCTTCCAAGAGCTGTAAAGAGGTTTTAGTGGCCAAAAGTAACTTGTCTCTAGTTCTGATGTTAAGGTCTGCTCTGTTCCTTAGTCTAATAAAAATGGTCATGGCTGTCTACAAGAGCAACCACTCAGATTAACCTTGGACAGTAAAGGGACAAAAGAATCAATACAGCTTCCCTTGCAAGTAATGTCAGGACATTTTACTTAGAGTTATAGTAAAGTCAGAAATTAACCTTTGCCTCACCAGGTGATGTGCTGCTGAGGTGCAGAGCACAGTTGTTCTGTGTGTGTTGACAAGATGCAATTTTTGGCAGGGACAAAGTTGCAAAGGTGACTTAAATTTCTTATCAGTTATTCTAATATACTGCAAAGTTATTCTAATATGCTGCATACACAATGTACTTATGCTTTCAGGTTAATAAAAAGGAAAAGGTACAAAAATCATATCAGGGTTGTGTAGAATATTCAGTTAAATTTGCGTATCCTGAAATATGGATTTGGACCAATTTTGGAAAACACTACAGATTTCATGGGTTTTTTTCTCTTAAGAATGGGACCACCAATTTTTGAGCAAAACCCTCAATTTTAAAAATTTCAAGGTTTGAAATTTGTAATTTACTTCCAGCAAAGATTTTTTTAATTTCAAAACATGTAATTTCAAAACCTTGATAGTGCAATACAAACACTGAAATTTTATGACATTCAGAGATCACAAAGTGGTGCAAAATGATATTGTGAATATTTTTGTGGAAAAGCGATTTTGCAAACTGTGCTAATTTTGCATGGTCTTGTGAGTTCAGTTAATATATAACACATCAATATGCTGATGTGCAACTACTGCAGTTCACCAGGACAAACAGTGGCCAGATCATGATGATTCATAGCCAGACTTGCAGTAAATTGATTCTCCTTGTGAAAAATCCTTTCCTGTATTTATAAATGTCTGATTCATAAATCTCTCCTAAAGCTACTTCTGATAATTGCTTAAGTGATCCTTATTTGTGCTATATTAAATGGAGAGTCTCAGTGGAAATATTTCAGTCCTTTATTCTGAAAACTCTTTATCCTGGGATAATTGATCTCCTGATTCCAGCTGAGATGCTTATGTTAAAACATCTTGAAAGATGGACCAGTTAACTGCAATACAGGTACCCTAATTAATGCAGCATGTTATGGTTCTGTCATAAAGTGGACCTAATAGATGACCCTGAACTATAGTTTTACTTATATTCCCTTAATTTTTGACTTTAACAATAGAAATAACATCATTAATGATACTGGGTTTCCCAAAATAAGAGAGTGGTAGGTAAGGTAATGCTTACCCATCTTTCTGAAGCACTTTGAAATCTGTGGATGAAAAGGGTCTATATAAATACTGATAGTTATTTTCTCAGAGTCTATGCCAGCTGTGACTCTACTGTGTTCTGGATTCAAGTTTTGCTCCTTGCTGCACAGGGTGTGGGAATGGGTAAGTATCACAGGAACAGGTCATGGCTTCCTAAGGAAAAATCTGTGGGAATGGTTTCTGGGAGGAGAGCGTTGCAAGATTCTTTTTGGGGAATTTGTCTCAAGAACTCCTTGGGGGATTAAGGTTGACACTTTGTCCCTAAATACCTAGGGTCTATGCAAGAAGCCAGTACAATCTCTGTGGAGAGCTTGTACCTCTGCCCCGACTCAGGCCCCCCTGCCTCCCCAACCTGTTTCTAGACTGCATGACCCAGATGGCTATGAATGGCTTGTCTATGTGAAATTTATAGGTAGGGCCTATGGGGAGAGAGAATAGATTCCATTGTTCAGACTCAGTTTTGAGACTGCATTTGTATAAGACCATTGTGTTTCTATATAATGAACTGTCGGGATGGTTTTGTGCATGGTACATGAAGGCTGCCTCTCTGTGGTAGATTTACATTAAAAATTGAAACAGTCAAACTGGGTTTATAAGCATCTGTGGTTGCTAAGATACAGTCACTAAAAATCCTGTAAATCTTCCACTTAGAAAATATCCCGGCAAAATGGGCCTTTCAGTGCTGGCAGCACAGGAAAGAAGTATAACTTTCAGAAATGGACTGTAGAGATGGTCGCCTGTTTAGCCTCCGTTTGAACAGAAAAGCATAATGAATTAGAACCCTGCATATTAGTTTACATTACATGTATTCAGTACAATGAAGTTGCAAGGTGCTTATGATTGTTATCAGGTGAGTCTGTGATCCAAAGACAATAAGGTGCATCTATGCAGCCAGCAGTTCTCTCAGAGCCCAGGTCAATAGACATGGGCTCTTAAAAGTAGCTATGTAGAGATTCAGGTTCGGGCTAGAATGCAGGATCTGAAGCCAAGGGAGGGGAGCCCAAACATCTGCACAGCTGTTTTTAGCCTCCTACCATGAGCCTGAGTCTGTTGACCCAGGCTCTGAGATTTGCTGACTCTCTGTTGATACATCCTAACCGACCCCATTCAAGTCAATGGGTGTGCCACACATTCTTTCAGATTCAACAAGAGGGGAACTCAAGTCACTTTATATAAGAAGCAACAGCTGCAAACAATAGATGGTCAGAGCTAAATGTGTTAGCTGAGGCATTTCCCTGGCTGCAGACACAGGAGTTAGGATATCAGTTTTGCAGCCTGTGCCTGTGTTAGGATATGTTTACTCTGCACCATTTACACTGGTTCTTACCTGGATTTCAGCTTTAAGCCCCATAATCTTCCACATAGAAAACCCTCTAACCTGGGTTTAGAGGTGCTTTGGGCTCAGGCTGGGATTTACCCAGGGTGGGGTGGGAGTTAAGAACCTGGGCTCCACTTTAACACAGGCTGGAACCCACCCCCTTTGCAGTGAGGATGCAGGTACATCACTGGAGTTCCAATCTCCTCCAATGCTTTTCTCACTGTTTCCCTGGCAACACATACAAGTTCTCCTGCAATTAACACAATTGACCAGGAAGTGTCCCAGCACAAAGAGCCATAGGCTATGCAAGTGCAGAAGCTGTGAGGTAACAGGAGCAGGGCTTTGCGATGGGGACATTCACACCTGAGTAAAGCTAATCTGGGTGCCAGTCACCTACATTAACTCTGCAGAATAAATGCAGCCTTAGGGCCTGGAAGCGTGGAGAAGCAGATGTGACAGTGACTCTCAGAGGAAGAAGAGAGAGGGCACTCCTTGTGCACAGCACTCAGGGGAGTTTCACACTGGGAGGTTTCTGAGAAAGGCAACTGCATGTTATTGTTCCTGCTCACGAAAACAGGACTCTGTATATTGTTTATAAATAAATAAGATCACATGAAAGAATTTACCGGACTCTCATGAACTATTCCTCCTCCTCCTAATGGTAACAAACCTGTAAGGCCTTAAATGTTGACTAATCTTGGGCCAAACGGAGAGCAATACATTTATTTACTTATTGACTTACTATTGCGCAAGATCGGCTGGTCCCTGGAGCCGCCCCTGGCCATGAGCCTGATCCTCAGCTGGAGGTGCTCATTGGCAGTGTGTCACTTCGCACCAGCTGAGGATTCGGTTTCTACAGTTGGCTCTAATCTGTCTTTAGGTTGCAGAGACATGTGGGTCTGACACGGTCTTGTCAGCTAGGGCTGCTCTTTACTGCTGTGTTAGCAAGTCACATTCTGACACCAGTGCTCCTGCTCGCCGCTGGCCAGCTCTTAGGGTATGGTTACACTTACAAGATTATAGCGCTATAGGTTATAGCGGTCCCCTTATACAGTAATATGTATAGCGCTATTGTATGTCCACACTCAGATGCTCCTGCGGTATAGCATGGCCACATTTGGGGCACTTAATGCGGCATTAAGAGCAGCGCATTAGGGCAGGTATCCCAGCATTCAGCTGGGTGCAACGTGCTTTTTAAACGAGGGGGGTGAGGGGGGATGCGTTGTGTGTATGCGGAGGGAGAGAGAGAGACAGTGGTTTTTCCGTTTTTCTGAAAGCCTGTCAGTGAGCCTCCGTTCACAGAGGGCTTTGTTTTCACACAGGCTCCCTCCTTAAACATTTGCATTGCTTATCTGCCGAGTTAAGAAAGAAACTCTAAAGAGGTACTTCCGCATTCCTCCAGCCGAGTTCAAAACAAAGGGAAGAGACGTCAATTGCCTTAAATGGCTCTAGGCATCTCCAGAGATCACTTGTAGCGCAGTGGGTGTCCACATTCTTGCTGTAGCGCTACAGCAGCTGCGCTACAGCCCTTATTCCCCATGAGGAGGTGGATTTATAATAGCACTATAACTCAGCAGTTATAGCGCTCTACGTGCCTTGCCAGTGTGGACGGGGAGTAGGTTATAGCGCTCGTGGGGGCTTTATAGCGCTATAAAGTGCCAGTGTAACCATGGCCTTAGTAACAAAGGCGATGGCGTTTCACAAGTGTGCTGGAACCGAACACCCCACCTAGACAAGAACGAGCCGTTATGTTACTTAGGGCCTATTACTCTCGTTAGCCTGCCGCTAACCTCCGCCTCCCCCTGCGCTCGCGGAGCCTGTGTGCTGCGTCCAGGAGCAGGTCTGACCAGTGCTGCAGCGCTGCGGATGGCGGGGCCAGTGAACTCCCGCCACCGCCCCCCCCCAGCAGCAGCTCAGGCCCCGCCGGAGCCATGCCGCTGCAGCACGGTCCAAGGCCACGCCTGGACGCGGCGCTGACGCTCCGGGCGAGCGAGGAAGGCTGGGGCCGGGGGACAACAGGGGAGGGGCCAGGGGAGTAACCTCCCCAGCGGGGCGCTGGGCGGGGTGGGGGGGAGAATTAGCTCGCTGGTCGGCTGTGGGCCCCGGGCCGTCATTTGCCCACCTCTGTCCTAGAGCAAGGGAGTTTGCCATGTGGTTTAGGTTTATCCTGCTGGGCACTAGGACTGAAGAGAGACACTGCAAGGGGAAAGGGGCGTATTGCTTGATGTGTTGATTTGCAACTGCGTTGTAGCCCACCACTATCTATTCCTACGTGATAAACCAAGTGAGCCCAGGTAGTTCGAGGACTGGAAATGTGCCAGGGGACGGGAAACAAGAAATGACAGAGGCGAGGTGTGTAAGACTGTGTCGTTCTCTCCTCCCACCCTTGCCACGTAAACATAAAGCTAGGTACAGTCTAGCTGTGGATCTGAAGAAGCTTTATGCTCAATTATTTTGCTCCCCCAGCGATGCTGAGTGCAGCAGTCACTCTGTGGGTCAAATCAGTCTGACAGAGATGAACTCAATTTCTTCAATGGGCATTTTGCCTCGCTGTAGGATTTGGCATTGCAGGTTTAATTTGTATCACCATAACTTAATAATGCTGCTTCTTTGAGGGATTTGTCCTGTCACAGTGTTTTCATCTTGACACTGACTTTTTTCCTAATGAAGTCTCCCCTGGAATGGCTCGGTGCCGCTATTTAATCACGAATCTCTTCTTGCTAGGTATCTTTAACAGAATTTCTGCTTCCATATATTTGATGGTAGGTGCTGTTTAGTTAATACTTTTAAAAAATGAGAAAACTAAATATTTGTGCCTCTTTTCTGATGGACAGGGCTCGCCCTTCTCATTTATAAACCGGTACAGTTCTTCTGTCAGGTGTTAAAATAATTTAACATGTGCTGACAAAAAGACATGTTCCCACTTCTGACAGAACTGGGGCTCCCGCTTAGATGAACATAACATTTAGGAATTACGAAAGTCGGTTACTATTTTAACGTGTTTTTCTAAACTTGAATTATCTGCTGCATCCTACCCACTTTATACTGGCATAGTTCCTTTTGACTTCAGTGGGAGCATTGTCTGTACGCCAGCTGCCATACTTGCCTTTAGAACTATAGAAATTTAAAATGTTTTCTTCTTTATTGGCATTTACCTATCATAATTTTTTTTCTTTGTTTCTTTCTGATTTGGGCTGATTTTAAAACCACCTATGGAATTTAGAAATCCATCATTTTCAAAAGTGACTTAGGCAGTTTTGTCTACATTGCAAAAACACCAACAAATATCTCCCCAGCATTCCTAGGCTGCAGTCCAGCTCCAGCCAGAATAGCTACACTGCTATTTTTAGTGCTGTAGTGTGAGCCCAATGAACCTGTGCTGTAGACCTGGGCTCTCAGACTCTCTGCTGCATTTTTGTTGTTTTTGTTGCTGTGTTGACATATCCTTAGTCTCATTTACAATTTAGGCTCTTAAAGGTGTTTAAGCACTTAAAAGATGTTGACAGGTACCCAGTAGAATTTTCCATAGCACCTACATTCCTTTCGCCTTGCTTAAAAATAAGGCACAGCTCAGAGTCATTTGTTTATGCAATTTTTGCAGTCATTTTATTGAAAAAGCTGGTATTAACATATTTATATTTTTATTCAATAACAGTTAGCTAATCTGTGCAACACAAAGAATGCAGCCATGAACAACAGCTTTCCAAACAATCTGATTTACCAACTGTACCATCATTTACTCTACGCCACTGAAAGCTCAAACCAAAAACAAAAAAAAGTTTTAAAAGTTTCACAATGACGTCAACTTTCTTACATTCCAGAAGACCAGGAAACTGAATCATAGCAGTGATGTCAGAGTAATGAATGTGATACTGGTCTTTAAAAGGATTTCCATATTTTCCTCAGTAATCACCTATCATCATTTTGGTCTGGAAATCAATAATTTTGTAAAGCTCCAAAAATGTATTTTTATTGTTAGTTATTTTAACAAGATCTTTTTGGTACCCAAACTTGAAACAGAATAAGGTACTTGAAATAAAAATAGTATTACTGTTGTATTAAGATCTGCTTTATAAGTTACATATTGACTCTTACTTGAGAATGTTAGAAGCTAAATATGTTTTACAGTACTTCTAGCAGTAAATGCCAGTATGAGCTGTTAGCATTTTTGGACTACAAAGGTTAATTAATGGAAGTGGCCAAAAGTCAAAGAAAGTGTATGACACCCTTGAACCAGTAGTTTGGCATTAACAAGTTTTCTATACAATTTACCACATTCTTAAATCTTTTTACAAGAAAAAAATTGATTAACTTTAATTAGAATAAATATGTACATATAATACTGCCCATTTCTTCTAGGGTATACAGTATTTTATAAACAAACATTCCTCATTCCCTTTAAAATTAACCTACATATTTCATACTGTCTGTGTATAGTATGGCTGGAAACTGATGCACATGCGTTTGTGCTTCTACACACGGAAGATACAGTATCAATCTAAAAAATTTTAAACATACATAGTTCATGTGACATGTCAAGACTTCATATAAAAAGTTGTCACTTTTTTTTTTTTTTGGTAAACCTTGGAAGTAGATTTTCCCCAAAAAAATCATAATATAAAAGCATGCAGGTTCATGTATTAGTTCATTCTTCAAAAAGTTAGTGAAGAATGGGGTAAGGTTGTTAACCATTTCGAAGTGGGGGATTTTTAACAAGAGCATATCAGCCAAGGCATCTGAATCAGTTACACTCCTTTATTCATGAGTTGAAAAGAAATCATTTGGGGTAATAATTTTTCTGCAGATTTTATTAGTCATGCTGAAAGATTTCCTAGCTTAAAAAGCATTTCCAAAATGGTACACCATTTCTATACACTTCCTAAAGGAAATATCTTCCATTTACACTGAAGTTCAATTGAAGAAACAACGGTAAAAACAAATTTAAGTAGAATTTTAGTTTTCCATTTCAACCAGGAGTCATCTTTTCATTTTACAGTCATTTTAAAATTCACTGAGCCACACTAAATTCTTGACTTGCCATTCATAGTAGTTAAACCTGTGTTTCCTGGGGATTCTGCAAATAAGTAATAAGTGTGATGCAGTAAACATCCCATGTGGGATTTTCAAAAGGTCTTAGCCCTGATTTAACTTAATGTTTGACTTCAGTGGAAACAGAGTTAGGGCAACACTTGAGGGTTTCTGAAAATGTCATCCCAAAATTGTAATAGCACGTGTATATGCATTAACCAGCGTCTCTTTATGTGTATCTTTATGAATAGTCACCATGGAGTGGCAAATCCTGAGTTTTGAAATGGTACCTGTTGTAATTAGTGTTGTCACATTCTACAGTGTGATTGGAAATGTAACTGCAGAACAAGCTGCCTTTTTAAACGAAGGTAGTTGAGATTATCGACAGCACTCTTCATTTTTTGACTCAGAAAGTTGAAATACAAAGTCAGGATTTGTTGCAGAAGTAAAAAATTGTAAAAGTGTTTGTGGAACTCCATAATGAGGGCTCAATGGCTAGGGACAAGGAATGTAATAAGGGAAATAGGAACAACTTGTCACTTGTTAATAACTGTCTTGGGCAAGGGTCAGCAACCTTTCAGAAGTGGGGTGCCGAGTCATCACTTATTCACTCTAATTTAAGGTTTTGCGTGCCAGTAATATATTTTAACATTTTTAGATGGTCTCTTTCTATAAGTCTATAATATAGAACTAAACTATTGTTGTATGTAAAGTAAATAAGGTTTTTAAGATGTTTAAGAAGCTTCATTTAAAATTAAAATAAAATGCAGAGTCCCCCCCCCCCCACAGTGGTGTCCAGGACCTGGGCAGCATGAGTGCCACTGAAAATCAGCTCATGTGCCGCCTTTGGCACCCATGCCATAGGTTGCCTACCCCTGGTCTAGGGCCTTCCTTTTGTACACAGCAATATATGGGGAACACAGCTATTCCTACATTCATAAATAAGTCTACTTGACTTTGAGAGCCCAGAAATCATTCCTGAAAAAAATCAAGGGACCAATGTGGAAAAAAAAGAGACTAACAATCTAATAAATTGGTAAACACTGCAGACTGTGAAAGAATGCAGCACAGCAGGATGCTGGTCCTGTGAAGCAAAACTGTCCCTTCAAGAGTCAACTGGAGTTTAGGGTACTCAGCACCTCACAGGATCAGTCCTGAAATGAATACCCCTGATAGTTTAAAAAACAGAGCTAGACCACAATACTGAATTCACAGTAGTGCTTTTTTACTTAAACAATTATACAGTTGCAGTGATTTAAAACATTTGGTTGCCGCCAACCATGATACAGACTGAGGGGTGGAGGGAGGGAATCTACAAATTCCACCACAAATGACCACACTTTTGTGACGACCATGTCCTTCTACAATTCTCAAAAGGCTGGTTAATACAGAAAGATAGTGATAGATCTAGTGCATTTCTGAGTTCACTTTATCCTGAAATATGTACAGATTGTTTGTCGCAGCTATAGCAATTATGTTCTCAGTTGGGTGCCAGGCTGTGTGCAAGATCTTCTTAGTAAAGTCCAAACTGTCGACACTGATGTCATCTTTCCTTCGCTTGCCCCCTACGCAGACTCGGCGGGGTTTTAGAATGGCTCGTGGCTTACTGCTCTCCCGGGATGCCTCCAAGGTAACATCCCGCTTGGTGTTTCGGTCAAACATTCGAAAGAAGTTGTTATATGCACCTGTCATAATAACACTGAAGAGGGAGAAAACAAAAGCAAGAATAAATAGCAAAATACACAAACTCTACCACAAGCGGGAGTGGATCAGTACAATACAATTACTTTTCCCTGCCATGTAATTGAACTCTCTGGAGTTCACAAACGTGTGTTACTGTGCAGTTTAATACTTATGGACTTTGACGTTACATGGTCTCTCATTATCTCATGGCATTTAATATACTGTAAGGTTGCTTCTGTATTGTTAATCCCAAGTGTTCAAAAATCATGTCAAAGCCCCAAAATCATTAGACTGATTAAAAAATGTGATTTAAAAATAATAATTCTTGGGCCTTTAAAGTTCAAATTTTCAAGCTTTCTCCATAACTATGAAACTTTTATTTGAATGAAATGTAAGCTCATGACTCCAAGAGCTATGTTTTTAAGAAAAACAGCAAATATTGCATGAGTTGCTATGGGATAGCAAGAGTTGACAGCATTGTTTACTTTACAATATTCAATTCAATACAATGGAATATTGCCAAGAAAGATGTTTGAGGAGTTACTAGGATCAGGTCAAATTCATTGCATCTGTGAATTTTGTATGTGAAATTAATTTTCTTACAGCCTTACATTATTATTATTATTTGTACCATCATAGCACCACAAGCATACACCAGGGCCCCTTGTGCTAGGCACTGTACAAACACAGAACAAAATGACAGGCCCTGCCCCAAAGAGCTTACAGTCTAAGAATAAGGCAAGAGAAACTAGACGAATACAGATAAACAGGGGCGTATAAGAAAACAATGATACAATATTGTTTAGACAGACAAGCCAGGAACAGGCTAGTGGAAGAGGTAGAACACACATGCAGGGTAAACAATGTGATGGTAGCAAACATCAGGTTAGTTCCAAAATTTGTGTGTGTTGGGGGGTGGATTTACTTAGGACAGGATAAGCTAAATCAAAAGAAAAGGAGAGAGGGGTGAGAGGAATAGGGCAGGGGCGGAGAGGGTAGTCAGGTGTGAATCTGAGGTGAAGGGGCTGTGAGAAGGGACGGAGGATGGAGCAGACAGCCAGTCAGTGCAGGACAGAGGGAAGTCAGAGAATATTCTAGAACTTTGACTAGATGTCCAAAGGTGCCTGCTTGGTCTGCTCCTGCTTTTACCAGGTGAAGTCTCTGGCTGGCTCCTCTCTGCAGCTCATGAAGGGTGGTTGAGGAGAGGCACCACATGGGTAACTAGTGTCCCCATGTGTGTGCGGTCTCCCCTCCACATTCTAAATCCAGGGGAGGTGTGAAAGGCGAGAAGGGGTGATCCTGGTTGGGTCCTATTTTACCCATCCCTACCCCCTGTGCAACAGTCTCTGCTTTGGACACTGTTAGTAAGTTTGGGGAAACAAGCACTATGAGAACATTTATCCCCAAATACTTTAATAAAAAGATGTTTACCAATAAACTTGATGTGACAGCGTTTGATCTGCTACACAATCACAAAAGGAGACATGTCCTTCCATCCCTCTGCACAAAGCCTGCGTAGCCATGCCTTTTGCAAGGCTATTTGCAGGGGCTAGAGAAAGCAATATGGAATTTAGCTTCTCCTCAAACACAAGCTGACCCCTAATCTAGCCCATAGTCTGCAGTAGTGATTGTGTCCTGCTCCAAAATCTTCCATCACAAGAGATGATAGTCTGGCTCCACTGAAGTCAATGGATCTTCAGGTCACTAAGTCCATATGGTCATGGATCCTATGATCTTGCCTATAAACCGTGCCGCTCCCCCCCAGCCACTAACACTGAACTATTGCGGGCCAAAGCAGACATTCCCAAGCAGTGGTCAGAGTGTGGAGACCTTGCTGCAAAGCTGCTCCACAGTTATACTCCCTGCACTGAGGCCCCATTGTAGGGTGTCAGTGGTATGGAAAGCATCCCATTGGCTCTCTGCACTAGGGAGAAATGTCACCAAAAGCTCATGTGGTCTTTAAAGAAGGAGCTATAGAATCATAGAAATGTAGGGGTAAAAGGGAGCTTGAGAAGTCAGCAACTCTAGCCCCCTGTGTTGAGACAGGACCAAGTAACCCTAGACAATCCCTGACAGGTGTTTGTCCAGCCATTAGCGTCATTAGTTGATATGTAATACAAATAATACACTAAAAAATTAATAGGAACTGTGCTACTAAATGACTTTGCATCATATCTGCTGAGACATAGCTGCCTCGCTCACTGTCTTCACTTCAGAAACAATATAGAGACACGGCAGAAACTCAGGCAAGCTATATTCTGCTTCATGAATCATTAGCAATATTGCCAGCTATGTCCTGATTCGATGTAGCTGATGATAGCCTAGAATTTGACACAATAGGATTTTATTTTATATAGCACTTTTCATAGAGCAGATATCCTGATATGCTGAAGACAGCCACAATGAGTCAGACTGTGGTAGGGTAGGGACTGTATAGGACACAGCAACCACTATACTCAGCAATAACTTGCATACAGATTTGGATGGATTGTCACAGGGCTTCCTAGAGTTTCCAGGCATTAAGTGGGAGTGTGACTTGCTCCACCCTTAGAGGGTGTAACATGCACTCTCCTTCAAGAGCCATCCAGTTCTGCTGGCTAAGGCGGGGGTGGGGGGGCAATGCTCTTCCCTTTCTCACCTACAGAGACCCTTATAGGACAGCATCTCTAAACTCGAGAGAGTGCAGGTACAGCAGTTGTAGCCAGATTCTGTATGGAGACAGTCTTCTTCTCCCTTCTCCCTTCTCCCACCTCCCCCTCCCACCCAGGCAAGGGCCTGGCACAATCTCACCTTTATGCAACAAACAGTAAAATAAAAGATGCTCATGTGAATAGCTTGATAAACTGTATGCAAGAAGCCCCATAAAGCCTACTGATCAAGATTAGGCTTGTTTCAGAAAGTGAACCAGCAGCAGTAAATCTGACAGTGCGCTCCTTCCAAATCACCATGTCTTGTCATTAAGACTCCTGCTGTAATGGTTATTCACAACATGAGGGAAAAAAAGGGTATTTCATATTTCTGTGCTAACACGCAGCCTTTGATTCTGTCTTATGCAGTTCTGTGGCTTCTCCCCCTGGGCAAAATTTTGAAACTGGTTTGTAATGATGGGGCATCATGGACCTTAGACCTCTACATGGCTGGAACACATTTCCCTCGGGAATAAAAACCCTCCCTTCAGATGAATCCAGAAATAGCAAGGGGTGCAGTTTTCATGCAGGCAATGTGTCAGCTGAATCGCTCTCAGTCATGGTCAAAAATCCTTTTTTCCAATAATGTTTAGTATGCCGCAAAGTTACCTCTGCAGTCCATTTGATTTGTTATTTTTTGAACATTCACGTTAAAAGAAGTTTGTTTTCTTCGGCTGGCTCACTTACAGCTATAGGGCCATTTTTAATATAAGCATCCCCATTGTTTTGTACGTAGATGATTACTGTTCATGCTGGCCCTCGTTTCCGCCATTTAATGGCATTGTAAAAATAGCATTATGTAATGAAAAGGGGCCATTCTTGTTGAAGGTCACAGACAGACATGAATTATAACTTTACCTTCTGTTTACAATAACATGAAAAGAAGGAGCCTAGCTTAGCATTTCTATTATTCTTGTTCAGAAACACAATTCTGTATCATATGACGACAACATGATAAAATAGAGTTTGTGTGACAGGGAGGTTAAATAGATCCCATATTATAACTGGCAGCCATATGAGATGAGAGAATGTGTGTGTGTATATATATATATATATAGCTCACTTTACAAAAGTGTCCTCTATATTCTTAGCGAGAGAAGGTGGTTGAGATAACATCTTTTCTTGGACCAACTTCTGCTGGTGAGACAAGCTTTCAAGCTACACAGCTCTTCTTCAGATCATATATACATAGATTTAGACAGTTTTGTTCTGCACAGCAGTGCTATAACCAGCATATTGACAAAATTCCTGCAATTAGTGTTCATGCTAGTTAATTTTTCACGTGTGTGTGCTCCGAGCAAAAATTGCTGTTAATTGTTCCACCTGGTTTACTCTGTTTAAGTGCTGCATTACCAGTGTCATTGAAACACTGTGTTCTCTATTCATGGCACAATTATCGACTACTGTTGACAAAGCCAGGCATTTTTGAGTCCTTATTAGAACTGCAACATAGAACATTCTAGAATCTAAAAGTAGAAAAACCCATTAAGCTACCTTGTCTCTCCTCCTGCCCAAACTGCAAACATTAAAACACTGATACTGTGCCCTGCCCAGGGTCACACTTGGCCAGAAGGTTCCTCCACTCCTGGAATGCCATCAGCCAAATCTCCTCTCTTTAGCTTCCCTTTGCACGAAGGAAGATATAAGAAAATGTAGGAACTCAAGTGAATTATCTACAATGTGTACTTGGGTTTGTTTTCCTCCTTTTGTTTTCCTGCTTCCTTCTTTTCTTGCCCTCATTCTATTCTCTATTTCCATCTCTTCCCCCAATCCCCAATCTCCCACTTTCATTCTTTGCCCCTATTTCCAGTTAGGCTTTGTTCCTTCTTTCTTTATCATTTTTCTCTTTTTCTCCCTGTTTCATTCTCTATTGAAATAACTGCCCCTTTCTACCTTTCCCTCTCTTTCTTTGTACTCTTTCCAGTTGTTTGCTATTCCCTGATGTTCCTCTTTTCCCCCATGTTCTGTTACCCCCTCTCAAGTGCTTTCCCCTCGTGTCCGTTTTCTGCTCTGCCCTGTTTGGTCTCCCCTTCTTCCCCTTCAGTTGACTGGCCGCTCTGCCTTACCATCTGCCCATGAAGCCCTTACCTACTCTCACAGCCCGCCTCTTGCCTTTTCCCAATGCTTAATTTGTAATGGAAGAGGGTCCAGGGCTCAAGCAATTTTTTTACATTCATTCACTGATGCGGCAAGCCCAGAAGTGCTGGGACTATGAACTAGAGATGCCAGGACTCAGCCCTTGCGAGCCCTGGTACTGCCTCTTCCACTAAGGATTTCCATTTTTTCCTCTCCCTTCCTCTCAAATGTTTCTAATTTCCTTTCTCTCCATCCCCTTCGGTCTGGATCTAATTGCTGTTGAATAAAGTAACTGATTGGCAGACTTCCTCTTTCATCTTATATAGAGACCTAGTTTCTGTGCTTATGAATTGGTATGAATATAGACCTCTGCACACAACTCCACAGCCTTGGTCTACTATCACAATGGACTTCAATGTAGAACTGCCACATCCCCTGGACACTAGGTAATTGTTGTTGTTGTTGACCTCCTAAGAAAGATGCCAACACTTCATCCCATGCCATATTATTCCTAGTGCTTGGAAGATGGCTCAGATTTTCCTGGAAAATGCCTTCCACTATCATGGGATACCATCAGACATTGTATCAGACCAGGGTCCCAGTTCTGGTGGGAATTTCTCAGACTCCTTGGTGTCAAGTCCTCACCTCGTCATAGACTAGGCAACAGCGAGAGTCAATCAGCTCTTGGAGCAGTATCTTTGCTGCTTTCTCAGCTACCACAAGCATGACTGGCTTCTCCTTCTGTGCTATGCCAACTTTGCATATAACAACATAATCCAAGCCTCAATCCAACATAGCCAATGTCTTGTCATGCCTTTACCCCCTGCTTCTACCCACATTTTCCTGTAGTTTCCCAATACCGGCCCCTCTGGATTTACCCTCCCACCTACACCAGATGTACTGGGAGCTCAAGGAACACTTGCAGTTTGCCAAAACAGGCCTATAAGCACCACGCAGACCTAGACCAACAGGTTACCTCGAATCTGGCCATAAGGGACAAGTTGTGACTGTCTGCCCATAACCTTAAATTGCACTGCCCAGTCACCCAACTAGACAATAAATGCCTGGCCATTACAGAATGGGTAAAGCTACTGGCCTTCAGTTTACCGCTGCACAAGTCTTCACATCCCATTCTGAACACCCTGCACCGAGAACCCATACCCAAACCACGCCAACTCACTGCCACCTCCCATCACATAACATGGACAGGAGGAGTACTTGGTATACTGAGGCCTCAACTCTCACTGACTTAGAGGAAGGCTCCAGGGGAACTGGGAAGGCTGTGGTCGAGGGGTGCCATTTTGGGAACTGGTAGAGATCATTCATGTCCTAGACTTATTGCGAACGCTCCATTAAATGTATCCTGAGACATCGGGGTCTTACTTTCAAAAATCAGGGCCTGCGATGGAGCCAGTCTGGAAGCCAGGCAACCTAACAAGCACAGCCAGCCTGTAGTGGGATACCTAATTGGGTGGAAGAGTCAGCACACTGTCCTTTGAGCCCAGCAGCAGTTGCTCAGAAGCTGTTCAAAGCAGGCACCCATGGCTGTGATAGCTCCTGCACCTGCTGGTATCCAGTATCTGACCCAGCACCACACCTGCCTTGGATCCAACCCTGCTCCTGCATTGCCCCACTCCAGATAACCCAGTTCTGATCATCAGCTCTGACACCTATGATATCTTCTCTAACCACTGGCACATCTGCCCACATCCCAGTCACTCACATACCTGCCCCTAAAGTCACACATGGAGGGTGCTTTCCAGATATGGCTTTCCTATTTCCTGCAGTGTATGCTGTGTTGGACGATTCCTCCTCCATGGCACTGTTTTTCCCCCTGTCATACCAATCTGGACAACTTGGAGGCATCTGCACCATGGGAGAGGGCAGAGCTAGGGGAATAGCGCTGGGATTGCTGGATGGACCAAATAACCCTCTCTCCCCTCTGGACTGCAGGCAGAAAAAATACACCTTGGGGCGGTATCTTTTCTGCAGTGCCCACCCTGGTGCTCACTGTTGCCAGACCACCTCATCACCATAGTATGTGATTGCAGAGGAGATGCATAGATTCCAGGGCCAGAAGGGAACACTGTGATCATCTAGTCTGAACTCCTGTATAACATCTGCCATAGAACTCTAACAAAATAATTCCAAGAGCACATCTTTTTAGAAAAACAACCTGTGTTGATAATGGTCAGACTCTACCACAATCCTTGGCATATTAATCAATGCTTAATTAGCTGTACAGTTAAAAATCTGTGCCGTACTTCCAGTCTGAATTTGCTTAGCATCAACTTTCAGTCAATGGATTCTGTTATTGGGGTCAAAGACAGTGTGGAGGTGAGAGGATTCTTACAGATTTTCTTCCTCCATGGCTGCTCCTACAAATTTTACCTTGGGAAATGGCAATCTAGGCTTTTCAGGTGCTCAGCAAGAAGAGGGTATGGATTCTGCCATCATGGCAAGCTGGTCTTTTCAAAGGAAAGGCCAGTGACTTTCCAAAACTCTGCTGCTTGGGAGGAAATTATGGAGTTTCTTAGGGAAAAGGAGAGAGAAGATCCACTGCACTGAGTTTCCCAGTCCCCATACACATGATTATTTCT
Organism: Dermatemys mawii; assembly: GCA_007922305.1. NCBI lineage: Eukaryota > Metazoa > Chordata > Testudines > Dermatemydidae > Dermatemys > Dermatemys mawii. Next base: position 18,583,257 of record ML677326.1, on the reverse strand, counting down.
ATTTCTCAGGGCAGCCAGTCTTCACCTGGGAACCATACCACACAGTTTGATGGTGGTGGTGGGGAGAACTGGCTGGTTTGAAGTGAGACAGAAGGTTTCATGACTATAAAGCAGATGGTGCATCGGTGGGGAACCCAGCACATTTGCTGATGGACAAGGTTGGATAATAGGCTCAGGAGCTAGGAGACACCCATATAATTGGCCTGGTTGGAATGAGAAACAAGGGACTCCCAATCTCTTCAGAAGTAAAATTTGAGGTGCCAACTTTTGTCTTGATATGCTGATTGATGTCTTCTACATTTTAAATGTGGTTTTTGCTATCAATCCACCACTGCATCATACAAGACTGGGGTAGACAAGTGTACAAAACCAAATCTTTATTAAAGCAGTCATAGGCAAATTGGTGGTTTAGTCCACTGGAACTTGCCACTTATGCAGATTTAGAGTAGACTCAAGAAGCTAACTGGATAAAATATAGGACTCTTTGATAGTTGTGTGTGATTTCATCTATCTACTTGTATGGCCCTCACCACCATGGTAACTGAAAGACTCCTTTGAAGGCTTCTCTCCAAGCAATTAGTTTTTTAAAAAAATTTAACAGTATTAACGTACATAGTTCTTAATATCATCTAGAATGTACAGGAGGAGGTCAAGTGAAACAGAAATTCAACACTGTAATTCACAGATAATCTGTTCAACTGCTGTTAATTCCAGGGCATTTGAGATCAAACCTGAAATAACAATTTGTGCATATTTGCATTCCAAGGTTGGCAGTGGGAAGGGGACACTGTTTTATACATTTTTAGTTAATTGTTCCATTCACTTGGACTCTCAAATCTTTAAATAAAACAGCTATACACAGTTAAGCTTGCATGTTCTGAAGTCATGTAAGTATGTATATCATATATACTATACATGGCATGTGTTTATTTTAACACAGTCAACTAACATAATATGTGCTCAGCTGGTTGCATTATTTTTAAGACCCGCTCTAAATCTCCCCCAATTGCTGTTCTTGCCCAAGTATATAATGATTAATGTATCCTTCAGCAAATGCGATCGGATCTGTCTGATTGTATTAGTTCCTGTTCATTGGAGTTACTGAGCATCAATCACGTTTTAATCAGAGCTTGTGTACATTGATTTTTTTGTAAACAGCCTCAACAATGGGGCTCATTGTGATCCTGAATTAAGCGCTTAATGGCAACAAAAACTAACTAAAAAGAAGTCAACTTTCATATATAATCATGCTTTTAATTTTTTAATGCAACCATGTATGTTTCTAATGTGCCACTTAACCTGTTAAATATCCTAAAACTAGCTTAGCATTTTTATAGAAAATGCCATCCTTATATTTATAATCATTTTATTAACGTAAATATCATTATGGGACTCCCCTTAAAGTCCCGAAGTGCCAACAGGCCTGTCTTACCCTTTGCAAAAAGCTGTATTTAAAATATATATTTTAACATATTAGATGAGCTAGCTTAATATTAATGTGTGTTTTTTTAAAAGATGGGAACTCTTCCTTAAAAACACCAGTACAGACTCCATATATTGTGCACTGAAATAACAAAATAATTGGCACTTATTTGAGCAAGATCGCATCTGCTTGTTCAGAAGTGTCAATGCAAGAGTCACCCTAATGATGAAAATTGGCAGTGATGTATTTAACTCTCGCTCAGACTGTTAAGAGAAAGTGTTCTAAGATTAGAAAAGAAAAACAAAAATAAATTAAAATAAAACGAATGTTGTCTTTTATCAAACTTCTGACCAAAAGTTGTGCTAATTGGTATCTTAAGATTACGCCGAGTATCCCATCCATTTTAAAAAGCAATGCCTAGTGATGGATTCAGACTTGTGCAAGATTAACTATCCTCACACATATAAACAGCATGATAAATTAAGCCTTTAGAAATGGAATGCTCCAACTTAATGAGGATCAGTTGATTTCATACTATGTTGATCTTTCTGATATGTCAAGTGAGCATTAGATTGAAACAATTACTCTCATTTTAAACCCAAATACTGAACAATTCTTGCATTATTAACATGTAGCTATCCAGACACTTTGAGGATGAGAGCATTTTTGTTCATCTAGTGAAGGAAGTATCCGAGAGTGCAAATTCATGGCTGCCTACAAGCATAATGTCTTAGAGCTCCCCATTTAAGGATGGATGAAATGGTTCTAAGATATTAGGAAACTCCAGAAGCTTTGTGATGGTTTTGAAATGTCTGATTAACTCCCTTCTCCTGTCCATACCCACACTTTTTTGCAGTTCTAAATTCCCAGGTTCTAGCCGGGATATGTGTCAATATTCTCCACAGAAAAGGCTATTCAGGTGGTCTCTCCATCCTGGAAGCAAGTAGTACTGGAACTCTCATGAGAAAGCCTGTTGTTCTGAGGTTTCTATCTACTCTATCTACTCTCTGCAGGTTCAAGAGGTTCAGAGAAGAACTCTGGATGCTTTTCCAAATCTGAGTCCATCCTAATTTTCTGAGCAAATCCTAATTTTCAAACATCTCAAGTCATGCTCACCACCAGTAGCCGTCTCTAGGACTGGTTAGCCCTGGCACAAGGGAGCCTAGACCCAAGGTGTCACAAGACACGGTGGAGGATTTTACCCCAGTGTGGTCACTGACTGGGAATCCATAAAACAGAAGAATTTATCCAGTGGTGAAACATAGCTAATTCCCAGTATAAAATCAATTAAACTCAGGTAGAATATCCCAAAGGCAATGGTCTTGCAGCGTCAGTTGACCGAGTCACTTAAAACTAGGCTGGATGAAGTACTTGGGAATATTCTATAATAAATGATTTTACATTAACGGGATAACCCAGTAGGTCTTTCCTGTTTCTAATTTCCATGATACTCTTGTGAATTCTATGAATTGTATGAGTCGGTGTATGTGTGGAATTGTGAAACATCTGCACACCCACTGGGCTAAAGAAAGGTACTTTATAGCTAGAGCAGGAACCATCAACTCAGCAGAATGGTTCCACGTAAGAGATTACAGAGGAATATCGTTTTCTCTGCATGAAGAATATGGTGGAAGGTTGTAGCACCTCAGTAAAGAGAGAACCTCTCTCCCTGGAGTAAAATAGGAACTGAGCAAAGGCAATTATAGTCCAAAAAAAAAGAAGAATATATCTAACAACATTATAAAGCTTTAATTTGTACCTCTGTGTGTGTATGAGATAGAAACTCAGACCCATTTTCAGATGTATGAGGGGATGGATTTCGTTTATATGGGTGGTGAATATTATGGGTCATATACTCTATTCAGTCCTCACAAGGATCTGCCATTCATGTCAATGGGAATGTTGTGCAAAGAGTGAGGGCAGTTTCTGACAACTACTTGGCTTTTAGAAAAGGTAATCTTATCCTTGTTGTTATAAAGAAGACAGTAATATTAATTATATTAACTTGGTATATCATAATATAGAGATAAATTATAACGTTATGGAACAAATCCTGCTCTGTTCTACCAGAATGAAGCTAACACCTAAGGAATAAATGAACAGAATAGGTCTATTGTTCCTCCACACACAAAAATTGCATGACATTAGAAACAGTGACCAGTGGTCTGCAAAGTACTGGTTCTTCCTCCCTCCTTATTTTAAGCTGCTAGATTGGATTTAAAAGGAAGCTACTTTGTTAACTTGCCTGAGCATGTGTTTCCTTAGCAAAAACCCCCATGTGACGGGTTGTGAAAACATTTTTTAAGTCAGTCATGGATTTTTTTGATTCTTTCAGCCCATTTTGGTGCTTTTGGTGGAAATCAGTGGAATTTGATTTTCTCCCAGTGGCTGCGTGTGGAGAATAATGATTCCTAAATTGTGGCTGAGGGGGTGAAAAGGTACTACAGCAATAACAGACTGGACACTGATATGGAGAAATGTAACTTGATATGTACAATAACCACAAGTCACAGATGATTTATTGATTGTACTCCATCCTATGGCAGCCCCTTGGTGAAATTAAAATAGTGATGAACATAAGGATGGGTTACCTGTCTGATCCATTCCACGCACATTCAAACTTGTCAAAGATGCAGTCATTTTCATAAAGGGAACATAGCTTGCTCCTAAGGTAATCATGGACCTATTTAATAGAAAAAAGACAGTGCAAATGTTACAAATCTTTGTTTTAGAATATGTCCTATACTATTGCTCTTACAGGTTGGTAGATCTTACAAAAATAGAGAGTACTTCTATCTCTTAAACAAGAGGTCTGTGCTTTTCTACAGCTGAATTAAAAGAGTGCTATAGAATTAACGTAGCAGAAAAGCTCTGGTGAGAGCATGCTCTTCTGAGCATACTGTAGATTACTTCTCTCAGACATGGTTGGTTCCTGTTAGTGTGAATTTCTGAATTCTAGCCTGATTCCAAAATGGATCTTCCCAGCTGATACAGCAGATCTGCTAATGAGAAAACGAATCATCTAATTTAAATAGCAAATAATAATAATCCAAGATCTACAGTACATAGACTTTCACAATATAGGACTCAGAGAGGTCTCGACTCCATTTATTAAAGCTATAATTGTGATATTACATCTCACAGTAATTCAGAAGTAAAGTATAATAAGATACATGGTGTCTTATTTACATAGACTAATACCAGAAAATCTCTTCCACTCATAGCTACTTCATATCACTGATGATGTCTGAGATCTGAAAACAAACCATGATTTCTTATCTTGCACGATTTGAAAGTAAGATTCATAGAAGACCTTGGTTTAGGCTGCATACCTCTATGGAGTGTGAGTTTATCATAGAGGACAGAACTGATGTGCATTGCATTGGTCCTTTAATTAATTCAATTTTTCTCTTCTGTATAATGTTCTTCACCCCCACATTGAAATAAGGAGCCAAAAAATTCCTGCCTCCACAAGGCCTAGTAATCCAGCACCTGCATCTGATATGAATGTTGTATAGGTGATTTTTGAAGAAGTACCATATCAATGAAATGTAACCTACGGACCAAATTTAGTCCAGGCATAAGAAGATGCCCCTTCCATTGAAGTTCACAGAAACTATGTCTGTTTATGTCAGAGCTAAATTTGGCTCTACTGACTGTGGTGTTCTCAGCACATGTGCAGCATCCTCCGCTGGTTGAAGGCCTAGAATCTTCTCCAACAAATACTTTAATACCAGTTTCACAGCTCTGTCTGGCTAGTTCACTCAAGTTTTATTAAAACTAGAATTGTTTGCAATAGCTGCACTGTACTATACAGTGAACACACTTGAAAATTAACTCAATTTTTATGGGCTATAAATTTCTGTCATGGATCAATTTTCAGAATTAGATTAATGAACATTCTATACTAGATATGATCAGTTAAACAGCTAATAAACATGTGGGAGATGTGGGTAGAACGTTTCCCAGTTAAAAACATTTACTGAATGTTGCACATTGTGGTGCACATTCATGGTGGATGCTTCGTGTAACCTTCATAATGAGATCATTCCATCTTCCTTTACTGATGGGAACCAGATTTTCTCAGCAGAAATTGTCTGGGTTCCCTAATTGTCACTCATCTATAAGGTGACAATCATTGTCTCATTTATTAATATTTTTAATTGTATTGCAGGATTGGGACTATTTGTCTTAATAGTGTTTATTATGTTAATTTGTGTTATAGGACTGGGACCCTTTCATCAGTATCCTGATTGTCTAGCACAAAAATCAACACATGGAAGAAACTGACAAAAGAGAATGGGGCAGGATGACAGGATGAAGCAGAGGTATATAGTATTCAGTGGTCTCAGATTTCCACCTGCCTAGCCATTTTCATCTTTTCATGCTCTTTTTTCTGCTATCTGTTCCATGTGCTGCCTGTCCACTGTGAATAATGCTCCCTTTGAAAAGTGTGTTCAGATCTACAACTTTGAATCAGCTAAGCAGTGCTTTGTGTTTCCTCTGTTTTCATTCTTCCTTCTGAATTTCAGAAGTTCTTAACTCCTCGTTATCAAGGTGGTGATGCTCTGTCCACAGGCTTTCACAAATGCCAGTGCTCAGTTGTCGGCTCTTCATTCCAACCCTTCCTTTCACTCTTGCTCACACTGATATCTTCCAGGATAACTGAGAATCTATGCGGTTAAAAATGTGAACATCTGACCTGTTTTTCCATTGTCATCTCCCACTCATGGAATATTTAACCCTTATAAAGATGAGGTTATCAAATCAGCATCCATTGTATTAGTAAATTAAACAATATACCAGAGGCAACCACGCACCAACAATACTAAGATCGCTGCTGTGTTGGCCTCTGCAAAGGCGGCACAGCAGTTGTGTGGATGATTCCAGACGATGACTTCATCCCTCCCTGCACCAGTCAGCAGAGCGGCTGTGGAAGGGAGCACACATTGTTACCTCCTTAAGACTGGCACAGGGGTGGCTTTCCCTGGGAACTCTTGGAAGCGCCACATCATCTCCATAGTGGCTCAGTGCTACTATTTTGCCCTGTATCTTCTACCCTCAATGCAACAGATTGATGTGACTGACCATTTAGAAACATGGTTTCAGTGGGATAATCTGCGGTCAGTGGCATTGCAGGAAAACACATTTTAAAAAAAAAAAAAAAAAAAAAGTCTAATACTACAAGCAATAAAAGTACTTTAGTTGGTACACTTAGGTTTATTATTATTAATTATGATAAAATTGATCCATTGCTTAATTAATTCTATCATGGTTTAATGATAAAACTGGATTTTATTGTCGAAATATTGCTTGTATGTACTATCTTGCCATCTATGAAAAATGTTCCAATTTCCATAAAAGCTGTTCTTAATGAATTTCCACCAGAATTTTCCTTTCTGGAATCATCTCCCCTGTTATGTAAGCCTTTTACAGAATTATCCAGACATTCTACACTCTGGGGAAACACTGTGGAGCTATTTTGTTGGAACAAATTATTTCAGGAAGGAATTGTCATGACATAAGGCACATTAGCTTGAATTATTGTCATTAGGCCTTGCCCACTTTGGGATCACACTGATACTAACCACAAACATGGTCAAGTTTGGTTGTTGCTAACAGAATTCTGTATATTCTGACCCCAAAGTGATGAGGCCTTAGAGAACTGCATGAGAGATATTGTTTAGAAGATGTCCAAGAAACTAAATTCTGTCAGTGGAGCAGTTATAAAACTTCTCTCTTCTTGACCTCTATGGAAAATCTCCTATGGTGACCCTTCAAGGAAACAATCTCATCTAGCCTCCAAAATATATACATCCATAAGTGTACACGGCTCTTCACAGCAGACCAAATTTGGACATCCAGTAATATATACTGATGACTACAACAAGGGAAGACCAGGCATAATGGATTAAAAAGGTCAAGGGTTGCAATAATATACCATGTTATTGTTTCAGTTAGCAATATGCTTAACAGTTCTCTGAGAGCAAGTCATATATAAGTGATGTGAGGAGTAGGAGGTAAGCAGGTAAAATGGTGAACTCGTCGGAGCAACAGCGATGAAGTGGGAAAGGGCACAGGCAGCAAAAGACAGACAGAAGGATGGTTCTTTAAAAAGGAGAATGTGGTGGAGGGACACAGTGAGGGCAGAATGTGATAAGTCAATATGAGAGAGTTTTAATATTAGTTAATTGACTATGGGAAGCTGTGAGGACCTCCTCCTTGCTGCTAGTGCAAGTACCAGTTGATTCCAGGCACCTGAGGCTTTTTGTTGGCCACCCCCTTGAGGAGGCAGGAGGCTGAGTGCTGAGCATGAAATGGACTCCTGTTATGTGGATTCCTTCTAGCAATTAAAGGGGAAACAGAGAAGAGAAATAGGGTACAGTTCAGAGCACATCAGAGGGATATAATTTTTCTCTAACTTTATTTAGTGGCAATAGGCTCAAGATAACGCAGTTCAGAGTCCTGCACAGGCTGTATTGGAAGTCTGCATGTCTTTATAGTTGTGCCTTATGAGAACTTGGCATTTGTTAAAATAATTAGTGCTAGCATGAGACATATTACAAAGATTATACAATATAATATTGGGACTGAGTTATGAATATTATTGATGGGATGTAACGATAAAAATTGCCCGACTTCAGTTATGGAACATACACAAGTTCTTGTTATGAAGAACACATTTTTACCATGGTTGTCCATAGTACTACCTAGTGTAAAATAGGAGAACATTTAGGCACAAAATAGTAGCAACATGGGGAGACTGATACAGTAGATCAGTAGTTCTCAACCAGGGTCCAAGGCCCCCTAGGGGCCTCAAGCAGGTTTCAGGGGGACCTCCAAGCAGGGCCAGCATTAGACTTGCTTGGGCCCAGGGCAGAAAGCCGAAGTCCCACTGCATGGGGCAGAAGCCCAGGTTCCTGAGCCTTGCCACCCTGGGTTGAAGCTGAAGCCTGAGCAATGTAGCTTCATGAGGGCCCTTGTGGCTTGGGGCCCCAGGCAATTGCCCTGCTTGCTAAACCCTAACACTGCTCTGGATTTTATATGCAGAAAACCAATTATTGCAGCATAGGAAGGCTGGGAGTTTTTATAGCATGTGGGAGAAGAGTGGGGAGGCTCAGAAAGAAAAAGGTTGGGAACTCCTGCAGATGACAAAGCAAGCCTCTTAACAAGTGTCTTCTATCCCGAGTACATGATGATTGACCACACTTTAAAGCAATATTAATGTTTTAGATTAGAAATCTTTTTACCCTATAGTAAATAATTGCTACATAGGTTATGATGCATTAGGTGAAATGATATCGCTCAAATATTCTTATTTATCATCTTATGTTTCACTTCCCTTTTTTGTATGTAGGCTTTTTTTATGTATGTTTGCAGTTGGAAAGGCATAACCTTTAGACACATTCCACCAAGCCCAGATTTTCAGAACTGTGTATAAGCAAATACATATCTAGTTTGTACCCACAATTATTGTGATTTCATGTGAGTTGTAGTAAGTACATGTACAAATATCAATATATTGAAAAATGCACAGTTCTGAAAATCTGGACCTTAATTGCTACATTCTGAATACATGTCAAGGTGTATAATAATATTTCTTTATTAATTTGCATTTGCTATCCAGACTTTCGTGTGCCTGTGGCCTGGTGGACATAATATTTGCATGAGAAAAATATATTTTAAAAAGTATAATTTTTGAACATTTTCTCTATTCTATAAATCCAGAACCATCTTTTCCAATGAGAAGAGGACAGAAGGCTGCAGAAAATAGCCTGAATTTGTTGAATCCTAATCACTGAAGTTATATTGTCCTATGAGGCATCTTCTCATAAATCACTAAGTGATCTTCCTTGTTTTGTCAGCTGCAAAGAATTTATTTATATCACTGGCATCACTATCCTCTTTACAGTGGTTAAGTGTTTGAAAAGCAAAGAGAATCTATAGTTTCATGGAAGGAAGCAAGACCCAGTTTTTGATTTTCCATCTTTTTATAAGCTTCTGATTATTGCAGTCAGTACTGAAAAATTTACATTTTACTCATTTCCCACATCTCTGCACAGAGAAATATAACTTTTTAATTGGCCCCACTGCTAGGTATCAGGTTGATTTAAAGGTGGCCAGCTTATTTCAAAGCTTCCTACATGAGGAAATAAAAGCAGATGTCAGACTCAAGACAAACAGGTTGCCCTGACCATCTCTTTCCCTCTAGGGAGAAGGCTGCTTACCACATTAACATATATGCAAAATAACACATTGCTAGAGGTCCTAAAATCTTAGACATGGATGTAACATACCAAATACTGTTTTATTTCCCTCATTTCTCATTATGTTTCATATAAGAACCCAAATCTCTCACACATTTATCATTATCAGGACAGTTAAATTACTGAAGAAAGTCCTTTTTGTGGCTTTACAGGAATGTAAATTGATATTTTCAAAGGCTAATATGGGATTTAGCTACATAGCTCCTACTGAAACTAATGGGATGTGTCCCAGAAACCTGAGTCTATATTGACTGCTTGTATAGTTAAAGAAAAAAGGAAAACAAGACCCTAAAAACTATTATGTGGGGATTTGGCACTCCTGATTCCTGAGTTCTTATTAAATATTACCAGGAATTCAGGTAAATAATTTTTTTTAAAAAAAAGCCTTAGTCCCACAACCCTACTCCCAGTGCAGAGAACACTGGGCTTTACCTGCACTGACCTCGAATGTGAGATATATACAGCAGAATATTCATTTTCAACTTCTAATCTCCTGCAGGGCTGTCCACAGCTGCGCATTACTGGCCAGCCCAACTGTACTTTTAAAGATTGTCATTTTACATGTCCTTATGCAGAACAGTTTTCAATAGCTTCTTCTCATTGTATTTTTGCAGCAAGGGCTTTCTGGGGGCACACTTGTCCCACTTTGAGTGATCTTAGAATATTTTAAACTCATCTTGTTTTTACCAGATGGCACAGACTCCAGGGTCCAAATTAACTATTGGTTGAAGTCAGCAGAATTGCATGCTCCAACACTGAATTTCTCACCTTGTGTGAGTATGACTGGCATTAGCCAAACTCCCATAGTAATGACAATATTATGATTTAACAAGGGATTTCTTTTGGGATTAGGCCAGTTCAGAATCCTAAGAAGAAATCTACATGTGGGATTTTCAAAAGCACTCAGCACTGGCCTAATTCTGCTCCCTCTAACTTAATGGTGGAGTTCGTATTGATTTCAATGGGACCAGAGGTAGGCCAATGCTGAGCACTCTTGAAAACTCTACCCCACCTCTTCATTACAACCATTAAATTGTGGAGTTGCATAATGAACAAATTGATGCAGAATTGAAGAGATTATTCCCCTTGATATAGACAGCAGTTGTTTTAAGGGCCAAATTCAACTTTGGTATAACTCCACTGACTCCAGAAGAGGTAATGCTCTCTCACCAGTGCTCAAGTGAATCATATCTACTATTTATTTTAAAGTGACTCTTGTATAACAGAAATCTCAGAACAAGCACTGCAGATCTATAGCACACTATGAATAGATTGGGAATATTGAGATGTTTTTGCAGCATTACATTTTAAAACATAGCAAACATCTACCTGATATGTTTCTATAGGCTTCGTTTCCATGTTCAGATCCCAAACTTTGACAGTGAGGTAATCCCTTGTTAGCATATATCGGCCACTGTGACTGAATTTAACATCCGACACGGAAGAGATAATTTCTGAAAAAAACGATCTGTTACTGGGGTCTTCCGGTTCTTCAAAAACTGTTGTTTAAAATAAAAAAAAGAAAGAGAAAAAATGAAATTAGAATATCATACAAATGTTTCTTTAGACAATTCTTTATTATGTACTTCTCTTTTGAAATAATAAGGTTCAAGGTAGAAATCCATGCCATATAAAATGAATAATATGGCTGTTAATTTCTTCATTATATCGTTAAATAAGAATACAAGATTTACATTTTAGAATATGGGCTTTGACAGTTTTGAGGGAAGGAAACGTGAAGGCTCAATTAAATTGACTACAGATGAGATCAGTTTAGAACTGAGTAACAATGATAGCTTAGAATTATTATTTATGTTACACTAGCGCGTAGGAGCCCCCGTCATGGGCCAAGACCCCATTGTTCTAGGTGCTGTACAAACAAAAAAGACAGTCCCTGGTCTAAAGAGCTTATAATGTGATTAAGCATGTGTGTAGCCTTTCATTCAGCATGGATTGCAGACTGCTTTACAAAACTATACACATAAGAATTATTTCATCCACCACTGAAGTACAACCACCTCTGTGTTTAAAGACAACAGCTGTTGAAACTCTGTGGGCATAAAGACAATCATTTTGTTCAGTGTTTGTACAGCCCTATGAAAAAGCTGAGGACAGGAAATAAAACAAATTTTCCATTTAAAACTGGTGAGGGAAGGTATGTATTAAATGGAAATAAGTCACGATCCTGAAAAACACAACAAGGGATTGTCCATGTCCATGAGAAGTCAAGAACAGAGTTGTGCATATAACTGACTGTTCAGTTCACTGGCCAAGGCAAAAACTAAATCTGAACTGTTTTGGGTTAATCCAAAATGATTTTAATTTTTTGGCAATTTTTTGGGTAAAAAAAATGTTTTGGGTCAAATCAAATGAAACAAAATATTTTATTTCATTTGACCAATGTTAATGTTTTTTTTAACTGCAGAAAGTTTCAAAACTAAGTTATTTCAAATAAAATATGGAAATGTTTCATTTCAAAAATGTCAAAACTTTTTTTTTTTTTTTGACTGAAACAATATTTTAAATTTGACACACTTTGGCAAAATGTTTTGGTTGACACAAATCTGCATTTTGGCAAAAGAGAGGTTTATCCAAAAAACATTCCCCAGCTCTAGTCAAGAACTTCATTTTATATAATATCTCTAAGAAGCAGAGGTCCCATAGGACATGATGGAATCCGCTGACTCAGTACTGACACAGTTAGTGAATCACCATTGCTATTCTCGCACCTTGTTTGTCCTCAGAGGGCTTCCATCCCATTACTGACCAGCTGCAACCCTGATTACACTGGGAGATGTATTTATTATTAATGATTTTTTTCTTAAGAAAAAAGTCCTCTGCATCCTCTGCCAAGGCATTTGGGGTGCTGTACAATACAATAAAACATTAATTGTAGCTGATATTTTCAAAGGAGCCTAAGGGAGGGAGGTACTCAACACCTATGAAAATGGCCTCTCTGAAAAATTCTGACCTAAAATGAAGAATTAAAATTAGTATATGCTACAGTATACAATAATACAATATTGTATTGTATTGTATACAATATTATATTGTATTGTATACAATACAGTATACAATAATAAATTAAAATTAGTGTATGCTATAGTATACAATAACAATAATAATGCACTCAGGCCTTTAATCTGAAGAGCTCAACATTATTTTTCAAAAGGAGAACTATCATCCTTGTACTATCATCCCTATTTCACAGATGCAAAAACTGAGGACCTGTAGATAATAACAAAAGATATCAGGTATTTTTCAGATATCAGCATGAAATATAAGTATTAATTAATGTAACACAGGGTCTACACACCACAGGTCTATAAGACAATAACTCAGCTAAACTGAGGGCTAAGGCCTAGCCCTAGAGGCTTGACAGGAGCACTAACCGGTAAGTGACCCTAGATCATAAGTTGTTGAAAGATAGCAATTACTGTATATTATAAGATGTCATAAGACAGAATATTGCATTAAGCAAGTGTTGATCAACTGCTGATATTTAGGAAACACATATTGCAATGTACCAGTTAAAACCGGTTAGAATACGGTGGAGATTTTTGCAAACATAGGGAGTGAGCAATGTGCCAACCACAAGATGTAATAGTGACTGAGTGACATAAATGTTAATCAGTAAAAGGAGAACTAATAGCCTGAACACACATCAGGGTCAGGAAGAGACCTTGGTTCTCCTGACTCCCAGCCCCTTTGGTAACTACTTAACTGTATTTTTTCCTGCATGTTAAGTTCATAGTCTGAGGTGAGATGTCTGCAAGTAACAGGAAAAAAGAGTTTACTAAGTATTTAGATAAGTAAAGTGGCTTTCTCCCCCGCACGCCGTTAAAGCAAAACAATTAAAATGCATTTGTGCATGATTACTTTTTGTAGTCCACCAAGAATGTATTTCTCAATAAAATTCAAAGTATCTAAATTACAGCTTCAGAGAATCAAAATAGTCTTATGCTGAAAAATAAGAGTTGATTGTATGTGGGTTAAGTCATAAAATGATGGGCAACTTTCTTTGCAGGTGGTGCGTGAAATGCAGCCAGGCTTGCTCTCTATATTTAAACACATACAACAAATCTAAATGCTAATTAACTACACCAAAAGAAAAAAGAAAGAAAGAAATAACTTTTCAGCCAGAGAGTAAACGAACACCTTTAAACAGCTCTCTGAAAATGTGCGGAGACATTCAGTAAGGTAGATATTTTGTAATTATCCTGTCAAGTTTTCAATAGAAGTCTGATGAGCACAAAGCAATTATCATCTCTCACACCTCTTCCCTTTAATCTGTCCAAACCGTGTATTGTGAATGGCAGGAATTTCATCCTCCTAATTATGATGTAAAGTTGTTATTAAAACCAGGAAAGAAAAAAGCCACTAAAATGCTCTTTCATTTATGGCAGTGATGAGTTTTCTCCATGTTTCTCAGCTTAAAAACTCTACAGTTCTGGTTGAGTTCTGCCAATGATTTCAAAAGGAGTTAGATCAGAACTGGTGTGCTTTCTATTTCATTACATACTCATAATGGTCATGTACAATAGTGGCCCTTAAATAATGGAAATACATAGGGTTCTCTCATCATCTGCAGTATTCCCTGTTTTCCTATATTTTCTTGAATACTATAAATCATGAGGTTATTTAGCTGTGAATATTAATTTAGGTATTAAAATCAAGGTTCACTACCTTTTTTAATAGGTGTTTTCTTTCTTTATATAAGAGAAAATAGAATTTAGTAGCCCTGATCTGCTGTAAGCTACTCCTTTAAGGCCTGGTCTACACTAGCAGGGAGGGTCAACCTAAGATACGCAAGTTCAGCTACGTGAATAGCGTAGCTGAAGTCGACGCATCTTAGGTCGAGTTACCTGCCGTCCTCATGGTGGCAGCGGTCGACAGCGGGCTCCCCCGTTGACTCTGCCTTGCGCCTTTTGGCAAGCTCGAGTTCCAGAGTCGATGGGAGTGCGTCTGGGGATCGACTTATTGCATCCTGACGAGACGCGATAAATCGATCCCCAATAGATCGATCTCTACCCGTCAATCCAGCTGGTAATGTAGACAAGGCCTAAGCAGAGTAGCTAACGCCAGGAAGATCACCTCAGTATAGGAAGAATCTTTGGGTGGTTTTGTGATCTCTCTAACACCCCCGTGTACAGCGAACATGCGAGATGTGCTAGGGGAAAAGGGAGCAGCTAGGGCATCCCAACACCCTGAACATCTCAGCCTGCTCTATTAGTTTGCTGGAGTCATTAGCATCAGTGTAAGGTAAAGCAGCCTTTGGTCTTTTTTAGTTCACAATGTGAGACCAGTATACCACATAGTAGCCCAGGAACAAGAGAGTGCAAAGCTGCCTTAATTTTTATATAGTAAGAGAAGTCTCATTAATAAGCTGGGATTTGGAACCAGAGTTTTGCTGAAAGCTGCTTAAAAATTAAGTTATAATTCTCTAGCAATTCCTAAATAATTTTGATAACTTTTGTCTAAATTCAGTTATGAAAACATGGATTTCATACTCCAGAAGTAATTGTCTCTTTTCAGTGTTAATTATATCAAAATGCTAAAGCTAATTGTCCAATCGCAAACCATTGCACAAGCTGATGAACATAATCATCAGCAATCGTGTGTCATTTGAATTTTCATTTAACAGTACCTAGATTTAAATATGGTCTCGATGGCAGAGTCAGTGCTATCATTAGCTATGAACTGAGCTGATGCAATTATACTGATTTTCTGTAACTTGCATGATACAAATATTTTACAAAAGTGTGATTTCCTATCTTTGTGACTCTGTAGGTTTAAACTCAATAACTTCCCACTGCTTTCTTTTGTTTCCACCCTACTAATCTCACGGCCTGACGCAGTGGAGAGAACCATATGCAGGAAGAAGTAGGGAAAACAGCATGTACAAGGAAGATCAGTGGCTCTGTGGAATAATCCCCCATCTGTCAGGCTCTACAACTTGTAAGGGAGCTGTTATGTGAAAATGATAAAGAATGACAGAGAAAGTTATTTTCTTCTAACACTGCCCAAGGACTTTATTAGAATAAAGAAAGAACATTAGCCCTTAAAGTTTTCTTTCAGTGCAGAACTTCTATCTTGAACCTCTTCTAGCCCCCATCCGATTTCCTTGGCTTCTTGCTACAGATTTAAAAACAGTACCCATTTTCACAGAAAAATGTCTGAGTGCAGAAAGAGGAAAGATTGAGTTGATGGATATGCTCCATAATATTGCTCCCCTAAAGCCTGTAGACATATTTTGTAGCCTAAAATCATATTGCTTCCTTCTAAGAAAAATCTGAAGGAAACACCATTAGTTGAAATCCAGATTTCTTTGCCCTTCCATAGGTTTCTTAATGTAGGAGAGGAGGAGACAATATAGGTCAGTGTATGTACCATAATGCCTCTGTAGCTTGCCTTTCCACTGTTATAACTTGGGCCTGATTTTGCAACTTCTTACTTACATGTCAGTGGGCTTACTCATATGAAT
The DNA here is from genome assembly GCA_007922305.1 of Dermatemys mawii. Classification (NCBI taxonomy): domain Eukaryota; kingdom Metazoa; phylum Chordata; order Testudines; family Dermatemydidae; genus Dermatemys; species Dermatemys mawii. The sequence goes on along the minus strand of ML677326.1, from coordinate 18,567,083 downwards.
AAGGGCAGCCTGTGCTGGTAGGGTTTGCAAGATTAAAACCTACAGAGGCAGCAATTTTGTCAACAGTACACGTTGTCATTCAGTCAGACTGGTACTCATTTTGAATGCAATATCACTGCTATGTTGAGAACATACTAAATTTATTTTATCAAAACAATTTTAAAAACAGACAATCATCATTAGTTACATGATCACATACTATCACAAACTATATATTACTTTACAAGTTTTTTCCCCTACATCCTTGTAAGATACATCATCTAAAGTGCATAGGGAATGAGACACTAATGCTGTATATAAGTGATTTCTACAGACTCTGGCCTGGTCTACACTACGAGTAAATGTCGACTTTAGCGCCGTTAAATCGACATAACCCTGCATCCGTCCACACACAGTAGCCATTTAAGTCGATTTAAAGGAACCTCAAAATCGATTTCTGTACTCCACCAAAACCAGGGGAGTAACGCTTAAATCGACGTCTCTGGGTCAACTGTGGCTTAGTGAGAACGCATGCAGACTTTACTAGCCTCCGGGAGCTGTCCCACAGTGCTCCATTGTGACCGCTCTCAACAGCATTCACAATGCTTCACTGTGACTGCTCTGGACAGCAGTCTCAACTCACTGCTCTGGCCAGGTAGACAGGAAAAGCCCCGAGAACATTTGAATTTCATTTCCTGTTTGGCCAGCGTGGTGAGCTCACCTGCACAGGACACTCACCATACAGAGCTCCTCAGCACAAAGCACCATGCAGAGCTCATCAGCACAGGAGACCAACCAGCGCAAAAGAGCTCCAGCATGGTCCACACAGGAGGTGCTGGATCTCATAGCTATCTGGGGAGAGGAATCCGTGAAGGCAGAACTCCGTAACAACAAACGGAATGCCAACACGTTTGCCAGAGTTTCCAAGGCCATGCTGGATCTGGGCCACAGCAGGGAGGCACAGCAGTGCCGCGTGAAAATTAAGGAGCTGAGGTAAACGTTCCAGAAAGCAAAAGAGGCAAATGGACACTCTGGGGCACTGCCGCAGACATGCAAATTTTACAATGAACTGAATCAAATACTGGGGGGGGGGGGCACCACCATTGCACCAGTGTCCATGGACTTCTCTGATGGGGTAGTCATGAGGCATGAGGATTCAGATGATGATGAAGCTGATGAGAAAGATGATACCACGCAGCAGCAGGCAAGCGGAGAGACTGTTCCCAGACAGCCAGAAACTGTTTATCACCCTGGACCCAATACCCTCAGAACCTTCCCAAGGTGGTACCCCAGATGGGGAAGTCAGCGAAGGTACTTCTGGTGAGTGTCCCTTTAGGGATAAGATAAGGCATGATTTAAAAGGAAGCATTTATTAATGATTAACTTGGAATGCATGCATGGCTAGAACAACTACTGGAAAAGTCTGTCAATATATTCGGGGATGGAGCAATAATCCTCCAGGGAGATTTCCATGAAGCTGTCCTGCAGACAGCATTGAACCTTTTGCAGGAGGTTTCTGGGGAGAGCAGCCTTATTTCGTCCTCCATAGTAGCAGACTTTACCACGCCACCCTGGGATCAGGTATTCTGGGACCATTGCATAACACAGCATGGCAGCATATGCTCCTGGCTGTTGGTGCGATTCCAGCAACATCCGTTCTTTATCTCTCTGTGTAATCCTCAGCAGAGTGATATCGTATATGGTAGCCTGTTTGAAATAGGGGACAGTCATTTTCGGATGTTCCCGTTGGGCTGCTCATATATCTGACTGTGAAGGAATCCTCCCCACAGTATCCCAAGCAGCATGTGTGTGTTTGTGGGGGGGAGAGAAACCTCCATCAGAGCAGCCATGCGGTAAGGGGGAAAGGAGGGAGAGAAAACGCACGGTGGTGCACCAGCAGGGAGCCATGCGGTGGGGGAGGTGGTTACTGTGGGAAAGGAGAGCATAGCTATAAAGAATATGGATCAAACCGCGCGGGGGCTGCTTGTGGTGCACCAGCAGGGAGCCACGTGATGGGGGTGGGGTGGTTACTGTGGGAAAGGAGAGCACTGCTGTAAAGAATGTGGATCAAACCGAAAGAATGTGGCTTATCATGGTGGTTTCTGTTGCCTGGCCCTGGGAGAGGGTCTCTGATGTGATGTCTGTACAGGAAAGCTGCAGGCACTCAAGTTAAGGTGCAAAATGCGACCTTGTACAGAAAGCATATGCACTCTGTGAATACTTTGTTTCATCGTGAAAGACTGTTCCCATTGTGCTGGAGAATTTATCTATCTTATAACCTTTTTCCTTCTTTCCTTCTACAGCCAGCCCAGTCCTTCCCCAGCTAACATGCCCATCGCAGAGGCTACCACAGATAAAAAGGAGAAGGAAACGCACAAGAGAAGATATGTTTGCGAAGCTTATGCATTCCTCCCGCAGTGAGGCAGCTCGAAACAACGCATGGAGCCAAAAAGTTTTGAGTCCCAGAACACATGGAGGCAAAGCTTTTTAGAGTCCAGGGCAGCAGTAGCAGCACGGGAGGAGAGATGGCAGGAGCGGGAGGAAAGGAGGATGGATGCAATGCTGCGGATAATGGAGGATCAAAGTGACATGCTCCGCTGTCTGTTGGAGCTTCAGCAGCACAAAAGATCGCCTCTCCAGTCCCTGTGTAACCACCTCCCCTCCTCCCCAAGTTCCATTGCCTCCCCACCCAGACGCGGGGTGAGAACGCGGGGAGGGGAGGCTCCAGGAACCGACCCACTCTACCCCACAATACAACACAAGCAGCAGGCAGCTTAGTTTATCAGAAAAGTTTTTAAAATGTGCTGTGTCTTTGTCCTCCCCTCCCTCATCCACCACACCGACTAGTTTTCCTCCTCACCCACCCCTTCTGGGTTACCTTGCCAGTCTTCCCTTTTGTTTGTGAAGAATCATTAAAGAATGCATGCTTTTTAAAAGAGTAAATTTATTTACTCTGCAAATGTGGGGGGAGGGGATAAGGAGGGCGGGAGGCTTATCGCTGAGCAGAGCAAGGGAGCAGGTTTTCAACAGCTCTATGGGGCTGGAGGGTGGGAGGCTTATCGCTGAGCAGAGCAAGGGAGCGGGTTTTCAACGGCACTTTGGGCAGTCACAAAACTGTTTTTCAAGGCTTCTCTGAGGCGCAGCACTTCCTGGTGCGCTCTTGTACTTGCCCTGATGTCTGGCTGCTCGTAAGTAGTGGACAGGACATTTGCCTCTGCCTCCCACCCCGCCATAAACGTCTCCCCCTTGCTCTCACAGAGATTGTGGAGCACACAGTAAGCAGCAATAACAATTGGCACATTTCTTTCGCTGAGGTCTGAGCAAGTAAGTAGGGTTCTCCACCTCGCTTTAAGATGGCCAAATGCACATTCCACAACCATTCTGCACTTGCTCAGCCTATAGTTGAACAGCTCCTGACTCCTGTCCAGGGATCCCGTGTATGGCTTCATAAGCCAGGGCATTAAGGGGCAGGCTGGGTCCCCAAGGATAATGATCGGCATTTCAACACCCCCCACAGTCATTTTCTGGTCTGGGAAGAAAGTCCCTTGCGTCAGCTGTCTATACAGCCTAGAGTTCCTGAACACACAAGCATCATGAACCTTTCCCGGCCATCCCACGTAGATGTTGGTGAAACATCCCTTGTGGTCAACCAGTGCTTGCATGACCATTGAACAATACCCCTAGCGGTTTCTGTACTCTGCACCCTCGTTGTCTGGTGCCAAGATAGGGATATGAGTGCCATCTATAGCCCCGCCACAGTTAGGGAATCCCAGCGGGGCAAAGCCATATACTATAGCCTGCACGTTTCCCAGACACACAACCCTGGATAGCAGCAGATCAATGATTGCCCTGGTTACTTGCATCACAGCAGCCCCCATTGTAGATTTACCCATTCCAAATTGATTTGCGACTGACCGGTAGCTGTCTGGCATTGCAAGCTTCCAGAGGGCTATCGCCACTCGCTTCTGAACTGTGAGGGCTGCTCTCATTTTGGTATTCTCATCCTGGAGAGCAGGGGAAAGCAAGTCACAAAGTTCCATGAACGTGCCCTTTCGCATGCGAAAGTTTCTGAGCCACTGCGAGTCATCCCAGACCCGCAGCACTATGCGATCCCACCAGTCAGTGCTTGTTTCCCTGCCCCAGATTCGGCATTCCATAGCATGAGCCTGCCCCATTGCCACCAAAATTGCCAGGTTGTCGGACCCCTTACTTTCAGAAACGTCAGTGTCCATGTCCATGTCCTCATCACTGTCGTCACTCTCCCGATAGCGCAGTGGTCTCCCGATCGCCTTCTTGTGCATACGATGCAGCATAAAGTCCACAACAATGCGCGAGGTATTCACAACGGCCATTACTGCAGCGGTTACCTGAGCAGGCTCCATGCTTGCACTGGTATGGCATCAGCTCAGGCAGCAAAAGCGCGCAAAATGACTGTTTGCAGTTGCTTTCACGGCGGGGGGGGCACTGCAGAGGGTGGGGGGAAGGTTTGGGAACGGAAAAAGCTCAAAATGGCATCTGCTGGGACTCCGGGAACTGTGGGATAGGCACCCACAGTGCACCACTCGATATGTCGATGCTTTCCACTGTAGTGTGGATGAATGATGCCGACTTGCTGTGTTGTGTGGGGACGCACAAAACTGATTTTATACAGTCTGCTTTACAAAAGCAACCTCAACACAATTGACATAAGTTTGTAGTGAAGACATACCCACTGTGTGGAATACGAAGAAATACAATGGAGCAGAGTTAAAATTCCATGTGAAACACTGACCTTGGGAATTTCCTGACTTACTGCAACTGTAGTGTTTCTTCAACATATTTTTCCATGTGGAATTATACATTATGTAAAGATATAAAGGGATGTGTAGGGGATGATTTTCAAAGGCACAACCTAGAGTTAGGTGCCCAAGTCCCATTGATTTTCAACCAGAATTCAGCACCTAATAATCCTTTGTGCCTTTGAAAATCTCTCCTACAATTATATCATGTGTATTCAATGAAAAAAAATCTAATATTCATGTAACTTTGATGAGAAATCAACCAGTAAAACGTTAATGAGCTACAGAAGTCAATACTGAATACAGAACTTTAACTCTTCCCATTTGTGTTTGCCATAAAAATGTTTTTATTTTACATTAATTGCCCAAAATAGATGATAATATGCAAATTGGACTTGCTTATTCATCTTACATTCAATATACATATATTTTAGGTGCCAGGAGTACTGGTATAGAAGTTTTCAGTCTGTGATTTGTGGCCCACAGGTCATCCATAGATGCTGTTGGTGTGTTTAGAGATGACTAGTCATCTCTGACATCAATTCTTCCTCCTTATTTCCAGATGCTAAATTACAGTAAAAAAACAGCTAAAATACTTTGTTTCCAATATTATTTTCCACATATGCAATTGCTGTAGATGAAACTGGGATATGAAGTGATTGGGAATAAAAGGGAGGTGATCCTTCAAAACAACACTGGCATTATGCACTCTCCACTATGGACAAAATGTGTGAGAGCTCCTATTCTGATGTGTAAAACAGACTGGAGCTAAGGGGATATTTTAGAAGTCATGTGTCCTCTTTCCCAAGAGCAGCCAAAATATAAATATACTTTAATCAGGTGTAAATTAACAAGTTACATTCCTGCAGAATGTTTTCCTTTGTTTGGCTGGACTGATTTTCTGGGACTGGGAGCACACACAATTTTTACTAGACTCAGTGGCAGTGGTGGATATTCTGCACCACAGAAAATCAGCCCACTTTTGTTTGGTTCCTTAATGTTAGGCTAAAATGTTGGCACCTGAATGACTATCTGTTCATGATTCATAACACACACACACACATTTCACAGTATAAGGATGCAGTATTGTCTCAATGCAACACAGCACAAACAATCATCTATCTTAACAGACAGTTGAAAAGAAACATCCATGATACTTTATATCTCATAAAAAGACCTGGAGTAGCACTTCGAACTTTCTGAAAACAATTACTTTCCCCCCAAGATAGAGAGTTTCTGTCCTCGATACTTATGACTCGATTGACATAAAGCACAGACTCATCAAGGCATTGCTATAGGACAGAAAGTTTCAAAACAGAAATATTAATAATGCTACTCAAAGAGCCGAGTGATCTGTTTTAAAGTTTAAACAATAACAATCCCTTAAGATATAATGGGTGATGGTGTTAGAATAACCATCTATTTTCTGCAGCTAAGCTACACAGTTATAAATGCATATAAAAGAAATAGAATATTGGCAGGATAAAAGAAATGTTAACGGAACACAGTTAAACTAGTCTTTCATAGACCTAAAGAGTAGAGACCTAGATAGCACAATCTCTGAAAAGAGCTGTTATCAAGACCCAGGAACTCTGTGGCAACTGCCAGGCTTTTCTACAGTTGAAATACCAGTAAACTAAAACAAGCAAACAGTAAGGTTGGTGATAATGTCACAGAATTCTAAACAACAGAGAAGTTAGCGTGGAACTTGTGTTACTGCAGACCAAGAGTAGGATTATAGACAAAAAAAAGTTTCTGCTATTTCAAAGCAGAATGGATTCAGGGTAAAGCTGAACCATGCCTACCTACATTCAATAACATGCAGTTATCAGAAAAACAAAGAAAACAAAAGTAGTCCTGCAAGATGATAGAGACTCCGGATAGATGGCATGAGATTCTACTGTGCAAAGGATGAATTCATAAATGTCATAAAAGGATGTTCCACAGAACATGCAAATGCAATTTCCTCTGACTGGACTTATGAAAAGTCATGTCATAAGTATGGTGGTTCTTCTGATTCAGCTAGGAGGACTTAACCTATTTGCTTCCCTAGCTGAAAACATCTGGTTTTTCACTAGCCCAAAAACCAGGATGAAAAACTTAAGAACTGGATCCTTAGCTGGCCACTGATGGCACTTCCTTCTGGAAGCAACTCAAGATGTTCCCCAGATAAGCACCATATTATTAAATTTAATTATTTATATTTGGTTAAAATATTGTAAGGGGTTATTGTAGACCAAGATTACAGTTACAGATCACCTGTAATTGTACCTTCTTGTGAATTTTAGAAGAAACTAGAAGTATTTTTGAATCATTAAGTGCATACTTGGGATTAACGTTGGTATTTGGGTGTTTGTGTGTGTGAGAGAAAGAGAGAGAAAGAGGAAAGCTTAGTTATTAATTATCCCTATCTAGGTGTGATAATTTAGAACTGAAATTAAACTATTATTTATTAAAAGTGTTGTTGTAGCTGAGCTGATCCCAGGATATGAGACAGACAAGGTGGGTGAAGTAATATCTTTTATTGGGCCAACTTCTATTGGTGGAAGGGACAAGCTTTCTTTCTTCTTCAGGTCTGGGTGGGAAGAAGATGCCGGGGTTGGAAGCAGATACTTCCATCCCCAGAACTGAAGAAGAAAAAAGAGCTTTGTGTAGCTCGAAAGTTTGTCCCTTCCACCAGCAGAATTTGGCCCAATAAAAGATATTACCTCACCTACTCTGTGTCTCCCTATTGTATTAAGTAAGTCATGGTTCAAATTTCTAACTTTAGAATAACTTTTGGTTGAGTTGTAACTGACAATGTTTTTATTGAAATAAAACTTGACAGGCAAATATGCAAGGTTCTGCACGAACTAGCCGTAGTTTCCATACTGGTACCAAAATCCTCTCCCCAGTCTGAGTGCCTTCCACATAAAGTCAGTACCAATGGGGAACATCTCTGGTATTTGGCATTGCTTTAACAATTTGTGATAAGAGTTTTATTACTAATATTTATGTACTTTAGTGTTTTACATTTTAACTTCTCTTATTAACTTCTTATTCTTACTTTGTAAATCCTCTCATACATTCAGATTTGTTTTTGTGTTTTTTGTAATTTCCTGTTCATTTTTCAAGTCAATAGTTATTAATAAAATATATACATGTATAAGTATTCTTGAGTCTACTTTAGCTCAGAAACATGAAATTCAATGATTTCATATGAAATATGGCATGGGTAATTAATTAATGACAACTATTTAACTAATGTGTTTTATGCTACATTAGCCCTAATCTTCTCAGATTGCCTATCCTGTTTAAATCAAATACTTTAGTAAAATGCACAAACATCAAAAATTAGTTTTGAGGGCTACACGTCCATTTCACTTTCATGTCATTATCCCTCCATATGGGATAAAAGGTAAAATTTCTCAAAAAATAATTCCGCCCCACCTTTAGACTGAAAATACCAACCACCAACTAGCACACCTCTGGCCAGTGACCCATGATGAAAAGCAAGACTTCTCATCAATACTGCTAGACATTATGAATTTTAAATGTAAACCATCAAATCAATATCTAAGAATCTGTTTTATTATCTGGTATTCTACAGTAGGTTGCTGCAACTTGTCACAAGATGCAAGGGACAGTGCAATAGGGCTGAACAAGATCAATACATAAAGATCAATGGGGGAGAGCTTCACTGCAGAGATGCTTATATTAAATGTTGCTTCACCAGGGAGTTTGTTAATAAAGAGTGGTGCTAAAGAATCACATGCAAGGAAATGGGGAAGTGATTGGGTAATTTTAAAGGCAGAGCATCATTAAACTGCAATCTTGCAAAGATTTATAAACATGCTTCACTTTGAGTAGTCCCACTGAAGTTAATGGGACATGAGACTACCCGGTACGTACAGTTAAGCACATGAATAAATCGTAGCGATTGGGGCCTAAGACTGGGAGAAATAATTTTTTCCCCCATTGAAATGGCATCTTGAATGAAAAATGGAAATTTGGAAAGACAATGGAAGATGTTTATTTAAATATATTAAATTGCAACAAAAAACAAGACAGCAGTTTTAACTGAATAATTAAAAAAAATGTACAGTAATTATTTCCTCGGACTGCAGGTATGTGGTTTTGAGAGGTTAATGAAATGCCTTTTTAATCATAAATCATTTATGCCTGCTTCAACACGATATTTTTTCTTACTATTTGATAGCTGCAAGTACATAAATCTGACAATTTTTTTTACTTTTATTTAATTTTAATATATTTGCATAATCAAGGGGAAAGATGCATAACAATAATTGTCTTTCTGCAGTAGCAGTTCCTAATTTTCATTATCTATTTTAAATTATTATTATCACAGAAATGCTCTACACTAAAGACAATCTTACATTGATGGGGCCCAATCCTGCAGATGGTCCACAGGGTATCTTCTACTGAATCCTGGGATATTTCTGCACAAAGAAGGATCCTTTACAGGATTGGGTCCATTATGTGTGAAATTGGAGTGATAGATCTTTAGTGACAACTGTAATTAGGAAATTTATGAGAAGTAAAATTACCAAGATGTGGGCACATTTTGTATGTAAGTTACATAAAATGGGGACATTATGGAACAAAGGATATATGCATTAGCAACACATTCTGAAAGCCCAAGTCCAGACCTTCAATATGGAAAACAAATCTTTAACAACGCATGTGAGTGAAGTGTTATGAGAGATCAGGTTAAGCTGAACTGGTTTTTGTACAATGTCACAAGACCTCACAGTTCTCACCTGGAGTAGATCTACTTTTACAGCTGCCTCTGAACACACATAATGTGAATATTCCCTTCCCTCCGTCTGCACTCGTCTCAGATGACAGATGTGCATAAGGACAGAAGTAGTAATCAGAAGATAATTTTTTAAATGTAAAGCGCACACAAAAGGAACACAAGTTCTCTCTTTTCCAGTCCTACAATTTGGAAAGGTCAATATTAATTAGCAAATCCAGCAGGGACATTCTGTCAGGCTTTGTAGGTGTTTGTCTGGTTGTTCTTTGTTTCAAATGAAGGATAATCCATATTCAGTTAGAGGTCAAAAAACTGTCACTACGATGTAATCCCAGTGCCCTTTTTAAGAATGTTATTTTGATTTTAAAAATCAATGTGTTCCTTTTATTTTCTGGTTTCTTTCTCTAGTTCTATGGTTTGGTGGCTGCTTTAGCTTTCTTGAGTTTAGTATCTCTAGATTCTGCCAACAAAAGAGAAGATATGTGATTCTTCTAATTGCCAGTCTGGAAATTACTGGCTGAAGTTCAGGAGAACTACTGATCATTGTAAGGAGGAAAATGCATGAATCTTACTGAACTTTATACTGTTGATTATGGTCTAGACCAGAAGTGGGCAAACTGCAGCCTGTGGGCCACATCCAGCTGAGGGACCCTCCTGCCAAGCCCTTGAGCTCCAGCCAGGGAGGTTTGCTCCCGGCCCCTCCCCTGCTGTCCCCTCAACCCCATAGCCTCAACTTGCCGTGCCACCAGCACTCTGGGTGGTGGGGCTCTGAGCTCCTGCTGGGCAGCATGGCTGCGAGAGCCGCTGGCCTGCCCCAATGCTTTAAACTGCGCAGTGGCTTGGCTGGCTCCAGCCGGGTGGCATGGCTGCCAGTCCTGGTGCTCTGAGCAGCAATGGTAAGGGGGCGGGGAGTGGAGAAGTTGAATAAGGGGCCAGGTGTCCCCGGGGGCAGTTAGGGAGCAGGGAACGGTTGGGGAGCGGGAGGGGAGGGGGGTTAGATAGGCATGGGAGTCCTGGGGAGCCTGTCAGGGGGTGAGGGTGTGGATAGGGTTTCGGGCAGTCATGGGACAGGGAGCAGAGGGGGTTGGATAGGCGGTGGAGTCCTGGAGAGGGCCGCTAGGGGTTAGGGGTCCTGGGAGGTGGTGTCGGGGACAAAGAACAGGAAGGGTTGGATGAGTCAGGGATTCTGAGGGGGGCAATCGGAAGCAGGAAATGCGAGGAGACAGGTGCCAGGCTGTTTGGAGAGGCACAGCATTCTCTACCTAGCCCTCCATACAGTTTCGGAATCCCAACGTGGCCCTCAGGCCGAAAAGTTTGTCCACCCCAGTCTAGATTTTCAGAGCTGCATGGGCAGTTGCTGGTGAATGTGTGCAAATGGTCTGTCAGGTGTCCAAGTGATGACCTGCATGCAAAATTAATGTAATTGTGTAAATACATTAGGCAAGCAATATGCCCACTCATTCTTTATAGTCAAAGTTCTGAAAATTCAGACCACTGAATCTGCATAACATGAAAATCTGGACCACTTGTATACTGAGAACATGCAAACACCTGCAGCAACTGTCCCAAAAAATGGGAACATCAGTGTTTCCTTATAATTTAACATCAATTAAGTGAATGCAGTGGCAAAAGAGAAAACAGCATAATTGCACTGACATCTCTTGTTTGTTACCACCCTTCCCAGGGTGTTCTGCCCAAGTCTCCATGTAAATGATGGCTCTTACAATAGTTACAATACGGAAGAGAAATCTCTACTGGAAAATTATTGGAGACAGTAACATCACTAGTACCTAAAATGGTGAAGTTGTTTCATGCCTAGGAAGAATAGGCGGGACATTTAGGGAAGTCAAATGGATGGCTTGTGGGCCCAGGTTAAAGGAACAGATTCCAAAATAGCAGCATTAAGAGAGCTGCAAATCTACAGATGATTGAACAATTCACTGCTTTGGAAAGTGTAAACTATCAGAGGTCAAAAATGAGACCACTCTATAATTTAAAAGTTAGTTGGGTAAAAATCTGGGAAACTACAATTGGAACATTAAAGGCCCATTAGGAATCTCACACTACAAAGAAATCAGAATTTCTCTTTCGGAGAGGTTTGAAGAGATATTGGATAAACCTGAGGAATCTAACAGGCTGTTAAGATCACTCAGGTTCTCACTCAGATTCATATACATAAAGACTGAGCAAAATAACAGTGAGTGTTGATCTTCTCTAAAATTGCTCAGTTGTGACACATCTGTGAAAATCTGGACCACCTGCATACTGACAACATGCAAACGCCTGCAGCAACACCAGAAATGGTGACAGAGTGACAGAATTTTCTCTTGCCTTCCTTCAGGTAGGTCAATGGTAATTACCACTGTCATGATGGCATTTTTTCTGATGACTGGGGCACAAAAAGTGAGGGGAACAGTCAACTGAAAGATGATAAATTACAGACTCTCTGAACTATGATCTCATAGGAAACTCATTTCTCCACTGGTTTTGGAAGACCATTCTAAAGATTTAGAATGAGTTACTATCCATATAGTTGAATAGGGGTGGAAGAGGTTGCTAGAGCCTATTCAATTCTATGCTCACGCTTCCTTTAAGGAAGGGGGCATAGCTGTTAGATGTTTTACCTTTGGGCCAGGATTGTCCTGTCATCTATAAACTTACATAAAATGCTACATAGGTACTTAGTTTTAAAATACGACTAAAATAAGCAATGTCTTCACCATTTTTCATCAAAAATTGCAAACACTTCCAAGTGGAACATTTCCTAGGCCTCCATGTGGTGGATGATTTCAGGTTTGCCTTCTCATTTTAAGATTTTCCTCTGTTCTTGATGCACCAAGCCATCCATGGAGACCAAACGGGTGTTTTTAAGTGGTGTCTGCTTGAAGCCCTTGATTCTCAACTATGTTGAAAGCCTGAACTCTGATGGAAATGTATAAGCCATGAGAGTTATGTGCTAGGGGAGTATGTAACTTCTGAAAGCTTTATAGGACACACTGGTATCGCTTATAACTAAACAGATTCCATTTTCCTTGCTTCAATCACTTCAACACAGTTCCTTCCTCATATAGTAAACTTTGCATGTTGGCAATGGATCTTTAGAAGAATCTTAAATCAGCTGAGATAGCTGATTTAAAACACCCCGAGGAAGAAGTATATATTTTATAGTCTATAGGAATATCCAGCAGTAAAAGAAAATTCAACTTTAAACAAAATATGTAGTTTAAACAGATGATATCCTATAGGGCTGAATTTTCAAAAGTGCATAAACTGTGCCAGGTCTCCAGTGACTCATTATTTATTCATAGTGGCATAGTCTTTCCCTCTCTTTTGCTTCTAGCTGTCTGCCCAATTCTTCATTCTAACGTTCAAATGCCAGTTAAAGTAGCAGTGGTCTTGCCCAAACCAAAGTAAAACAACAGCTGTACATTTAGAAATATGGATTGAACTCAGATCATTAGTTACAACAGCTTGAGTATTGATATTGCACTTGCTTCTAAACTACAGCTTTAGATTGAAAATGTAGACCTAGAGAAGTAGGTGATGTATAAAGAGAAGGCATGATCAGAGCCAGATGCATGCAGTCCATTAGCAAAGGTAGGTGAAAACTGCCATTGCTCCAATACAATTTAATGAAAATTTCAAACTTGTTTATCAGATGTTAGTATTTGATGATCTTTCAGTGAGCTATATAAATAGATCTGGTAGTCCCAGACCAGTGCTTAGGATGCAGGTGTCCACATCACAACTGACTGCGCTAATTGGCAGCCTGTTAATTGTCCTGGCAGGAGCAACACTATTTGAATGGGCATGAGACCCTCTTGTCCCCAGATTTACACCCTTCAGATGAGGGTTGTGACACACTGTTTGGGGGAAACTTTGCAGTGTTGCTACTGCCCAGGCTGGTTTCTAGTCTATGAAATATACCAAGAATTTTGAACTTTCTGTCTAGCAATGTAGCAGCCTTCAAGATTTTTTCCCATAGTGGGTTAATGCACATAGTGTAACCCATACTAAGTATATATTTATACAATATTATATATGTGCGTGTGCTTTATAGATATCTACAAATGAAAGGTCCCTGCCTCAAAAAGCTTGAAATCTACATTAGACAACACAGGAAAGGATTAAAATTAAAAAGTGGGAGGAAAAGCATAAGGGAAAGGAGTGTAAAACAGTAACCGTTCATGAGATAGGGTTATTACTCATATGATTTTAGAAAAGTTACTCATTGGATTTTGTTAATTTCCAATACTACTGTAGTATATTTTAATCTGAGGACAGTGTCTGGAAGAGGGGCTCTGGAGGAGGTCAGTGACTGAAAACTGACTAGAAGAAGTGAATTCTGAGGGGACGTTTGAAGTAGGAGAGTGAGGTTGCATCATGCCCTAGGTCAAAGAGACTGTTCTAAATACAGAGGTGGAGTAATTTATGGGGAAAGGTTGCATAAGGGCAACCTGAGTTGGTCTGGGGAGAATACTGGGAATAAACAAAAAACATTTGTAGAACAGGTGTATAGTGGTGTAAAATGCATGATGCAGATATCAAAGAGACTGTGCTGCTAACATCTGAAAGACTGGCTGATTTATTTTAAGATGAATGCTTTAGACTGCTTAGAGTTTAGAGAACTAGTGTTGCATGTTGGGGTGAGTTATAATCAAACCAATCCAATCAGCAGTATTCAGTACTCTTCCTTGTAATGCATTGAAAGTTCTAACCTTATCAATTTTTCTGTTGTACATGCTCCACATTCAGTATCTTAACGAGCTTGACTCCAGTTTAGTGCAGCAATGCTACATTAAAGGGCTATTTTCTAACTCACAGATCTGGAAAATAGGGTTTAATCAATGACCATTAGACCTTGCTCTCCCTTCTGGCATAAAATGCCTTCTTTTCATTCAGGGTTCCTGTATTATTGTTTTAATAGGTTATGATGGGCATTTGGCACCGTGTTACAGGGGCAGACAGGCCCTATTAATAGGAAGAAATGAAAGTATTATGGAAGAAAACAATGTAAGTAGGACAGGAAAACTCACAACAAAGACCCAGCTTCTGTCACACTCTTTTCTTTCCTCATGATATTTGATTTCCCCTCAAAGTACAAAGGTATACAGCCTACAAAGGAAGGCGTGGAAGGTTATTTTCTAGGAATAAGCAATAAACAGCAAAACAAAGGTATAGAGCTAACAAAGGAAGGTGTGGAAGGTTATTTTCTAGGAATAAGCAATAAACAGAGACCACATCCTAACCAGTTCTAACCACATGCACTTTTCCTTGCATCTGATGGGCTCAGTCATGACAGTTTTACTCAGTGTCTACTCCTGAAGAAATTAACCCCTATGCAGAGACCTATGCACCTCTTATAGTGCATTTACGCCCTCAAATGCATATTTCCTATTAATAAGACCTGTTTGCCTCAAAAGACTTCAGTGGGAACTGAGTGGTGCATATGCTTTTTGTGTTCCCTCTACACAAGAGAGATTTCCAGTTACTCAGTAAACCTATCATAGACTTCAACAATATCAAGTAGACATTGAAGGCCTGATTCTGTGAAGCGTAGAGTGCCTCAGAAAGGCTCAGTCCAGGATTTGGCTCCATGAGAGTTAACAAGGGTTCGTCAGCTTCTCAGTTGCTCATAGGAACTGGCCATATGACACTAGGTCAGATCTCAGCAGACTGTGAGAAAACAGGTTGCGAGCTCAAGAAAATGTGCCTGTGCCAACCTGCAGTAACAGGCACAGAGCAACTCAGGAGCTGTTAGATTATTAGGAGGAGGAGCTCCCCAGTCTGCTCCTCCTCCACATGATGTCTTTGGCCACTTTTCCCCTGGCCCAGTCACAATACACATTTCTGCTGCAATGTTCTGATTTACATTGAATTTTGTGCTCTACATATCTCAGTAGCCAGAACACCATGAAGATACTAGCCATCTCCACTAATATGGAGGAATGGAATAATACAATAATGGGCCCAGTTTTCTTCCTAATCAAGCCAATGGGGATTCTGAAATGACTTCCACAGGATAGTGATCAGTTCTACGTCAGTCATGGGCCAATCTGAACACTGATGTGAGTGGAGTTTTTTATATTTGGACAAAAGGATGAAAATGATTTCATCATATTCAGGGCAGATTTTAAACACATATACATGGCAATTGCTACAGAAACAGGAAGAGAATAAAAAATGGGAACTTGGGTCTAGATACATATAATAGTTCTATATGTATTCAAGTATTTTGTGAAAAGAAGTAAGGAAAAAAACTTCACAGGCTGGTATGATCCCACATAGCACATGTTCCCTTTGTTACAGTAGTAATTATTTCAGCTCATGTACTATATGAAATGCAGACTTGATTTCATTTTTATGCACCATATGACTGGATGGTCTAGACCTAGAAGCTGCCTGCAGGAAGCCTCAGGGTCCTGCACAACCTTCCCGGGAAAAAAGCAGTGGAGCTAAATCCTCCAAGCAGCCTAGAGAAATGGTGCAGGAAAGCAGCCAGTCAGGAGGAAGCTGCAAGGGGCTAGTCAATTAGAAGTTTGCAGGCTAGTATAAAAGGACCTACAGTGCAGCCCACCATCAGTTCCTTGCTCCAGTCAGAGGAGTTCAGATGGTGCTCCTGGCTGGCTAAAGGGAACTGTAGCACCATAGACAGCTCAGTGCTGGCAGGGACTGGGAGAGAGAGAAAGAGCTCCTGGCTGAACACAAGAGCCCTGAAACTCCGGTGAAGACAAGCTGCAGGGAAGTGGCATGGGGAACTGAAAGCAGTTTTGTTAGAGACCTGGTTGTCCCTGTGCTGGAACCTGTAATAGTGTGTCAGCCTGGGTCCCCTGCCATAGGCCCCAGGGGGAGTGGCTTAAAATTAGCGATAAACCACCAGAAAGTGATCTGAACTGTTAAGAGGCCCAGTTGGAGAGCTGAGGCCAGAACAGACCAGAGTGGGTGAAGAATCTCCATGAAGGACGCCCTCGGGACATGGTTCCCTACCAGGGCCAGCAGCGCTAAAAGCCATTGTTGGACTATTACCCAAGAAGGGATCTGTTTGAGTTGTGTTCTGTACAGACTGTGAGTGACTTGGCCAGAGGGCTGAGTCACTAGAAACTGCCAGAAAGCGGTCACCATAAACTGAGAGAAGTGCAGACATACCTGACCAGAAGGGAGTGCTCACAAGAGGCGGATGCCACGCTGTTACACGCCCGTTAGCTCTTACTTAATTATAAACAAATAATTAAAGATCTTCTTTAACTTCCACTTTTGAGTGGCTCCAACAAAATTCAGAGTCCTAGTCAGATAAATAGTTCAAATGGAATAAGGCGTGGCAACCCTTATACCATTAAAAAAATTTTGCGCATCAGTTTCATTCTTAACTCCCTATATATGGTACTCACAATCCACTGTTCACCTGCTTCTTTATGTGCATGTTATGGTCAATATCAGTGCTGACCTCAGACAGATCCAATGGGGAAAGTGATGCAGAGAACCCCTTTTCCCCAGTTCACACCTGCTGGGGGTCACCATAGTTTGTCTGCATTCACTCTCTGAACAAAAGCACTAGGATTGACAGAACGGGGCTGGGCCCATCCTCCCAGTGTATCATCAAGTATCAGGTGGGCAGCAGCGGGAGAAAGAACACAATAGACTCTTTGTACAAGTATAGTAAATGCTGCTCCCTGAATGTTCCATTATGTCTCCCATCACCACCATTCGGGCACTAGAGCTGCTCAGCTTCTCTGCAGGTTTTCCCATTGGCAGTCAGAGCTATAATTTAACCATTTATCTTTAGGTTCAATATT
This sequence comes from Dermatemys mawii, assembly GCA_007922305.1. Classification (NCBI taxonomy): domain Eukaryota; kingdom Metazoa; phylum Chordata; order Testudines; family Dermatemydidae; genus Dermatemys; species Dermatemys mawii. The sequence continues at coordinate 18,549,777 of ML677326.1, read as the reverse complement.
TTATCCTCGCCCCAGGCAAGAAAACATATATCAGAACCAGGTAATGTGAGTGCCATTAATTGGTTTAGTTTTCTCTTCATTAACCTGGGTCCATTTAAAAAACTTCTCCATGGCAAATGCTCTCTCCATCACATCATCTTTATATCTTTAAACCTATCACACTCAATCCATTCTCCAGCTGGGTTTCAAAGGACACGATATTCTCCTGTTTGGAATCTTAAGGAGCTGATAGCCAGATTTCATAATGTAATGTATTCTATAGCTCACTTCATAGACTCTTCATAAAAAAAGACAGCTTCATGGTAATTTATATTCTGGTGCTATCATGAACTTAAGATAACTCCCTTTTTCCATTTGCAGATTCCACATCCCTCATTTGGTCATCAGATGAAATAGCTAAAACTTCTTGATATGAATCTCACAAGCTATACAGAATACTTTTTAAAGTACCTCAATGTTTTATTCCTTTTATTGTTCAATTTTCAAATAACCTACTTTCCTATATATTACATGTTTTATATATTATTAGTCACTTAATTTATTTAGCTGAGCAAAAACAATGCTTAGAAATTACATCTATCTGAAAACTTTGGGGCCAAAACTTAAGTGATACCTTAACATTTGTGCACCCTGAAAATGCTTCCCTTGATTTTTTTTTTTTTTTTTTTTTGTATAAAGTTTGGATGGACAAAATATGCTTGCCCCCAAACTCAAATTTGCACTTCAAAACAGCAGATGCACATCCATACTAAACAGTACTTTCATAGAATCTTCACAAATAGATTATCTAAATTGTTCAGAACCATCTGTCTATAGATAGAGGATTGTGGGCTTTTCACTCAGCTGTGTTTGTAGTATGAACTGCAAGGAGGAGGAGTTAGAGAAGTGATTCCAATCAAGTCCCTAAATAACTCTTGTATAAATGCAATGCTTTGCTCAGTTTTTGTCACTGTTTTGTTTTCTTTAGCATGTCTGCAACTGACAAGTTAGCACATTTTGTAACATGTTGCACTCCAGTACATACACAGTGATGAACATTAACAAGCGTTTGCAGCAAAAGGTAGCTTAGGAACTTACGTTTGGAATGTTTGTCACAGAGGGCTGATGCCCTCATGTCACAGAGTCTCAAGGATCCTTTGCTGCTGCTGTAGACAAAGAGATTGCAATGGTGGGGATGAAACTCGGATGCAGTAATCACTTCTGTCAGATCCTCCATGTTGGCTGGTTTTATGTCTACAATGTCTGAATGGAGGTTTTATTAAGGAAAATTAAATTGGTTACAAGTAAGTTATGCATCTCACCACCTCTTTGAAGGCCGCATGTTTGTATAGACATTTTCCACATGTTTACAGACAAATAAATTAGTTTTGAATAAAGCATTCTCATTTCTTTGAGAAGAGACATTCAGCATTATTCTATTTGGCAGTAGCTTTTCATATTTGAGATTGCATCATAGAGACAATAAAATTTTCATAACAAAATTAATCTAGGACCATTATCTACTATACCTTACCGTGTGTGTCATTAATATGCCTGCATTTGCAGTGAGGTGTTGGTGATATGGCAGTTGAGGTTTTCAGATTGATTCAGGGGATTTGATCACCTCATTTTCATTTAAACTAAAGGAGAATCAGTAGCTAAATGCCCTGCACTGCTTGACAAATCACAATCATCAGTATTTCCCCATAACTGCAAGGACAGTTACTGCTGTATCTCAGAGAACACTGATGAATAGACAGCAGTCACTGTACATCTCACTTTCCCTCCATCCAGCCTATTTAAAATATTGCTGCTAAGATAACTTTCCTCTCCCACTCTTTTGACCTCATCATCCCCTCCTTTAGTGGCTTCTTGTCCTTGGTTGTATCAATGCCAAAGACCTTGTCCTTGGTTGTATCAATGCCAAAGCCCTTGTCCTCTGCTTCAGTGCTTCACAGCTTTGCCCAATCTGCTCCACTGCTCTTAATTTCTCTTTATTTTCCCCTCACTCCCTCACTTTCCTCTAAATCCTCTCTCGTAGTTCATCCCTTGGGTCTGCGTCTCCATTCCCAGCTTCATACCTTTACTCATGACCTTCCCTGTGCTTGGAATCTCTCCTTACAATACACTCCTTTCCTCTCAACCCAATTCTATGCTATATACAACACTGGGTGGTTAGATAACCTAGAGGTTGGATGGTGGTAATAAAAGAAGTTGGTTTTATATTGTTTGTAATGAATGTTCTTAGAATCTCAGCCCAAGCACATGGAAAGTTATGGGATGACATAGGCTCTATGCAGAAACAGCAAATGGAACTAGAACCATAAACATTCAGATGTGTCATGGGCTATCACAAAATGGTAGATGAATGTGAGCCACCAGGATATTTCAGACCTAAGATATTCAAATGCTATGTAAGGAGTGGGAATAGTTGGTTATAATTGACACTGACATATATTAGTGGATCACAGAAGCTAGACGGGGGGGGGGGGGGGGGGAAACCTGTTAGGTCTTCCAGTCTATCTCCGTCAGTGCAAGTGTCAAGAAAGTCTGTCTGCTGGTAAAGGATATCAAGGTCACTGACTAGTATAGATAAAAGACTTTCAGCTAGATTCTGGTCTCATTTATGGCAGTTACATCAGTGTAACTCCACTGTGTTGAGGAATTAATCTTGATATACACTGGAATGTAAGATCAGAATTAAGCATGTAGTCTGGACAATTTGTATGGTTGCCCTAAAGTTATGGGAATCACTGCATTACATCATTATGCAACTTAGGGAGAGTTTTTAAAAAGGTATGAGTGACAAAGAGTCCTGTGGCACCTTAAAGACTAACTGAAATTTTTTCAGAGCATGAGCTTTCGTGGGCTAATACCCACTTCGTCGGATGCATGCCTTTTTGCACATGCAAATTGTACACAAACTCAGATGCACATATGCAAACTGATGTGTGTTAATATGTACCACTCAATGCAAAAATCAAGGTCTGTGCATGTACAAGAGTGCATGATTGTGTGCTGCTTTTGAAAATCACACTGAGGGCTAAATTTCAAAAAATGGTATAAAAAAACTGGTGCCTCCAACTTTTCATGTCTCGCCATTTCCAAATAGAATTTTTGAATTTTTTCATTGACTATGGGTCCTGCAGTTGTGAATACAAATTGTGTAGATGCCTATTTAATCTATCGGCATAGGAAAAGGCATTTAGAAAGTACAAATCAGAGTTCTCTGTGCGCCAAATTATAGATCTGAAAAATATGTAGACAATTTCATGTGCTGAGTAAAGGACTCAAAAATTTGTCCAAATGTCCCATTTGGTAAGAAAAAATCATAAACATAGAATATACTGTTAGCTTCACTACACATTTAAGTTCCAGCAGTGTAGTCCATTGGAGAAAATTCCCAATAAAGATAATGCTTATTGCTGAAAGCAATGTAAATTTCTGTGAAAAAGGATTATAACTCTGAGCTTTTAAACTTGTCATATTTGAACTATATACCAAACCAATTAAGTATCCCGTGTACACATCAGCCAATCCAATCATTATTAAAAATTATTGATATGATGCATAACTTACATGGTACTCCTCAGTCAGACATTCACACAGATCATATGCTTTGGTGATCTTATGCTGTGGGAAAGACAAGGGAAAAAAACCCAAGAGAAGATATGGGACAACAGCTCAGGAAAGAGAAAGGGAGAAGAGAGATTTCTGGTGTGGAAAAGTGGGGAGGAATATTTCCTAGAAGAGGATTTGAAGAAAGCAATAGTTGAAGAGGCATTGTGATGGAGTGTTCATCCCCATACCAGCTCTGAAGGGGTGATGGTGGCCTAGAAGGGACCAATTAACCTTCACAGTTGCACCTAATGGGAGACCCAGGGATTGATAAATACTAATTGCTGATGATGCCCAGCTGGTGAAGGATTATAAAGAAGGGAAGTCTGTAGTACCAGGAGGTTGCAGAGAGAGTCCGTAATCACTCTCTCTGAGCAGGAAACCCAGCAGGGAGATTAAATCCTAGAATCCTGCCTCTGGAAGAAGGGTCAACCCCCTAGGAGCTGTGGAGAAAGAAAGCCTGAAAAGGCAGGATAGGAAGAAGCTCAGAGAAACAGCAGCAAAGAGGGCGACTGTGTAAATCTCAGCTGCTAGTTATGGGGGTCACTGGACTGGAATCCAGTATAGAGGAAAGAACTGGAGTCCCCTACCAGCCACTGGGAAGTGGTGCTGGACTGTTTGAGGTGTAATCTGGACAGCTAGTCCAGCAAAACATTGATTCACCAGAAGAGGGCGGGGGGTATATAGTGACCTAGCCAGAGGGCTGAGTTGTGAGTAGGGAGAACTGTGAAATACTGGAAAAGAGACCACTGCAGCAATGGAATGACCACTGGCAGGGGGTGCCATGCAGGAAGAACTACTATGCCATTCCTGCCAGGAGAAGGAGGTGCTCTTGTGGTGAGTGAGCACCATTACAGGCATATAGTGAAAAGAAAGAGTAACAGTATGGCAGCGTATCTAAAACTGTGTTCTCATAGGCTTGGTCTACACTAGCAGGGAGGGGCAACCTAAGAAATGCAACTTCAGCTGTGAATAAAGTAGCTGAAGTCGGCGCATCTTAGGCCAATTTACCTGCCATCCTCACCGTGGCAGCGGGCTTCCCCATCGACTCCAGCTTGCACCTTTTGGTGAGCTGGAGTTCTGGAATTGATGGGAGTGCCTTGGGCAATCGATTTATCATGTCTTGATGAGATGTGATAAATCGATCGCCAATGGATCGATCACTACCCGCTGATCCAGTGAGTAGTGAAGACATACCCATACGATCCTCACCATTGTAGTGTCTGCACATCTTCTAAACACTAATGAATTTATTTTCACAATACTCCTGCAGAAGAGGAAAGTATTATTTTATCTTTCAGTTAAGGACCCGGGGCAGGAAGAATAAGTGGCTTGCCCAAGGTCACACCAAAAATCCACGATGGAACCGTGAACACAGATCCATTGAATCCCAGATCAGTGCCTTAAACACAAGACACTTCTTTCTAGCTGTCCTGCTTCCCAAAACATAAAATTTGAATCAATTGGCATAAGAGAGAATTTGAACATTCCCGGAGAATGAGATAATAGGGAAATGTTTTATTAATGGCCAGAAAAGTCAAATGTTGTCTTACTAAGCCAGTCCCTGCGCTTGTTGAAGTAGACAGAAAAACTTTAATTGATTTCAGTGGGAGCAGGGTCAGGCCCATTACAGAAATTACAATCACTCTTTGATCTTTCCTGAGCCTGTTGATTTCAGAAGCAGAAAATGAAATTAAAATTTAAAAGTAACAATATGCAAGTGTAGATAAAATTATCATAAGTCTGCCTGGCTTCACACTGACCATATCATATATTACACTGAATTGGTTTTAAAAAGAAAAGCGGCAGTGAAGAATGGGAGTAGCTGGTGACATTTCATAACAAGAGGACATGAATTAATGTTGCATTTCAATGGCATTCCTAAGAAATTACTTACAGTATCACATTTGCATCCATCTCCAGGAATCCATCATCATTAATGTTAGTACAATGAATACCAAGATGTGGTAAGATTGATTTACCACCTATTATGAAGTATCCCTAAATGTTCTTAAAATTCTAACGGGCAGAAATATCCTTTATTTGGTTATTTGCATTTGGTAAATCTGTCTGAAGAAATCTGTTAGTAAAAGCAATTGCTTTCAGTGATTGAATTGCTTTCAGGAGATCAGAGGAATTACGGTAACTCGATGCAAGAATTTCACCTGTTAGTGGAGAAGATGAATAATTGCTGAGTGATGAGAAAGATATAAAATATAAATAGAGTGTGCGAAACAGTCACACTAACTATCATTTTTCTGGAAGCTGAAGATGGTATTGATGAATTTCCCTTCACTGTACAAAATGAATAGCCCCATGCTGAATAATGAAATTAAATATTCCATTTCCCCAGCTGAAATACATAAAACACTTGGAACAGAAGGTATTTCCAGATGCGGTCTACATCTCCATTGAGACAGAGTAGACTTCATTGCCTTTCACGGATCATACATTAAATGTATGAACAAAACCCATAATTTCATCAGATTGCAGCAAAAATAAAACAAGTGTCTAACCCCTATACTAAAGTTAAATGATCAAAAGCAACACAAACTGTTGAAGAGATTTACCCCTACTAAGTTTGTAACGTGTAGGAACAGCCCAGTACTTTGAGAGCTACATAACCCAATGTATCAAAAACAGATTGTGTCACAGAAAAGAACATTTTTCTCATCTTTTAATTTTTGCCATCCACCTGGCAACTGTCAAGTATGGCTCGACAGATGACGTGTGGGCACTGTATTTACGCTAGTATGACAAGAGAAGGGCAAGCAGAACAGAAGCATCTCCCATGAGACACTGTATTTTTATTTTTCCATTTCCCCCTTATGCTGGGGTTTACCTTGTATTCTAGAGCAGAGAAATACAGAACAAGTGGGCCAGGTACTCTGTTCTAGATCCAGTCCCCTTTGTGCAACCTGAGCAGCTCAAAAGAAGCTGGAAGGTGGTACAATATAAACAGTGGAAGGATGATCTCTGTGCAGACAGATTCAGAGCAGAGAAGAGCACAGATGAAAGGAAACTTGCAAGAAGAGAGTTTTATGGAAGACAAGTAGGAAGCATAATGGAAAAAGCCAAAAAGGAGGAGGAAGGAGCACAAGGAGCAATGTGATAAAAGGCATGTAGCTTTGACTGGGCAAATAGGGTCAGATTACTAAAAGGCTTTTTGCTGATATGAGTAAAGTCAGTGGAAGTTTTGCTGCTGATTTCAGTGGGAATGGATAGGTTCTAAAGTGAGCCTTGGCATTACTCATAATTCAGGATTGGGACTAACAGGATTAGTGCCAACAGCTGTTGTACAGATGATATTAAAATGAGGCCAACATGACAGGAGATTTGTTCCACTGCCTTTCAGCCATCGCATCCAACAGGAGCATTCCCTTCTGGGAGAAAGTATTCAGTAAAGTTTCTTTTTATTGCAGGTTCTGAAAATGACCTGCCTCCAATCCAAAATTTGCATTAATGAGACTCCCTCACTTGCTCAGCTAGAATATAAATTAGTGGGTCCACCTTATGCTTGTGCCAAAACATGTATAATGAGAATGTGGAAAATAAGCAGGGCTCCTGCTGAATGAAAAGAGTTCCAGAATGTTTCCTTTTATGATAATGGAAACATTGCACAGTTTCCCGAAAATGGATTATCTCCTGTGAACCACAGAGTATGTATTTAAAAACCTAGCTATTTCTCCAGCAGATACCACCAGGTATTCCTACAAGGAACTGGGTTTGGCAGAAAACTTGTAACTGAATAAAATACACGAAGCAAACTATCACCATGTACAGGACTGAATCCTCCATCTCTGGCAAGATCTTCCCTGACTTCAACAGGGATTTCGCCAGAGCAAATATGAGTCAGGGGATGAGGATTTGGCCCTCAGAGCAAAATGCAGTGGACCCCCATTTGTCCAAGTGGCACAGAGACATGTGCTTTGTATAAGGAGGAGGTTTGGGATGGTGAGTTTTCCATAAAAGTGATGCACATTTCAGACAATAACCTAAATTCAGGTAATGATAATTTGTAGAAACGAGGTCGGCGGCCAGTGAAGCTCTCACCCTAAACCAAGTGTAGACTTGCTAAAGTTTGTACTGTTTTCTCATTTTGGTATTTCAGAGAGTTGTTTCCTTAATGAATCATTTGATCATAATATTTGCATTAAAAGAAGAGAGTGAGGAAGATTCTGTGCTATGATTCCAGAGATAGAGCCATACCACCAGGCATGCCACTACACCAGTTATGTCAGTCCTATGCTACCCCTGTGCTGAGGGAGTTTTCCCCCAGCCTGTTGGGGTTTCTTTACCGCCTCTGCGCACTGGGGGAGTGCCATATATGGCCAGAAGCCAGAATCAGCCCTCAGTATGTTCAATGACACAGTGCTAATTTAATTTTTTAAAAAGTAGTGAACTAATTATCAGACTCTTCAACATGGAATGATATAGAAACGCCTTCATTCATTCTTTCTTCTTTAAGGGATACTCTGGGTTTTCATTGTCACATCTGACAGTCCTCTCTTCTGACTGTGTATTTCAAACCTGTTCTTGAGTCATAGCTTTATGGAATGGATCATCAATAGGTTAATGGATCTGGCCTTTTCTCCTGATTGCACTGTTTTTCCTCAGGCAGAGAGATGACCCAGTATTTATATTCTAACTACTCCTAATGGCCACAGTGACAGTCCTTCTCTACCAGTACCCAGCTTTCTCCCAGCATTCTGCTAAAAGCACCTCGCATATGGGATTATATTTAAACCTAGAGTTCCAGTTACATCGTTTGCACCATTCAGCTCTACTGAGCCACAGCAACCCTGACTGCAGCATGGACTGATGCTCCTTCAAGCTTTCTTGTACCTAATATCCGCTAATGCTAGTTACTGATCTAGTGCTTTAGAATGACTTAATGGTACAAGGTCAGTCCAATCCACTTCTTTAATTCCATGATCTTTGGGACAATAATTTTTTTGATGTCACGTCAGACTTGAGAACTTTGGTGCAAAGTCGTACTGCCTGGGCTCTTGGCTGGAAATTTAAATCTCAGAAGGCCTAATTCTGTCAGGTGCTAACTGTTTCCTGCCAATTGCCATCTACGGATGGTACTTATATGGTCCCCATTACTGAAGAATCTAACCACCTCAAAATCTTTAATATATTTAGCCTCACAACATGTTTGTGAGACAGGCAAGTGCTATTATCCCCATTTTACAGAGAGTGAACTGAGGCATAGAGAGGCTAAGGGACTTGCCCAAGGTCACACAAGAAGTTTGTGGCAGAGCAGGGACTTGAATGCACATTTTAAGTCTGAGGATTTCACCCTAACCACTGAATCATCCTTTCTCAGGGACTTAAGTGAGAGCTGGGGACACCCAATACAGTTTTCTTCCCTCTCTCTCAAAGCACTTTACAAGGTCATGATAGGATACCCATTTTCTAAACAGGGAAAACTGAAGCATAGAGATGTAAACACACTTGCCAAAGGTCAGCCAACAGGCCAGTGGTAGAACCAAGACTAGAACTCAGGTATCCAGCATCCCAGGCCACTGCTCTGTCCACTAGAATGCCATTAGTTAATTTCTTCATTCTACTGGAAGACTCTTCAGTCCTCTAAATACTCACCTCCAATGAAAGTTCCTCATAAGAGTTCAGGTCTCTGATTCAGATCTCCTTTACACCAGCATAACTCTGTCTCTTGGGCCAAAACTGCACACAACTGTTCTGTGGGAGTGTACTTGTGGGCTTAAATATCTGATTGCATTTTTCAACATACAGTATTTAATCATCAGGTTGCATGGACATATGTTCTTTAAGCATTTGCAAGAGTAATTATGATTGTCTAAAATCACTTGGGATTGCTTTGTTCTCCATTTCCTTGCCCTCCAATAACTGAACACATAGGATTATATGAATTAGAAATGGAAAAGACCTATTAAATCATCTAGTCCAGCTCCTCTTAGGCAGGTTTAGTCTGTACTCTGTCTTCTAGCACTTTGTACAATCGAGTTGCAAGGTTTTCAAGGAATGGGGATAATGGTATAACAAAAAACAGAAAAAGTATAGTACTCCAGCTGAAATCAACTGGATGTTTCAGCTGAGTAAAACAAACATAATTTGGCTCTTAGAACTGTTCTACAACCTATAATATTTCATGTCAGGAAACTTTTCCTGATATCTAAGATGAGGCAGTGGAATTTCCAGTGGATCTGCCACTCAACAGATCTACAGGTCTATATTTCCTAGGGGAATGCAGGGCCTCTAGTCCCTGGGCTGGCTAGGAGGAGTCTTTCCTTCTCAAATCCACTTACATATTTTGCACAAAGAAGTTTGATGCATGTTTTGTGTAATCTAGTTAGAAACAAAGTTGTAGGAGTGTAAAACTATTCCCCTCTCAGTGCTCATATAACTTGGTGATGGACCTGTACATGTGAACGTAGATAATTCTATAAAATAGGTGATTGTTTTTAAATTAGTAAAACAAAGCCTATTCTAGATTTGGTTTTTGTATATAGGATTTTTTCATACAGAAGGTAACTGCACTGTTGTATCAGAAAGCACTCAAAAATGAACAATACAATGGAAACAGATGTCTATTTTAGGTATCTATGTAAGGCGAGATTTTTTCTCAAAAGCACTTCAGTGACTTTGGAGAATTCCTCCCATTGAAACTCAATAAGACTCATTCTCCTAAATCACTTAACCACTATGGGTGATAGTTCTAAAAATATCTACCATCACAGTATCTAGGAACTACACAATTATGGAGCACAAAGATCATTTGCTTTCTCTGGTACTCCAAAGCTGAAGGGCATTTGCTGGATTTATTTTAAGAGTACTGATTCTGGGCAAGACTTGCAGTTTATATTCAGTATAAGAATGGCAGCATTACATTACAAATAACAAGCCTGATAGTCTACCCTACATTTAGAGAGTATTTTTCATCCTAAAAGAATCCCAAAGCAATTGCAGCTGCCCATACATTAAGCACCTGAATAGATTGGCAGGTGGCAGTAAGCACTGCACAACAAACGTGAGAGAGAAGAGGAACTGTTGACCCTGGAAAGTGGGGTAAATACCTACTCTGACCAGAAGTGCCATGAAGAAAGGCAGCTAGGACCTCAGTTTTTAATGTCTCTTTGAAAGACAGGGATGCACATACATGAATCTGCATGGCATTCCATTTATATACTCAGATGACCAAATCTATATTGAACAATTTGATTACATCAGACATTTTACCCCCTGCACTGTATATCCTTTAAATTAGACAGATTTTTACTTATGAGCACTGCAAGTTATACTTTGTGCTTCTTTATGGTTGGCTAAAGCTAATACTCTGAAAAAAATTACATTTTGCAAGGTTAATTTCAAGTCTAAAATCACATGGGAATGAGAATAATTAGATTCATTTAAGAATTCCTCCCTCTGGCAAAGCTGATTGAATTATTTATACATTATCTTTTCATATAATTGTACCTAGAACTGTCTAAATGGCTTTTTTGTCTAACTTACAGTAAATTAACATTACATGTTTTTCTACGAGGACACATCTCTTGCACCTGCAACATTAGTGATTAGTACATTTTTAAATCAGCACAATGAGAAATAAATACAGACACGAATCAAAACATAAAAGGTAAAAGTGTCACGCAGGCACACCTTAGTGGCAAAAACTCATCAGCTGCAGAAATAAAACTAGTAAGACCATGGACCCAGTCCCGCAACCCTTTTCCACGCACATTATTCTATTGACTCCAGTAGCAGTGCTCTCCAGTGTAGGAACGATAAGATCTCTCTGATCTTGTTCTCCTAGGCTACCATCTGGTGCAATATTTCTCAAGTCTCTGGTTGAAGGATTTCAGAGTCTGAAAGGGCACTGAAGATTCCAATGGAACAAACACCTGGACTGTTAATGTGACCATGATTTTTGGTGGTACTCTCTGCTCACTCATTCCAGTGATAATGGACATGAGGAAAGTCTGTGCCATTCCAGTATTAAGAAGTATTCTCATGTATAATGCAGACATTCACTCATGCTAAATGGCTTGGATCAACCACATGTCCCTACATACGGTGACCAGATGTCCTGATTTTATAGGGACAGTCCCGATTTTTGGGTCTTTTTCTTATGTAGGCTCCTACTATCCCCCACCCCCTGTCCCGATTTGTCACATTTGCTGTCTGGTCATCCTATCCCTACACAAACTGGAAAATAATTCACGCCACGCAATCTTTACTAAATGACTTATTTGTGCTTATTGGAAAATGTTAACCTTATTACATAGGACTCACCACACCATCTGGAACAAGTACTGCAAACATACAAGAAACTGGGTGAAATCCTGGCCCCACTGAAATCAATTAGCTTTATAAGCACAGAAGTTATAATCTGTGCTTCTTTGTGGTAGGCTAAAGTTAATATTCTGAAAGGATTACATTTTAATTGCTTCTGTCCTACAGTTCTTTCCCACTAAACTGTTATCAAAACATATTGATGATAAGGCTGAAAGGCTGGCTCACGCCACTATGTGGAAAAACACATACAGGGACCAGGAAACTCCTTGAGGCTCTTTGCAGAGTTTCCTACATTTACCAGGTTAAAGTGGGGAAGGAGCATAGGGCTTGCTCAGCTGCTTTCTGGCCTGTGGAAGAAACTGGAAGCCCAGCCCACAAACTACATGTGTCTTGAGAATCAGCCAGTTTCTCTGGGCAGGGAATAAAGCAAAGGGCCCTATCCTGCACACATTCCTAGGTAGCATCAACAGGACTATATACTCTTTACTAAAAATTAAAACTAATAGTAAGCATTTGCAGGAGTGGGCTCTTTGTTTGCTCCAACTCTACTGTCTGTGGTGAAGAAATACATTTTAAAAATCATAAAGATACTCCTTTGTCAAATTCATTGCACAGTTCTAAAATCCAAATGAATACTAATGCCTATGCTGACACTTGTCTCACCGCTGCAAACACATAACAAGCGGTGTGTGTGTCTATTTGGCGGCAAATACTTTACAGAAAAGTCTATATGCATGAGTAATAGATAAAGAGGAAATCTATTAAAAAGATAACTTAATCACATACTACTTAATTGTGCATGGACAGGAGCGATAAGTAAGAAAACTAGGTATTTTGATTAACATTTTTTTTTATTAAACAAATCTGCAGTGCACTTCTTATCCCAAGGCCACAGCTATAATAAAAACATCTTAAATTAACTCATTCACAGGCAAACCCTGTTCTTTGCCAAAAATTAGTTAGGCCTCAGTTATTATTCCCAGCCAGGCCAAACCCTTCCAATTTTTTTTTTTTTTTTTTGAGAGAGAGCTAGAGGTTGAATGTTTGTGTAACTCTATCCCACATCCTCCATACAGGGTCATCCAGTTCTGTAGCATCATGCCACCTGTTTCTGATACAAAACTTGTTTTAAATTAATCAGAGGATGGTCTCAGTGCTAGAATTCTCCACTGGACCTCTCAATCCCCTGCTCTACCAGATAGGTCTCTTATACCCACTACTTGTCTGGATGGTAGCCGTGAAGAAAGTTCTTAAGACAGATAAGAGTTTAAAGTAATGAAGAAGGTAGAGAACCTGGTGATTCTGATGAGATAGTTAAAAAAAAAAGTCACCAAACCAAGCTCTTGCGTAAAACCCCTGAATATTAGTAAACTGTTATCATAGTGCCATAGGGCTGGGCCTTGCAAGTTGCTGTGCACCTCTTAAAAGGAGCTATTCTATGTAGGTTTTTATACTGTGCTCATCACCTGAGGCATCTGAGCAGTGCATTAAGCAAACCTGTCATATGTTTCTGCTCTCATCTTCTTCCCAGAAGGAGAAGTGTGTGGAATGGAGTGTCTTGTTTTGGTAGGTCTTGTTTTGTAATATACTTGTTGCTATATGTTCATGACAGAAGGCAAGGTTGAAGGAATGTATCTTGCACTTAGAGTGGAAAGTGGTGAGGTTTGTGATAATCCTTAGTTCCTGGGGGTGCTGAGATCTCTATTCCCATTCACTCCAATGGGAAATGATAGTACTCAACATCATCTTAGATCATGTCCTATGTAGTCTTATTTACCCAGGTTACTTGCTGTTGTCACTATTTATTATCTGTACCGTAGTAGTTGTTAGGGGTCCCAATCGTGGACAAGGATCCCACTGCACTAGGTGCTATACACACACATAACAAGAGGATAGGTCCTGCATTGAAGAGTTTACAGTCTAGGTATAAGTATTCAGTTAAGGCACTCAAAGCAGAGTGAGCATGGTATAAATGCCTCCTCAGGTGGATGAGGGCCCAGTCCTAAACCTACAGAACTAATTGAAGTTTTGCCAATAACGTCAATAGGAACAGGATTGATACTCTAATCTTTTCTCATAAATTAACCCCTGCAGCCCCTCTTAATGAGAATGTTGCATAAATGTGGGTTACTTATGTAAGTGTTTGCAGGATCAAACCTTTTATATAACTCTAGAAATGGAATAGGTCTTATTTCCCTTTTGCGCTTTGCAATAACAAAATCAAACATTTATTGCAAATGTCTATTACTATTTGTGAAAGGTTTTCTTTACAAATTTGTTACAAGTGAAAGAAGCCAGATAGGTAAGTATCTTTAATAAATTACTTCTTTCATTCTTTGGCTGATGCTGTTAACGTTTTCATGTCATTCTCATTGAGAGAGAGAGAAAATGAACCTTGCTGAATTTTTTCCGAACAGGCAGTGACAAACTACCCATCAAGGTACCTTTCTGCAATTTTATTTCTAAAATTCTTACTCTGGTAACAGCATGAGATACTCAAGCTCAGAATTCTTTATTTTAATCCATGTGTTGACTGCACAGTGGTTACAATGAGCAGGTATGTCTTATAGATTATTTAATTGCACACCCAGGGAGCCAGAATGGTCCAACAGCCATCAATCAGGAGAATTCTTTATTTCTTTTATATTCTTCTTAATTATTGTTTATCCAGTGTTACAGAGCCAACTGTTTTGAGCCCCACATAGCATCTAAAATAGTTTAAGAAAAATCAAGCTGCATACACTTAAGGATTTCTAATACTCCTTGCTTAAGGGCCCCATTAAAAATATATATATAGGATTTCATTCTCTCTGAGCTGGAAGTGTTTTTCTTCAATTTAATGCAAAAAAGAAAAGCATGCATCATTTTGTTTTGAGTCTGGGCAGATTTGTTTGAACCTGTAGGTAAAATTCTCTATGTAGTAACAATTTGCTGTATAGGTAAAATAAAATGTAGTGATTAATGCATTTTGTTGGAGCTACCATTGTTTGGGGGCTTAATTTAACATTACAAATAGCACTATGTTAAAATAAATACAAACTGTTTCATGAAGATGTATGACAAGACTAGGGGGTTTCATTTTTTTCTATTTAAAGATTCACTGTTGAATTTACTCTCAGTAACTATTAAATCAGCTAACCAAGACTTCAGTTACCTCTGTGGTGCTCCTATCTGCTAGAGAAATGCACAAACCTACAGTAGTTAGAGACCAAGGCTATCCTGCCCATCAGGTCACAAATCTATAGTGCCTTGATTTCCACTGGGATTTATTACTGATACAATCAGCTGGGAACTTCTCAGTACAGTAAGAAATTCAAAGGTTCCTTTCCCAACAAGAATTGATTTTACTTTCCAGAAATCTAGGATTTCATTCTAAATAGCTGACAAGAGCAGAATAAAAGCAGAGTTTGTGTGTATGTTGCTTAGGATGGGGGATGAGGAAAAACATAAATACAGGGCTTTATCTTGCTCCATAATATGATCAATTAATATAACCATTTTGTCCATGTCCATGACAAAAACCTGTAAACATGGGGATAAAAACAACAGACCAAGATTTTAAAATCTTCAGTGGGAGCTAGGAAGAGCTCAGCACTCTTGAAATACAGGCTACTTATTTAGGTGCCTCAGTATGAATTGAGGAGCCAAACTTTAAAATCTTGGCCATTTTTGTGAAGTTTCAAATTACCAATACAATAGGGAACTAGTCATCAAAAAATGGCAAAATGCAGTATGATGGATAGCAGCAAACACTTATTTAACCTTACAGAACAACAGCCTCAGTTTCTGGGGCATCAGATAAAGAACATACTGACAAGAGACTAGTTCCCAAGGATGAACGATAAAAAGCCTTCTTCTAGAAGTTAAACTGCTTTGCAGCACTTACAGAATTCTCCTGAGTTTTCTTCTGCTTCAGGCCTTATGTCAACAGCCAGATGGATTTGGGAAAGAACTCTCTCCCTATCCAATACACAGTATTGCACAAATGGCTACATGCCCCATGGTGCGGGTTTTCACCGATCTCTGAGGCATAGGGCACAGCCAGAGGCAGAATACTAGATTAGATGCCCTAGTGATCTCCTGCAGTATAACTGCTCCTACATATAGATGTTCCTAGGTGACACAGCAGGAAGAATTTATAAATGTTGCTAATCTGCTACTTAATTAGATTTCGGGGAAACCAACCGCTAACCTTTTATCAAATGCATTTTGGTCCCCAAACTACTGACTGCATGAAAGTCAGCAATTTTATTGGTAATTTCAATACCATTTTAAAAACATAGCCTGAATTTCAAAGATGCTGACTCCTGCAAGTCCTATTGAAATCAATGGGACCTGTGAATTTGCAGCATCTTTGAAAATTACGCCACTTTCTTATTGAAAATGATCAATAAAAATAAATATAATGCTAAACATCAACTCCCAATCATTTTGAAAAGGTGGCTTTTCATGTGACCATGGTAAAGAAATTAGGACTATCGGGTACAGGAAACAGCAATTGAATAAGACAGCCCCCCAGTGAGATAAAAATATTTAGGTAGCAGTTTGTCCACTAATGCAGCATGGCATTCAAATGCAATGCTAAGCATCAGTAATGTATCCACTTATCTTGATCAGCAACAAGACATTTACTAATTTACTCCATTTAAAGGGCTGCAGTAGTCGCACAAAAACAATGGTGCAAACAGAATTCATTTCTTACTGGTACGTTGCACTCATGGGATAGACAAAAAAGGGGGGCAACCAGCTAACGGGGGACACATGAGCTCCCCACATGACTCCTCTCTGCCATGCCCCCAACCCGGTCCTCCCACCCTCTCCCTGTCCCCTCCCCATAATCCTTCCCATCCTTGGCGGGAGGGGAGGGAAGGGTTGTCTCCGGCACTTTGGGAGGACATTCTGAACTGCAGGGCTCTCCGGAACCACAGCAGCTAAAGTAGCAGAATGTGGGGCTGCCAGCAACTCCTCCAGGGAGGCTGTATCGCCCCCACCCCCGTCCTCCGGCGGGGCTGCTGTACAGACCCCAGACACGAGACGCAGCTAGGTGAAGGGGTGGGGTCAGCACAGCTGCGCCAGAGGAGCTGCTGCTGTGGGGCCACCCAGCAGCCCCACGTTCTGCTTCTCCTGTGTCTTTCCAGTAAAGAGTAACCACTATGACTATCTTATTGGTACGGCGGGTCAGACCAGACCCCATACTTGCACCACTGCATAGAAAACAACATGACAAGCTACTTCTGCTGCAAGCAGTGAAAACACAAATCCCTGACAATATATCCATTGTTGACCCAGAAGCAGACAAATAATTAATATTACTCCCAGTACAGCATGACACTCAGTTATTATTTTCCTAGCGATATATTGGCTTGCTTTTTCCCAAGATGAATCACAATTTTTCTATCATCTCTGCAGTTTCCTTATTTCCCTAGATTCCTTTGTATGATTTCTCTGTCCTGAATGGGTTTCCAAATTCTGCCCATTTCGCATCTTCTACTTGTGAAAGGAATTGAAGGAGTACTTGTTCTCATTGTGACTTTAAGGTGTGGGTTCAATACAGGGGTAACTGGGTGAAAATCTATGTCCTGTGTTATACAAGAAAGCCAGAGCAGATGATCTAATGGTCCCTTCTGGCTTCAAAATCTATGAGAATGATGGACCTGCTGTACACATTTATGCATAAACTGGGACCTTGCATGCCTTTTGCTGTCATATATTTATGTACAGCTCAAAGGCACTTAGCAAATATTTAAGGAGAAAAAGCCTCTGCCCCAAAGAGGTTACAGTTTCAAACAGAAATGAGGAAAAGGCTGTTTCTCAGTGATTAAGTGAGCCGTGATAGCTTGTATTTACTTTCTATTTCCACTTTTTAAAATTTGTCTGGGTTTTTTGTTTTGTTCTTTCTCCCCCAAAACATACTCACTATTAGTATATGCGGGGGGGGGGGGGGGGGGCATCACAGTCCCTAGTTGAAATAAGCATTAGAATCCAGAAATCCTCCAACTGACTTTGGATCAGGCCCCTCATCTCTGTTGATTTCTATTGGCAACTCTTATTTTCATTTGAAGGATCAGTACCCTCAGAAAGCAGCAGACCAATAGGTACCTTGCCCTGTTCCAAAACCTAGTTGTCCAGCTGAATTAATTGAAGTTTTTCAACTCAAATTCTACTAAGGGTGCTCTAATTTTGGGTGTGTGCCAGACCCTAGGGAATAAGGTGGCTGGTAGCACCTCAAGTCCTTTACTTCCTAATTATAGGCTTGACTTTAGCTTTGCTGACTGATACTTATTTATGTTTTGACAGAATGGAGTGTCTGAGAGAGACATTGTGATGGAGTGAAAGGGAGAAACAGAACAAATGAAAATCAAATTAAGGCTCAAGATTCAGCCAGCAGCAGCTCCTCTGGCAGAATATCCCATGCTATAGTATGTCTTAAAATGCATAATACAGTGGCATAGCCAGCCCTTGATTACAGCACTAAAGGAAGCATTAAAAATGGATTTTATGCATTTTCAAACAGCAGATGAGAAATTATTTTGATATAATAATTCCCAAACTAAAAGCATTTGTGTGGGAAAAATGATCATGAGAGGAAAGTGGGGCTTTATGACAGTGCATTTGTTCATGAGAATAGAAATGCACTGTAATAGACTGTGCACAGTCATCATATTTGGAGACTTTTATAGAAACAACCTTATCTCATTCCAAGGACACAAATTTGTCAGCATACTGCACCACAAAAATGTCAAGAGAATACAGTGTATTAGCTTTCAGCTTTGCATCCAAAGGCACTGCACTGAAGGAAACAAGCCAGGCAGTATTAGAAGAGTGGTATTCCTCAACCTAAGGACTCCATTACAGAACAATGTATTGGTACGTGTACTGTGTTAATGAAGTTTTCAGATACAATATACCTGCCACAAAGTAGATCATGCATTTGTGTGCAGTGCTATTTGGGACTCACTATTTTTGTGCTTTTTTTTGTATGTTTCCAAAGTAAATTAATTCCCACAAGACACAGAGCCTAACGATGTGACCATCCATGATATGCTTCAAATGCTGGAACACATTAGATTATAAGAAGGGCCTCTGGTGATTTGCTAATTAACTTAACCCTTTTGGGACATTAAAGAAGGAATTTTTTATTAAAACAGGATAACCCTGGACTATATAGACCTGACTGAGAAATGAGTATTTTAGTCAAGATGAGTCTCAAGATGAGTACATATAGGAACTGGGACTGTTGTTACCATAGCAATGCCATGACAGCCTCTGGAGTGATATAGCATACTACCAGGAAATGAAAGGAGTTCAAGTGCTACGATCTGCATAGTTCTGTGAGCAATCCAAATACATGCTCATAAAAAATATTTAGTATGGTTAGATCATCCAAGATTGCTACTGAAGTGAAGTAAGCCTTATCAGTATGCTTCCAGCAGTTGTTTTCTTGTTCACCATATCCAAGATAATTTATCTAAAGGTTCAAGCTATGGGCAATACTACTAACCATTTCAGAGAGAACAGTACCACATATAGAAATCTCTGCGTCAGTACTTTCTTAGTACAGAATATGTATAATTAAGGATGCACACTCTCTCTCTCTCTTTAATGCAATGAAACATGTTAAACCTCTTAGCAAAGAAAAAAGAAGATATACTAAATTCCTCTGAGGACATGACTTATTCTGTCCCTACCAAGATATGGAGGAAATCTGTTTGTAAACAGAGAGAAAGGTTTTAAAATGCCATGCAATTATTTTATGGAAATTTATCAGCCAAAATGCAAAACTTACTCAAAACTTACTTGTCTGCCTTTCACCAAAATGAAAATAATGCTAATGAAAAATAATATTTTATTTACTTGTCAAAAAAATTACTTGTCTCAGGCGAGCATCCCAGTTGAATTTTGCATGATTGGTTTAAAGTATTTTCCAAAATGAAAACAAGCCTAAGATCTACACTGGCTTATTCTGCTTTCACAGAAATAAATAATTCTTAATGATTTGTAAAGCTGCCAAAATAATGGTGGCAAACCATTTTATTTTAATTTCAAATAAAATTCAACAAATCCAACCTTCCTACTTTCTTTTTAAAAAAACTCATACAGGAGCTATGCTGATAGCGTTGGTGGAATACCACTGCTTCTCCCGCTCTTTTATGCGGCCCATAAAGATGTTCAAATCTGTGTGAATGTCCAGAAACTCTTCTGTTATATTCGTTGTTTGTGTCACTGTTACATCCAGCCTCTTGGGCAAACAAACTGTAGTTTATTATATGAAGCAGAGATGTATCAGAAGGAAAGAGTAAGACAAAGATGTATCACTGCCAGATCATTTATTAACAAATGCCATTTCAGGCTAAATTATATTCAATTCATTAATTTGATGCAACTGGGCCTTGTGTACATCATGTATTTGATGTACTCAGGCCACCACATTTTGCTTTGTGTTAATTCACATTCCATTCAGCAAAAGGGTTGGGAAACAAACCAACTTTTTTAAAATTGTTTGACTTTATTGACTTTAAAATAGTCTTTTGATGTGCATAGCAGAAGGCTTTGAGCCCAGTGGTATTATTTATAATTTAAACTTTATGCTTGGCAGAATTTCTTCTCTTAATGTGCCTGGTCCTAATTGCATCATGCAACACCTCATGCTTTACCAAGAGACAATCCACCTCAAAAACCAGACAGTTTTATATTAGAGATGACTGTTTTCTGCCAAATGGAAAGGCAGGAAGAATGACATCTAGTTATTGGTCCCTTAGTCCTTAATGTGCCAGACCGAAATCTCAGGGAGACAGGTGCACCTGCACAAATGCTTATGCAGGCTGGTAACTGTATGGACAAAAATATATTCTCTCTACAGACTGCTACAGATCTAAAACCATCTCTTCCAGTTGTCTTATCCTCCTTTTACCACCATGATGGAGGTAATCTACAGTTACTTCAACCTCATTATGCAACTCCTACCTAAAAGGTTCTTCAGAGCAGCCCCTCTCTGAGGCTGAACCAACCAGCTCCTCCTGATGAATATTACCATCCAACCACTGTCCTGCTATGAGAGTCAATCCACTATCTTCTGGTACTGTACATTTCAGCCTGTTCCCCTTCCCATTTGGCAGAGTCCCTTTAGTCCCTTTAATCTATTCCCAGCCCAATCACTGCCTAATGTCTTTCACTACCTGTACTCATGCCAACCTGTCTCCAAGCTGCAAGACCACTCCCACTGCAACCAATCCAGACAACAGTCCCGAGTCATCCTGCCTCCCACATGCAGGAACTTTTCCATACCAAAACTACTCGGGTTCCCCCCACCCCACAAACTGAGAACACCTGTAAACTGGGGCGCTCTATCAGGGAATCATTTAGCGGTGTAAGGATTAAATCAAGGTTCAACTGAAAACTCTAAGAACATCATCAATTATCTGTAAATATTCTGCTGAGAGAGTTTGTGGATGCATGTAACACAGCTCTCGCAGCAGTAAATGAACACACAGGAATAGCAATGCTAAACTCCTGACTGGTAGTATTAAATCTCAAACAGCCTTGCTTTCAAACTGTTCTGTCTCTGAGACATGCAGGAGGTCAGGTCATAAGAACAGTCTGTCTTTCAGAGTTTTTTGACCATTCAGGCACCCCCCCCCACACACACCATGGATTTTATGATGTATCTTTGGAGGGCTAAGCATTTTTGAAGACCGAAAACAAGTGTTTTTTTATAATGAGGGCAGCTATGCTAAGATTTAATGATGCTGGAATCTAAGACAAGGTGGTCTAGCTTAGGCAATTCACTTAACATTTCTGCCTCACTTAACCCATCTGTAATAAGGCTGTTATGAGGGTTATTTAATGCGGGTAAAGGATCTGTACATAAGGCTGTACATACATGTGAAATATTATCTGGGACCATACTTGCACCATGTAAGTTCTGATTCTATCACTACTTTCATTGTAATCCTTCTGTTTTCAAGGATTTACAGATACCTTGGACTTAGAAATTCACTTGGGGATGATATTTAGTCTTCACGCTTTTAGGATGGGAAATCGCCTAAAAAATTGATCTGGGCATATTTGAATATAATTAACATTTAGGCTATTTTAAAAGTTAACCAAGACATTTCTGCTGGAATTCTGTATCCTTTACACCAGATGATGTAAGACAAAGGATTGCCAATAGCAATGCAGATAATGTCTTTCCTACATATTTCTGAATATGCAGAGTAACTGTCCCGAATACCCTACGTAGGAACACCAGCACTGCCCTACTGGATCAGACCAGCTCCATAACCCTGGATCCTGCCTCTGACAGTGGCCAGAAATAGATACTTCAAAGGAGGGTGGAAAGAAGAAACCACATAACTGGCAGTTATGAAATAACTAGGGGTTAGAATAAGGGGGAGCAGAGGACAGCTCCCTATTCTTTCCCTGACTTGGGCTGGTACTGCTCTCCCACAACATCCTCTGCTCCTTGGCTGGTGCAGTGAGAATACTCCTCTTCCTGTTTCCATCTTCTTTGACCACTTAGGAGTAAACTTGATCCAAGTTCATGACGATCTGGATTAGAACTTTTCCAAAGTTTTTGAATGTCTGGATCTAGGGCTTTAGTTTAACAGTCCATACAGGCTTGGAGCATCTTCTCTTGGAATGTGCATTGAGGGAACCTTTGCCAGGAGAGCTTCCCCTTGTGGGGATGGAAGCAGGGATGGTGCACACCTCTAAGTGTTTCACTGAGGTACCCTGCAGATGCCTCTCCAGTGGGGGTCCTCAGGAAAGGTGCTCCACAGGGTTTTACTGGGAGCAGGGCATGCAGCAGGGGATCCAGCTATGCTCTGTGGCAATGTCCTCTGCAGTGCCCGCATTTCCAAATGGAACCCAGGAAGGAGTTAATAGAGGTAGGAGGAGCCTCACAGGGACATAGCGAATGGCATCTAGATTCTGAAGGAGCTCTTGTGGCAGAGGAGAAGGAACCCCCAAATAAGTCCCTGGGATTCAATGCCCCAAACACTTGTCCTTTTTAGAGGACAATTTCCAGGAAGTTCCTGCTCCTTCGTCTTCTCAAGTACAGCCATGAGAGGGAGACAGAAGGGCTAGCTGCAAAGCTCAAATTTCCCCAAACTTGAGGGAAAGATTGTAGGGGATTGGTGCTGGGCTGGCTTAGGTTTATATCCAGTACTTTTTAGTCACTGCTATCTGTCTGGTAGAAAGTAAGGATCAAATTTGTCCATGATGTAACTGCAGTGCCTTCAAGAGGAAACATTACATGCTTGGCAACTCTGAAAAACCAGACCACTTCTATTTAAGTGCATAAATATGCATTTGGATGGCTTATTTTAAGCAACCAAGTCGGAAAATTTTGGCTCAGATCCTCAAAGATATTTAGGCTTCTACTCAGGGCTGGCTCTAACTTTTTTGCTGCCGCAAGCAAAAAAAAAAAAAAGGGTGAGGCGAGCGGAGCGGGGTGGGGCAGCACAGCTGGAGGAGCAGGGGAAAAAAATGGGCAGCGCGGCTGCAGGAGCGCTGCCCTAAGATTGTCCGGAATGCCACCCCTGACAGAGCGCCACCCCAGGCACGGGCTTTCTACACTGGTGCCTGGAACCAGCCCTGCTTCTTCCTTCCGCTGAAATGGGCCTCTCTCCCTAGTTATACTGGGCCTGATCTCTCGTTAAAGCAGTTGTAATTATGTTCACTGACTTTAATGGTATATGAATTAAGCCCTTAGTAAACACATAACCATATAATACAGACGCCAGACAATCTGATACAATTTGACTATCTCTGGATGGATGCATGGAGGCAGAGTTGTGTCGGCAAGTATGCACAGAAATTGTCAACACAGTGCTAGGCTCCAGGCAGTGCAATCAGTCTCTCACTCTCCCAAGCAATGGAAATTAACTTCCCAACCAGTGAACAATAGAAAAGACTTTAAAAAGAAAATTGAATGAAATATATTTGAATAAGAGAGAAGCTGTGACAGAAACTGACAGACACCAGCTAATTCCATTGGATTCTATATCCTGGCTTCTGTCATTTTGTGTCAAAGCCTTCATGATATTTAACCCTGGTTTTGTATTGAAACATAATTATTGTAGGGGATGGAGTGCATGGGTTCCCTATTCTTTTATTAGGGATTTGTAATAACAGACGGCCCTATAATTTTGTGAAGTGATGCCAACATTTCAGCAAAGGGTTTCCAACAACATTTTCCCTTTTAGTTTGTAATAAACAACATGCAGTAGCAGTGCATGTATTGCATTGTGAAGGGCTGGTGAGCAGGGGAATTATTTTTTCCATTTAAACAAAAATGTGCTCTCATAGCCATAATCAAAGAGGGATGTGGCAGTGCTTGGAAATCAAATTTGGATGGAGCTGCACTTTTCCTGCAACACACTCTTTAAGTAGGCTGCTGTTTCAGGATACAATTCAACATGCCTAATCTGAAGAGGGTCTGGGGGATGAGGCCCTACATGGAAGGTGGAGGTATCTTGGCTGGAGGCATTTTATATCACACCAGCCATTTGGGGCAATCTGGTCCATTCCGAAACAAAAACAAACCGAAAAATTAAGGACCTTCTCTAAAGCGCACTGAAGCTAGTGGGAGTCTTTCCACTGACTTTGGATTAGGCCCCACAGATAAGTCAGTTTAAAGAGAGGCGGTATAACTCCATCAGAGAGGAGGAACTCATTCCAAACTTCCCTTTGTTGGTAGAAATGTAACTCATTACAAAGATCCTCTGCTGGCAGATCACTGTCTTCACTTCCAATTCCCACAAACTTGTATAAACACCCACAGAAATAGAATTTCACCTGCATTAAGAATACTTTAAAAAATTATCGTAAGAGTGCAGTAATGCAGGGCAGGCAGACCCAGAACATAAGAAAGGCCGTACTGGGTCAGACCAAAGGTCCATCTAGCCAGGTATCCTGTCTGCTGACAGTGGCCAATGCCAGGTGCCACGGAGTGAGTGAACCTAACAGGTAACGATCAAGTGATCTCTCTCCTGCCATCCATCACCCCCTCTGACAAACAGAGGCTAGGGACACCATTCCTTACCCAGCCTGGCTAATAGCCACTAACGGACTTAACCTCCATGAATTTATCCAGTTTTCTTTTAAACCCTGTTATAGTCCTAGCCTTCACAGCCTCCTCAGGCAAGGAGTTCCACAGGTTGACTGTGCACTGTGTGAAGAAGAACTTCCTTTTATTTGTTTTAAACCTGCTGCCCACTAATTTCAATGGGTGGCCCCTAGTTCTTCTATTATGGGAACAAGTAAATAACTTTTCCTTATTCACTTTCTCCACGCCACTCATAATTTTATATACCTCTATCATATCCCCCCTTAGTCTCCTCTTTTCCAAACTAAAAAGTCCTAGCCTCTTTAATCTCTCCTCATATGGGACCCGTTCCAATCCCCTAATCATTTTAGTTGCCCTTCTCTGAACCTTTTCTAATGCCAGTATATCCTTTTTGAGATGAGGAGACCACATTTGTACACAGCATTCAAGATGTGGGTGCACCGTGGATTTGTATAAGGGCAATAAGATACTCTCCGTCTTATTTTCTATTCCTTTGTTAATGATTCCTAACATACTGTTTGCTTTTTTGACTGCTGCTGCACACTGCATGGACATCTTCAGAGAACTATCCACGATGACTCCAAGATCTTTTTCCTGATTAGTTGTAGCTAAATTAGCCCCCATCATATTGTACATACAGTTGGGGTTATTTTTTCCAATGTGCATTACTTTACATTTATCCACATTAAATTTCATTTGCCATTTTGTTGCCCAATCATTTAGTTTTGTGAGATCTTTTTGAAGTTCTTCACCCAGCATTCTGTCCTGGCCTCAAAGTAGTTTGTGCCTCTCCTTAATGGCCCTTTTACACTCCACACAATACAAACACTTTAGTCTTTCCTCTCCAGGAAAATGTCAACTTTACCTCTCTATGTCATCTTCCTCTGGGCTGATTTCTCCCCTCTCCAACACACACGCATACTTGGCTGCACTGCAGGTGGTGCCCTGTCAGATTGTTAGAATGTCCCATAATGCACAGCACTGTGCCAGCACTACAAAATAGATGCAGCTGCTGGTGCAAACTGGGAGGAAGAGGTCTGTGTCACAGGCAGGCCAGGCAGGTCACAGAGAGATGTAGGCCTGGTATGATCATCTCTCATTCAGTGTTTCTCATGGGGGGTGAGCATACAGGGGTAAAGACTGTCAATTCTGAAAACCCTTTTTACCCACTCAGTAGCAACGCAGAATAAAAAGTCTGTGGGATATGGGAGAAACAAGGTAGCCTAGTCAGGTGGCGAGTGATCATTCAGACTTTGCCAGTTTCCTGGTAACTAGACACTAATCAACTTGGAGGTTAGTAATTATTTATCAAAATTCCCTGGTGCTTTTGAACTGGTAATCAACTTTACTGCCTGGAGAGTAAAATGCTGTCTTTATCTGTTACAAATACTCCCAAAGACTATGATGGGGGATGTAGTGTTAAAATAAAAATGAATGTTAAAATATGAATTTCATTTTAAAATAGATTTTAAAAAAAGCTCTCCGAGTGTGAACAACAGGGGAGCAAACAATCATAATAAAGGATACTGAAACTCCGGTCCGTGATTGCTAAGTGCCAGAGGTTAATCCTGAGATCATCAGCTGACATGTATGTCTCACAGTCGCTGTTGACTGAAATTGAGTTGACATGATAGGTGTGACCATTAGCAAAGATTCTCCTGGGGGTGACTTCTACCATCAAATCCATAGGTTTCAATACAGGCACCTGCAAAAAAAATTAAATATGATTTTTAAAGTAATTTCTGTGTACATATTGAGAAACTCAGTGCAGGGAATGAAATACTATACAGTATTTTAAATGATTTACTGTATTTTTTTCACTGCTTTATGCCTCATCAAAACTGCCTAGTGACAAAAAGGCTATAATTTTTCTGCTCCATAATAAATTAAGTCTTTGAAAACAAATGCTAGGTATGTACAGACTTGCTGTACTTATATTATTATTGTTCGTTATATGTATTATCAGAGCACCTAGCAGCCTAATCATGGACCAGAAACCCACTGTGCTAGGCCCTGTACAAACACAGAACAAAGATGGTCCCTGCCTCAAACAGCTTGCAATTTGACTAGCTGGAATAAATTGATAATTTTTTTACACACTTTTCATGGAAGTTACTACACTATAAAATATTTGCTGCTGCGAGAAATCAGAGATTCAAGACAATATTTATGGACCTAAAGCTCTAATCCAGCACATGAATGAAATTATGCGTGTGCTTAAATCCTTTGCTGAAGTAGGGCCCAAGAGCATATACTTTATCAGTCGGAGAATCAACTGGACATTGGATAAAGAGTTCTCACATTGCCCAGTAGCTCACCTGTAGTGATGTTACGGTAGATAGATCTTTAAGTTTCCCTTCTTCATCCTTTAAGTTGTATCCCTCTGGTCTCTTATCTCGTTCAGTAATTTTCCATAATTTGATAGTTTTATCTTTTAAAAAAAGAAACCAGAATTGCTATTAGCTGGGAGACTTTGAACTCTGTTACTCACCTTTAAGTTAAAAAACATTATCAAAACAGAGCACTCACTCAAACTCAATTTTGCAACTCAGACCCATTTTTCAAAATGCTAAACTGCTGACTCATGAAGGGTTTACTGAATCTACAAGTAACTCAGCCCATTCTTGCATGCTAACAAAGTGAGCAGAAACTGCTCTCGTAGCCCTGCTCCGCACTTAATAGAGGGGAGTGGACCAAAACTGCTCACTGTAGAAGGCACACCCTTAAGAACCTATGTCCCACCCCTATGAAAGGTACATAGCCGGGGAGCTTGGTCCAGTTTGCTGGGATACTCAGAAAAAATGCCATAGGAGTATTTGCTGGGTGAGTTGTCTAGCTGATGAATGAGCTATTGCAAGAATAGGCAGGAACTTATTATCTTAAGCTCACAGGCTCCTGCAGAGAAAAGACCAGGGGAAGGATGGAGGCTATATTTAGGAGTTCCCCCTCTTCAAGAGAAAGGCATGGACAGAAAAGCAGCAGCAGGGAGATAGAGAGAGAATTTCTAAAGGAGAATTTCTACTGGGATGGGTAGGAAGCAGAGGAGTGGGGAGGAAAAAGGACCCTAATGTTCTGGGAGTTGATAACCATTTTGAACCCTTCCTCTGAATGCACTGTCTGCCTGTGCATGACTTTTATACTGCTCTCTAGTGGCTGGCAATCAATCTAACTTTCACTTTTCACTATTAAAGCCAATGCATACCATAAGAAGAAACAACATTAGATGCATCTCTTTCATGGTAGGATTTGACCTCTATTGATTAGCACATTGATTTTTGCAGGAAAATTTGCTTGTTTAATGGTTAAATGGATCATATTTGCTGATTGTCTTCTCCGTGTGTATGCCCTCTGTACACACAACATCCTTAAATATTCAAAGTGTCAACATGCTTTGAAAAGGGACTGTAGAAATGGCACTGTGAGGTTCCATATTCATTCAGTCTCAGGGGTGTTGTGAAGTTTAAATTAATTAGTGTCTGGAAAGCCATTTGAAATCCTCAGATTTTGTATAGGCCAAATTCTGAGCTATTTGATGTAACTCAGTCAGAAACTGATCTCCGTAGTGCAAAGAAATATCAATGAATCACAGTGATTTGTTATAATAGTATCTAATTAGCTCAGTTTACAAGTCAAACTTTAATTTTGCCGACTGCAAGCACTGCTAGCCCACACTGGGATTGAAAGTCACAGAGGGGTCCTTCTGTCTCCGTTAATAAAGATGCTGCAATCAGAACTTAGCTGACAATTTTGCTCATGATGTGTGAACTGGAAAGAATCCAACTCCCTCTCCCATAGCTGTGTAGCCCCTGAAGGGTTTGCTGTACTGAAAACTAGTTTCTGTTAGAAGCAAATATGATGTGAAGGCACGTAGGGCCAAGTTCAGACCTCAGATTCAGTGGGATTTGCATCTGCATCTAATACATCTGTATCTGTGGGTAGAATTTGTTCTGTGGGAAAAGATCTGCTGCATAATTAGATCCTACTTTCGAACACTCACTTTTCAAACCACAGCTGTGCTTTAGATTCTTAACATAATTTTCTAGATCTGCTTTATTCTAGTTTAGCATCCAAGGACTGGATTAAAAAAAAAAGTCTGAACAATAACCAATTACTGTCGATCTAAGGTATTTAGATGTCCCTCACTTCTGAAGGACCTGAACACTGCAGACTCATTAATGTATCTTCACAACACTTCTATGAAGTAGGGAATTACATAGTCAAAGCAACATGGTCAAAGTCACACAGGAGTGGCAGAGTAGGGAACCAAAGCCAGGTCTCCGGAATGCTAGGTTGCTGCCCTACCCACTAAACCATCCTTCTGCAAATACCATGGGCTCAGTCCTCAGTGCCAAGCAATGAGAAACTGCCCTAAAGGGGCAGCAAAGGATTCCCCCAACACCAGAGGAATGTTTTAGTGTCCAAAGCCAGCATACTCAGGTCTATGACACCTGTATACCTCCCACTTTCCTCTGCACAGGAAGCATGTCAGGGTTGTGCCAGAGCTGGGAAGGGGCAGAGCAAAGCACATAACATTTTGCTGAATCTTTGGCTGGCTGAGTGTCCGGTTGCATCCAGGGTAACTTAGGGCAGCCCTGAGACAGCTCATTTCAAACCCACCAGCAAGCCCACGATTGGGGAAGCAGGAAGATGACTTAGAGTTTGTGCTAAGTTTAAACTCAATAGAGCTGAGGACTGAGCCCCACGAATTTCCCAAAGTTTCTCAAAACATACTTTAGAATGGAAGTAACAGGGTTTGCTTTCCAAAACAGAGAATCACCTTCTGCCTGTATTAAAATAGGATTCTTTTGTTAAACTTGTTTGAATCAGAGAAGAGATTTGAGAGTAAGAAGATGTACCGAAATGAATTCTCAAATGCCATGTTTCTTTTGTGAATGATAAATTTAGCCCTCACTGTAGCTAGCTTTTGAAGATCTGCTTCATGTCAGCTGCCAAGAGGAAAACAGATAGTAAAACTATTTCACATGCATAAGGAGATGTGACACATTTAGAGTGACCGAATGTCCTGATATAATCAGGGCCATCCTGATATTAGAGGCTTTGTCTTACATACACAATTATACCGCCCCACAAAAAAAAAAAGGGTCCTAATTCTTCACACTTGCTCTCTGGTCACACTAGGTATATTTTGCTTTTGGATGCATCAATGCAGCTCCTATTAGTCTTTAATAATTAATAATAATACCAGGAATTGTGTATTATGTCAAGATGCCCCCCAAAAGTTTATGTATTAAAAGCCAAGTTCCATGGCATGAAGACTGAGACACAATGAGCAATATTAGACATTAATGTTCTAATTTGTGAATATTGTTTTATTGTTGTAAACCTTGACAAGAAGTAATGACCTGGCCTTAAAGAACAGTTCTGTTCTGCAAAGCAATTGTCTAAGACGGCATTATGGTGTTTCATGTTTGTTATCTGTCAGTGGTTTCTAAAGTTGCTCAGTTTTACAAGTACTGTAAAACATTTTTTACATCAGAGTGCTGTCAACTCAACCTGGCATCTGAGAATCAAGCTGACTTTTATCCACGTCATGCACCATCAACAGTAATGAAGGTCCTGGAAGTCAAATTACCTCTTCAGTGACAATTGTGCAACGGAATGCTTTCAAATTATTCCCACAGCGACACCTTTACAAACCCTTACTTAGCTCTTGTATGACACACTTCATCTGAAGATTTCTAAGTATTTTGCAAAGAAGGATCTGTATCACTAACTCTCTGTTGTGCAAACCCAAGTGTAACTGTTTGGAACTCAGTAAACAATTCTATTAATAATGCATTAGAGGGAAATGTAATCTGTCTCTCTCTCAGCTGAACTGGCTCTGAAGGGCTTATAGGAATAAAAAGCATTAAAACCTTTTTTCTCTTTTTTCTTTTTTTACTAAAGTCAGCAGTTATAGTTTTGCATACACATACAAAGCATAGCTATTGAGTAAGAAGGTCTCATTTTCAGATAGTTGCTTTTCCCAACAGAACTGCATATTGCTAGCAAAAGTAGATGGCTCCTTAAGTGGATCTGAACAAATTATTTTTCTGTTTGGTGACCGAAAAATTTCACCATTCTCCATCCCTAAATGCCTCATGAACACTCAAATAGGAATCCTCGTCTGTGAATGTGAATAAAACTTACAAATAGTAAATATCAAAATCCATGTAACTATCTTTCTTAGTAGACCCTGAAACTAGAAATTATTGAAATGCAAATTTCATTTTAAATGAGATTGGGAAATAGTGGGCAAGAGAGAATAGCAGGGTTCTTTTATCTTACCATTTGTTGACAGAAGCGAGTGGGCTGCATTCTGCTGTGGTAGCCACTTGATCTTGTTTATTTTTTCCTCTATCTCCAAACTCTTCAAATAATCAAATTCAGGCTCATGACTCTGGAACGTGCTGTAAACATTGTACTCTCCCTGATTGTAAGGCTCATTTTTACTCTGTGAAGAACATGGAGAAACAAACATGTGTCTGGTGATGTCAGTATTTTATTTCCATCTTCTGAGCTGACTGAGGTAAGCTACTAGCCATCATAAATATAACAATCCTAGAAAATATTTTAAGTTTAAAACATGCTGTTGACATGTTTACCTGACAAATAAAATAGTTTTTCATGGCATTAAAATGATGTTCAATACCCAAACAAGAGCCTCTGTTAAGTAAAAGAGGAATGACTGTAGTAAAACTCTTATTCAAATGCTCTAGTTATTAAAAAATTGCATGTGAATTCAGAATTTAATTTGTACAAGCAGCCTTAACTCTCACTATTCCCTGCATTCCTGGAAACTTCTAGCCACACCCCATAATTGATCTGCATTCTATTTCTGCATTCCCCAGGATAATATCCACACTCCCCATATTAATGTACAAACTACATTCTTTCAGAGAGGAGCTACAAATCCTCCTCCAATCCATCCTCTTTTTACTAGCTGTACACTCCTGATTTTTCATCATTCCTGTACAAACCACAGAAAGAGCTGCCTCTCCCTTAGCCGGTCCCCACTACAAAACAGTCACAACACTTTCACAGTCTATCCGCAACACAGAAGGTCTGATTTCCACGAACACTCTCTGGCAGAGTAAGGGGACTGTAAAGTGAGTGTAAATAGGTGAGAATCACGCCAAGATTCACCAGCCAGCTTTCCCTATCTATCTAATAAGCCACCCAGCAAATCACAAATACAAATCTGTCCAATCCATCCTGTCTCTACAAAGTACACAGACTTGTATACCTGACTGATTCTCCCCCTCAGTTTGCATCTGACTTGAAGTATCCATAGATAACCAAGTCTTCTGGCTGACCCCCTCCATTGGCCAAATACTGGTTGAGATGACAGTGTACAACATTCTCTAAAACAAAACGGGGCAGGGTATGACACTACTTATTCCACAGTTATGATACAAGGGAAGGTGAGCAGAATTTGAAAAGGAAGAGCGCAATATCATCGGAGGGATGTCACAACATACAGACTGTGTGGTGCGGTTGTTACTAAATGCAGAACTAAAGCTTGTTCGTGGAACCTTTACTGAATTTCAGACTAAACAAGAGAGAAAAAACAAAAACAGCTCTTCCTTAACTTAGAATTTCTGTGCTTCCAGCTGTTGGCATTGGAGGCCCTTTGTCACACAGTTCCTATGGCAAAACACCTTGGGTGATAACATTCTGCCCCCGCTGAAGTCAATGTAGGTTTATCCTTGACTTCAACAGGGCCAGGATTTCACCCCATTTTCTCAGTCAAGATCCATGATCTCCACAACAGAGCAATTAACAGAATGCTCCATGGAGTGACACTTACCTCCCACCCCTCTCAAAATAGGCAACATTCGGTTTTTGTTACTCTTGATAGCATTCAAAAAATCTATTATATCTCAGCAGTGTAAAAAAAAGCTTAGCAAGCAATTACAATGGGAAGCAGTAACAAACATACCTCAGGTTCCCTTTGGAATATAACAACCCGACCTCCCTTGTCCCCAGTAGCCAGTAGTTCTCCAGTGTGATTGAACTCAACTGTAGAAATAATATCAGCTGGAAGGAAAAAGGGAGAAAAGGCAAGCCATTAGAAAGGTCAAGGGCTCCATAAAAATACAGGAAATTAGGGACTCAAAAGATATACAGAGGAATGCAATACCAAGCTACCCATTTAAAAGTCTGCCTGCCATTAAAATCTGACAACTGAAACAACTGTAGACTTCTAGAGGAGAGATCATGATTTAAGACACTGCCTGCATTTTGAGAGTGGAGGGGTTATGCACCAAGAAGAGCACACTGTCTCTAGCAATGCAGAGGTAGCACAGAGAGTCTCTTGCTACAGACTTAGCTCTGTATCACAAATTATATTCCTCGCCCTCTATGAGGCTTTTAGCACTCCTGGGAGCACTGGAATTCCCCTGTCCTCACGCGCAAGCAGTGCAGGTGCCTAGTCCCTCCACAGAGGCATGAACGCAGGACCGAATCTCCTTACGTCCTTTGCACACTGTGCACTACAAGACATGGTCTGTTCCAGGACAGAGTTTTTGGCAGATCATTTCAACACCATAAAAACATATTATGAGAAATTTTTAACACACTCATTTTGGTTTGCTTTTTACATAGAGACCCCCAAAAACAATTTTTTGAGGTGACATGAATGTCATCAAAACTGCAGGCCAACCTATTTTACAAAACACTGGAGAGTTAAAATGAAAAGGAAGAAAAAGAGCTAGAAGGCAGGAAAAACATATTATTTCACTTGCACAAAAATAAATGTTAGAATCATAATCTGCAGTTAATCCTCACTATTAGCACAATTTAAATTAAAATGCCTAGTGTGATGGTAAATTAGAGATCCATTATATGTACCAACTTATAGTCAAACATATAGGATATTACCCACATACACGTGTTTTGGTTTACTATAATTATCAACCTTCGGTGATATGGGACAGATTTTTAAGAAGTGCTTAGCACTCAACAGCTCCCATTTAGGCACTTAAAAGAGTAGCCAGATTTTCAAATCAGCTCAGCATCCATCAGCTCATATTGAGAACAGTGGGAGGTAGTGACAGCTGAGTCCTACTGAAAATCTGGACACACTTTAGGTGCCTAACCAGGATATGTACGTTTGAAAATCTGGCCCTAAACGTATTCACTAAAATTCAGAAGTATCTAAATGAGAAGTAGAAGTTCCATTTATTTAATACACTTTATGAATTAAAAACATCTGTCCTGTCCCTTCCCCCATTTTTTTTTAAAATACAAATCCAGTCCCAAATTTCAGAAAACATCCATTGCCAGTCGCTTTCTCTGTGAGCTATCAAAAGGCTAGGGGGAGGTGGAGGGAGGTATACAATTATTAATGTAAAAAGAAAACCTTTTCCTATTACTGAGAAACAGAAAGTTTATTTAAAAATAAACCCTTAAATATACGACTTCTGAAAAAAAGATTTTGACAGGTTCTATTACGATCTTTCAGCTTGAGTGGGTGTATGTAGGTGTCAGTATTTCATAGATTTCAGGATGGGACCACAAATGTGTCACTTATCTTCAGTTGTATAAAATGTGTGGCTATTCACTATTCCTGGGAGGAGTCGAAAGGGCAGGGAATTAATTACATTCCATTAACATGGGCTTGTGTGTAGGAAAAGTATCCTTAGGCCAAGAAGTGCAGAACTCTAAGTGTGCCTAATGTGCTTCCTAAAACTATGCCAAAAAGCTGCCAATGCTGGAACATTTTCAATTTAAGAATCTCTCTCAGGGCTAAGCAGAACCCACTGCTGCTTTTGGATGCATTATGTCCTCTGCACAGTGCTGAAAGCGCTAGGCTGCGATAGGTTATACAGACCCAGGAAATAAAATGTATACAACTCAAGTTGTACATGAATCAATAGTGTGCCCTTGTTGCCAAGAAGGCTAACAGCACATTGGGCTGCATTAGTAGCCAGCAAATTGAGGGAAGTGATTATTCCCCTCTATTCGGCCACACTGGAGTATTGCATCCAGTTTTGGGCCCCCCACTACAGAAAGGATGTGGACAAATTGGAGAGAGTCCAGCGGCAGGCACCAAAAATGATTAGGGGGCTGGGGAACATGACTTATGAGGAGAGGCTGAGGGAACTGGGATTATTTAGTCTGCAGAAGAGGAGAGTGAGGTGGATTTGCTAGAAGCCTTCAACTACCTGAAGGAGGGTTCCAAAGAGGATGAAGCTAGGCTGTTCTCAGTGGTGGCAGATGACAGAACAATGGTCTCAAGTTGCAGTGGGGGAGATCTAGGTTGGATATTATGAAACACTATTTCACTAAAAGGGTGGTGAAGCACTGGAATATGTTACCTAGGGAGGTGGTGGAATCTCCATCCTTAGAGATTTTTAAGGCTTGGTCTGACAAAGCCCTGGCTGGGATGATTTAGTTGGAGATTGGTCCTGCTTTGCGCAGAGGGTTGGACTAGATGACCTCTTGAGGTCTCTTCTAGCCCTAATCTTCTATGATTCAAGCCAGATCACTGAGAGTGCATTCGCTTACCTTGTGGACCATTGCAGCTATCAAGTCTGCTCCAGGAAGCAGGCAGAGCTCTCCCACTCCACACCTCAGGAGCCAAAACCGTTCTCATGGGAGGGGATGGAGAGCAACAAGAGCCCAGCAGATCAGAGCATCTCCAATTCCTCCTCCCCACCCTCTTCTGTTGGCAACATATCAACTCCTTTGCTTCTCTCCCCCTCTGGCAACCCCCCGGGAAGAAATTCAATGTGGATAAATGTAAAGCAATGCACACTGGAAAAAAATAACCCCAACAATGAGGTAGGGGCTAATTTATCTACAACTGATCAGAAAAAAGATCTTGGAGTGATCATGGATAGTTCTCTGAAGATGTCCATGCAGTGTGCAGCGGCAGTCAAAAAAGCAAATAGGATGTTAGGAATCATTAAAAAAGGGACAGAGAATAATTTATTGCCCTTATATAAATCCATGGTGCACCCACATCTTGAATACTGTGTACAGATGGGGTCTCCTCATCTCATAGAGGATATGCTGGCATTAGAAAAGGTTCAGAGAAGGGCAACTAAAATGATCAGAGGTTTGGAACAGGTCCCATACGAGGAGAGATTAAAGAGGCTAGGACTTTGCAGCTTGGAAAAGAGGAGACTAAACGGAGTATGACAGAGGTATACAAAATTATGAGTGGTGTGGTGAAAGTGAAGGAGGAAAAGCTATTTACTTGTTCCCATAATATAAAAACTGGGGGCCACCAAATGAAATTAATGGGCAGCATGTTTAAAACAAATAAAAGCAAGTTCTTCTTCACACAGCCCACAGTCAACCTGTGGAACTCCTTGCCAGAGGAAGCTGTAAAGCTAGGAATATAACAGGGTTTAAAAGAGAACTGCATAAATTCATGGAGGTTAAGTCCATTAATTGTTATTAGCCAGGATGGGTAAGAAATGGTGTCCCTAGCCTCTGTTTGTCAGAGGGGGATGATGGGAGGCGGGAAATTAGGTTCACTCACTCTGGGGCACCTGGTATTGGCCACTGTCCATTCTTATGTTCTTAGGAGGGATGAAGAATCCCTGAAGCTACCCCACCCAGTCTGTAAGGTGGTAGGGGACCCTGCTACAGCCTCCCCCACAGGCCTGGGAGAGGAGAGGGTAAGGAATCCCAGAAGGAACAGGTGAGGCTAAGGGGGCGGTGTCAGAATGAATTTATGTGGGGGTTGGGAGGGCAGAACAGAGAAAGGGGCAGAATTGATAGGGGCTGGGGATAGGCAAATGTGATGTCACTTTCATTTCTGCAGACAATGATACACTCCCTCCCCGCTGCAACCATACAGACACTTTGGTCTGACCACTTTCAAGCACTGTGTGAGCATATATTGGGGGACACAGCATTTCCTCTGCATCCAGGATGACAAACTGTGGTTTTTGCTCCAGCTAATAAAAATGTTGATGCAAATTATAAAAATGATGATGTGGGAACGTAAATGTTGTGTTTCCCTGACACTTGAATTTTGCCTGATGATCTGAACTTTAATATAACAGAGCATTGGGACCTACTGTATTTGGTCCCAGTCCAAAGCTGGTACTTCAAGTGTCCGTGAAGTACCATTGCAAATGACGGCATTTGAAGGTAAAACTCAGGCCTGATCTACACTTAAAACTTAGGCTGACATAGTGAGGAGTTGTAAAAATCCACCTCCCCAAGTGCCATAGCTATGCCGACCTAACCCCCAGTATAGACATAGCTAGGTCAATGGAAAATGCTTCTGTTGACCTAGCAACTTTGCTCAGCGTGGTGGACTTCCCCCAGTAACAGAAAAAATCCTCTGATCACTATAGTTAGTGTCTACACTATGGGGTTACTTACAGCAACATAGCAACAGTGCCGTAATTATGCTGCTGTAGAGCCCGTAGCGCAAACATGGCCTCTGAATCTCACAGGTGCTTTGGTTAATGCCTTTCCTCCTAGTAATACTAAGATGGTAATTCTGAACTAGAAATTCTAAAGATATTTAAGACAATTAAGATGTTCTGGTAAAGAGCAGAGCAAATACTTCTTCACTGTATTCTATGGAGCCCTGTATTAGAAAATTACCTTTATTGATCCAGTAAATAAGAGATGAAGTCGATTGTCACACACACTTACAAACCCTATGCAATATATCTGTCCAGCAGGTAAACATTAGTCATGCTGCTTTCATAAAGATTAGCCAGCTTGGCTCTTTCCAAGGGAGGGAGTAGGATCAATTAGAAAACCTTTTATATACTTCCAGATCATTCTTCTTGGAACATTCCCCTGCACATCCATCAGTGCTTTGGGGACTCCAGATACTGCGGTAACATCCTCTGTGGACTCCTACACTGGAGAACTGTTAGTGCAGTGCACAGTGTGACTAAGGGCCAGATTCCCCCATCAGAATATGTAAATGTGGCATGTTGGAAAAGTTGATTCACTCACATGTACATGCAAATTGAAATGCAAAAAACCCCAGCATCCAACCCACCCATCAGGCAAGCCTGCCACATTCCCAACCTCCAACCACACAGCAACTCCACAGCACTCCCCACTCTCCCAATAACCACATAGATCAGGGGTCTCCAAACTTTTTTGACTGCGCACCCCCTAGTAGAAATTTTTTTTTGAGCAGGCACCCCCATGGGGGAAGCCCTGGCTTAGCCCCGCCCCCATCAATCCACTCCCTCCCACTTCCCCCCAAAAAGTCCCCCTCTAGCCTCCTCCTCCTTGTCCCCTAACTACCCCCCTGGGGCCAGTCCCCGCTGCGGCGCCCGGCTCCTAGGGCCCATCTCCACCACAGCGCTCGGCTCCTGGGGCCGGGACTCAGCCGCAGCACCCGGCTCCCGGGCTGGGGTGTCAGCTGTGGCATGCGGTGCCTGGCTCCCGGAGCCGGGTCTCAGCTGCGGTGCCCGGCTCCCGGGGCTATCGCCGTGGTGCACGGCTCCTCTGGCCGGGGCTGCAGCCGCAGCACGCAGCACCTAACTCCCGCGGCGGGGTCTCAGCCGCAGCGCCCGGCTCCCGGGTCTCAGCAGCAGCACCCAGCTCCCCGGGCTGCAGCTGCGGTGCGCAGCTCCTCCGGCCGGGGCTGCTGCGGCTCTTGTAGAGGAGCTGCCGGGACAGCTCGGCTCCTCCTGCCTTATTGGAAACCTGGGAGTTTTCCAATAAGGCAGGAGGAGCCGGGCTGCCCCGGCAGCTCCTCTGCAAGCGCTGCAGTGGCCTCCAGAGGCAGGAGGAGCCGCTCTGCTCCTCCTGCCGCCGGGGCCACCACGGCGCCTGCAGAGAAGCCGCACGGCTCCTCCAGCTGCCAGGGCCGTGCTCCCCTGGGAGTGGTCTCGTGCTCCCCCGGGGGGCGCACACCCCAGTTTGAAGACCAATGACGTAGAGTATCTAGAGAGGAAACACATACAGACAAGACTGATAACATTACACATCTCTTCACTCTCCCGTGACTCAACCCCTCTCACACGCACATGCGGTGTGCTTGCAAGTTGGTGGGCAGACAGCTGCTGTATTTTCAACAGTTTTGATCGATGTTCACTTAAACTGTGCAATTAGGAACCCTGTACCATCTTTAGTTGGACACAGAAACATTTAACATTAGATATGCCAGTGTACTGTGATATTAATACAAATGTTTAGATCCATGTAAAAAACAAAAACGGAAGATTAAATTATTTTTCTAGAAACTAGAAAATCCATAAAAATCCTGGCCAGGCTGGTCAAATACCAGCCAGGAGGTAACCCCACAAGTACAGTGGGCTTTATAAAATAGATTATTTAGAAGGCCCCCCTGCATCCTTCTTCAACTACATACCTGGCCGTGTCAAGCTTTCCTCTAACATATCAGGATCAGACATGGGGAGAATTCACCAAGTAGTGATCAGTAACTTTAGCCTCAACAGCCAGTGGGCAAATGTTTCTGACCAGACTGTAAACTCCAGCTCAGCTTTGTAAAATATATGAACTGGCACATGAAGAAATATTTTAAAGCGGCAGAGCTGAATATCTTCACTTGATTAAAAAAACCAACAGTATTTTGGTTCAAAATACTGTTCTTTTTAAATTAAATCTGCACAGGATAATCTAAACTAGAGATGAAGAGCCATGTTTGGTTATCTACTCCACGCCTCGCCAAAGGGGGATTGTTTCAACCAATACTGCATATTATCTAGTGCTTTCTTCAGACTAATTTGAAATGATCAAGTGAATGGGAACTCCTCCTTAAAGGACTATGCTGCAGTCTAATCCCACTCAGAAGTTTTTCCTGATCCAGCCTAAAGCATCCCTTTCTTAAATTCATCCCATTACTGCTAGTTACACATGCCCTTTCGCACCTCTCTAACTAATCCCTCTCCATCTTTGGTGTTTACACCCTTTCAAAACTTGTAGTCCATTCTGCTGTTACCCTACAGCTGCTGCTTAGCTGTACGTATTCAGTTCTTCCTATGTTTTTCTTAAATCACTGCCAGACAGCTCTCTCATTGCATTGCTCTTCTCCGTGCTCCCTCAGGTTTGTTAGTATCTTTCCAATATTCACATAGGCAGAAATAATTGCAGTGTTCCAGGAGCAGTCTCACTAGATACGTCGTGGGAGTGACTATAACTTCACTGTTCTATGATGGAGTCTCTGTGCATGCAGATCAAAATCACACTGGCCTTTTATCCACACTCTTAATTTACTGTTCACAACTTTTCAGGTTTCTTGATTTAAGTAATACAGAAAAGACACAGGTCAAAATATTTAGTTTATTGACAAAATTAATCTACACAGCATTACCTCCATACCATTTTGATTATATATATATTATATATATATATATATATATATATATATATATATATATATATTATATATATATATATATATATTATACCTTATTAGATGAATATTGTTGTCCCCATATCATACATTCTATGGGTTGGTGTTATACTTGCTGGGGGCCAAGGCTGGAGCCCCACCGCTCAGGGCTGAAGTCAAAACCCGAAGGTGTCAGCCTGGGTGGTGGGGATCAGGTTACAGGTCCCTCACCTGGGGCTGAAGCCCTTTGGTTTTAACTCTCCCACCCAGGGTGGGTTCAGGCTTTGATCCCCCTCCTGGGGTCGTATAGTAATTTTTGTTGTCAGAAGGGGGTCGCGGTGCAATGAAGTGTGAGAACCCCTGAACTACTTCATTATCATTGAAGGAAACGGATTAGCAGATTTGCTAGAAAACCCTTCGTCTCAGGTGATTTTAAACTGTTCAACAATTTTACTTGATGGTTATTCTAGATATTTAACCTTTAAGACCAGAAATACAGTTTTCCAAGTTTCATAAATATTTTAGTCTGAAACTATCAACAGAAATATCAGTACTGCACACACAAAAAGTTCTATATAAAAACATTGTACAACATATGCTATGCAAATTATTCCTTGCTGATGTATGACAAATACAGCTGGATATGTATTTCTCAGTGTTTGTTGGCAAAAAGACCACCTTTAATTGTGAAAGCTCAGGATTCAACAATAAGCTTAAAACACCCTGCTCTAATGCTATGGAAATTTCAAAACTGTGTCAGTCCTTTCCCATTACCAAGTAACTATAAGGTGCAAGGCGGCAAAACTTGTCATGGGCATCACATCAAGTATTTACGGCTTCCTGCACTGGGTATAAACTGACACTCACTGGATAAACCCTGCCTCTGCTGTGAGCTTTCAACCCCTCCCTATTAATTTCACACTGAGGAGCCACACAGCCTGGCAGCAAGTAGCAGACAGATTATAAGTGGTGCTGCCAAGTGTTAAAAAATGCTAGGCAACAACGCCTGAATGGGATCATGGAAAGCCATTGCAGATACCCTCTCATTTCTGAGCAAACAAACGCCAAAAACGGAAAGCACTTAATTTATTAAAATCCATCTTTCAATAGACTAGTCTTATTGTTTTCTTGTTCGCTTACACAAAATAAATACAGTGACAGTCTGCATCCAGCAAGCATCAGTTTTGTGAAAAGGGCTATAGCAATTCATATATAAAGATTAGTAGGACCATAAAGGGAACTCTTTCATTTAAAATATATACAAGGAGCACTGAAAAGTCATCTAAAATTTAAAATCCTATATGAAACAAAAATGTTCAGAATGGATACTTCCTGTGTATTATATATAAACATTAACAGGATTTGATTGTCAGCTAGTTCTGAACTTAAAAAAATGTTTTTAAACTGAGGAATTAAGAGCCAGAGGCACAGGGGAAGTAATCATGTAAACATTTCAGACAGGCACATAGTTATTACAAGTAACACAGAATAATCATATTTAACACAAACCAGTATTCATGTTCAAGGTATTTTGTTGGTTTTTTTAATACAGACAATATTGCATTAATTCTCCTGATACCATGTGTTACTATTTCCACAGGACACATGGGAAAAATGAACAGGTCAAGAGATCTGTGCAAGGCTACAAACTGAGTCTCGATTACACAAACACTGAAAGACAAACAGAATAGACCATGGCTCAGCAAACCAGCTCTATCCATCAAAGCAGTTAAGCACGTGCTTTACATTAAGCATATGTTTAAGCCTCATTGATTTCAGTTCAAGCTCATGTTTGAATGTTTTGCTGAACTGGGACCCCCAATGAACAACGCACATTAATAACATGTCAGGCCCTGTGCAGAACAAGGGCAAACACAGTCAGTGCAAATGCATTCTACTTATTTGGGGTGGATCTGGCAGACAGAATCATAAGCCTCAGAATAAAAGGGCCAGGGCAACTGAGCAGCTCCTGCTCAGTACGGAGTAGTGACAGGGGAAGCATCACACACAATCTGCTATATTGAATGTGAGCCATGTGGGTCATTGCTGTGCGTGGACCAACTGGACACAACCCTGCTTTGCCAAATTTCCCACTCTGTGCTGTGCTGTGGGGGTTCTGGCTGGAGTTTTCTTCCACCGTGTGCAGAAGGTGCGGACTACAATCGTGTGGGTTTGCTGTAGCCTGTGCTACAACCACAGCAGAAACAATGCATTTCTGCGGCCTTCAGTCCTTATGCAGCCGTGTAAACTGGAGAGGATTAGCTATATTGTACATGAGACAGAATACTGGAGCCTTGGTTCAGAACACTTACTTGATGCACAACGATCAACGGTTTAGCACATTTTTAGTTTCTAGCACAGAGAGTACACAACTTTTCCTCATTTCAGGAACAAACCTTACTCCACCCCATCACGCCGCTCATATTTGGAAGAGACTTCTAAACACTCCTAGGCCTGATTCCAAACTCTCAACAATTTTAAAACAATGGATTTGCTCATGATTTACACTGGTGCAAGTGAGATAAGTATTTAGAAGAGGTGAAGTGGCCAAAACCAACTGTATTTTATCCCAATTATCTACAAAATCTAAGCTGAGTTGCCTCTTCCCAAATCCATTGAAACTAATGGAAAGATGGTCCCTTACTTCAATAAGCACTGGATCTGGCTCAACATGATTAGCAGGAACATGAACAGAATCTGAACTATTCTTTTACCATCCTTTCATCTCTACACATCCAAGCACATGAAGATAAGTGCCAGGGAAGATAAACAGTAGGGGAAAGGCAGTCAAAATGTACGTGTCACTACTAATTTTCTGGTCCAAGTAAAAAGCACATTTTTGTTCTTTGTGAAATAGAAGGTGGAATACTGGCTATTGCAAACAGCAATAAGTATTTGATGATGGCTTTTTAAAATCAAATAGTCATGTGAGAGAACCATCTACATATAACCTTCAGATACTATTTTATTATTGGTTTTTTAAAAATTTAAATTAAAGTAAATTATCATATAAAATGGTGTATATCTTCCCCCCCCCCATATCCCTGGCTTCCAGATAAATTGGCAAGCAATCGATTTTTCCATTTTAATAACAATTAGAACTATTCATCCTTCCCGATTTTCTCCCCCGTGATTTCCAGCAGCGGGTCAGCAGCTAAGGTCATAACATGGGGCTTGTTGGTTGTCACAGGAGCTTGATGCCAAACTGTGTTAGATACTCATCTCGTGTTAGCATCTGTTTGCTTGGCAAGCTCCAAAGGCAGTTGAGCTGACAGCTC
Source organism: Dermatemys mawii (assembly GCA_007922305.1). NCBI lineage: Eukaryota > Metazoa > Chordata > Testudines > Dermatemydidae > Dermatemys > Dermatemys mawii. Next base: position 18,506,258 of record ML677326.1, on the reverse strand, counting down.
TGAATTTGCCTCTGGGTCTGTCACAAGATTATATGGCTGTTGGACTTTGGGGAGTGACTGATACTGCTTTGATGAGCACCCTATACATCACAAGACATTATGTCCTTTCTTAACAGCTTTTGAAATCAATAGTTGTGTTCTTTCAGAATAATCCACGTAGTGTGGTTAGCTGTTTTGAGAAAATTAAAAACAAAAGCAAGAAACAGACAAATAAAGATAACTAATTAACTCCCATTGCTTAAATCAAACTGCCTTCATGTTGATCCAGTTTACGTAATATGACCTGAGGACCTCATAACAGGGCATGAATATCAGTAGAATACCAAGAGGCAAGGAAGTCTGTTTCAATAAATAGGCTGATTGAAAAACACAAGCACTGTTCAGTTCTAAGTGTCATTACCAAACACAGACAGGCTGTTTACAGAATTGATGCATTGGCTGATACATCATTGCCCTGTAGTGATTTACACTAATGTCAACAAAGTGCCAATGAGTACATACAGCACAAAAATTGTGACAAAGAGTCCTATGGCACCTTAAAGACTAACTAAAGTACTGAAGCATAAGCTTTCGTGTGCTGATACCCGCCTCGTCAGATGCATCCGACAAAGTGGGTATTAGCCCACGAAAGCTTATGCTTCAATACTTTAGTTAGTCTTTAAGGTGCCATAGGACTCTTTGTCACTTCTGCAATTACAGACTAACACGGCTACCTCTCTGATTCAGCACAAAAATAATAATTTGGTGGTGACTTACCCCCATTTTATACTAATGTATGAGAGCTATCCTACAAGATGCTCAGAGCACTGTGAGCTAATCCAACGAACTGCTTAAGCTTTTGCTTAACTTTAAGTATGTAAGTCACCCAATTAACCTTGAAGGGACTACTCATACTTAATGTTAAGCATCTGCTTAAGTGCTTTGCTGCATCAAGGGTAGACGCTCAGCACTTTGGTAGATTGAGCCCTGTACCAGGTACAAAGCAATGATGAACCTGGCTCATTGTATCTGAATACATTATGTTCCTTTAATTAGCGATAAATAACAATTCCAAGAACATGCTAATTCAAATACAATGCATCAGTCCTAGCCTGTGTTTGCAGTGAAACGTCAAAAACTATATATAGCCTCAGAAATACACATCACATTTTGTATTAGTCCCAATAGACAGCAATCATCTATTGTTACTAAATCAGAACTAAATCATCTATTGTTACTAAATCAGAACACAATGCAAAGGCAAACAGTACAATGCAGGACACAGCCTAAAACAGGAGCATTGTTGGCTGATGGGGCAGGCTGTGATTTCACCTGGCCTCTTGTACTAGAATCTAGCAGCATACAGGTATGCTACTGCCCTGTTAACGCAGCCTTGTTTCCTGCCAAACAATAGCATCAGCAAAGGTGGGAACCCATGTGTTCCCTACCACATTCAGTTAGGAGATGTGAATTTCTGAGCCTCACACCATTTAAATACTAACAATATTAGAAAATAAATTAAATGCAAAACCCTGCATTACTGCAACATTAAGGCTGGAAAGCTAAAAGCAAAAGTCAGGAAATGCAAGTTTTCCAGATCTCTGTTTCCTACAGAAAAACCCGCCTGAGAATCACCTCAGAGACTTCTCTCAGAAACATCCCTTCAGGTAGCAGGAACTTCTGGGACCATGGTGATGGCCTTCCAAACCTGCAGGTCCTGGGAATCTGCACCATCCCCAGGTCCACAAATACTGGAGCTATTGGTTGGAGAGCTGCTTCTGAGGGCTGCAGTCAGTTGCAGGCACACATAATTGCAAACCACACCAATAACATTTAGATATCTAACCCCTGATCTGTATGTGCAACCAGGTAGTTAGATGTAAAAGTGCTCTTTTACGCATTCTTAATGATTTGGCCTGCAATCAATACTGGGTTTTACAAAACTTGTCACATGACTGCTGCATTCCGCAGGGTGCAGGTGAGCATTGTTGCAATATAGCAGTGTGGTGGGGTGGTTGCCCCACCCCCATGCCAGAGTGGCAACAGTAGGCCAAAATGGCTGTGTGGGCAGACAGCCAATTAGAGAAGGACCTACTGTGGGCCAATCAGGGCCAAGCTTATAGCCAGCCAACCAGACACAGGCTAGGCAGTATAAGAAGGCTGCCCTGCAGAGAGGCAGTCAGTCTCTCCTGGACCTTCAAGGGGGAAGGTCCAGCTCTGGGCGGCGGCGGCAGCAGCAGCAGGAGGAGGAGGAGGAGGAGGAGGAGGAGGAGGAGGACGACGACGACGACGACGACGACGACGACACGACAGGACAGGACAGGACAGGACAGGACAGGACAGCGCAGCGCAGCGCCGCCCCGCCCCTGGGGAACAGAAAGGAGCTCTAGCCTAGGTGCTTGTCAGGCTGCGGGCCCTGAACAAAGGGCCACAAGGTGCAAGGGGGCCGCAGGGGAAGTGGCCCAGGGAGACGAAGGGATTGAGAGGAGAGAAGGAGGGCAGGACAGCTACTGCCAAAGGGTCCCTGGGCTGGGACCCAGAGTAGGAGGCAGACCTGGGTCCCCCCTTCCCCCTCATAGAGCCTGGCTGCAGAGGTGGCCATAGTAGGCTGTACCTGACCCCTGCCAGAAGGGGCTCGACACGGGGTGTGGCTGGCCACAGCAGCGGAAGGACTGTGGAAACAACCCCCCCACCCCGGAAGGGGGTGAGTCTGAACTTGGGAGTACTGCCAGAGGGCAGTATCCTGAAGAGGACGCCGCACACAAGCAGCTCCACGGGTCCAGTCAACAATGGAGAAAGCGAGCAACGGATGGGACACCACCGAAGGAGGGTGCTCCGCTGAGGAACTGAGCTAATTCCCAGACTATCTGGCAGGAGGTGCCAGGTGGTGAGTCCCAACCCGTTACAGGCAGCTTGAGTGGTCCAAAATACTACAGTGCTAGAGACTAGTTTGACCATTAACTCTATTATATCACAATGCAAACCTAAATTTCTGATATCTAGTTTGGTGTGTGCCTGATGTTTGGACTGTATCCCAAACTCAGAGTGTAATGGAAGGGGCTGGCAGAAGAAGGAGGAGGGTTTCTCCTTCACTGGAAGCTGCACCTTCAAGGATCATCTTGCCCTCTTCTCATCCCAAGAGCAATAGGTCACTGATTTTTAAATGAAGTGACAAAGAGTCCTGTGGCACCTTAAAGACTAACTAAAAGTATTAGAGCATAAGCTTTCTTGGGCTAATACTCACTCCATCGGATGCATGCAGTGGAAGTATCCAGGAAGTATAATACCTGCCCCTGGATACTTCCACTGCATGCATCCGATGGAGTGGGTATTAGCCCAAGAAAGCTTATGCTCTAATACTTTTAGTTAGTCTTTAAGGTGCCACAGGACTCTTAGTCTGGAATTGCAGACGTGACAAACACGGCTACCCCTCTGATTCTTGATTTTTTTAAATGTAACTAGTGAGGGGAGGGACTCACTATTTGCATTACAGTTGATCTAGAATTCTATCCCCCGAATTCTATTGTACAAACACACTGATAGTCTGCGACTTGAAGGAACAAGACAGAAAAATGATAGAAGAAATTATATAAGGATGGGGAACTGAGGCACATGGAGATTATTTGCTCAAAATCACATAGGAATTCTGCAGCAGAGGCAGAAACTGAATCTAGATTTCCAAATCCTTTTAGCCATAAGACTACTCTGCCTCTTCATAACCATCACTTAAAACCAATAGCACGAGATAGCACCATAAGAAGTTTTGAAACCCATTATCTATTGTCTTAAAGCTGACTCCGGAATCTCTAAAAAGAGAATCACTGATTTAGAATATAGCCTCCTTCTTCATTAAGGCGGTAACCTTACAAACAGAGAAAACTAGGTAGCTGCTTCCATTGTCCTAGAAAGGCAGAAGCTCTGTCATGTTAACTACCCCAGAGAGGTAGTCCTGTCCTTAGAGAGTCAATGAGAAATCCTTGCCAGGTGTATGCAGAGGGATAAGTAAATCAACACATTGGGCCAAACTGTGAATGCACTGCACTGAGACTCACCCAAAGGATAGATGCAGGACAGGGAAACGTTCTCTCTCTCTCTCTCTCAAAGTCAGCCCATATCTGTCTTCGGGCTCCCAGCAGGGAGACTATCCACCTTTACTTTCCTCTGTACAGTGTTGTTGTAGCCATGTTGGTGCCAGGATTAGAGAGACACAAGGTGGGTGAAGTAATATCTTTTATTGGACCAACTTCTGTTGGTGATAGTCAAGCTTTTGAGCTTACACAGAACTCTTCTTCAGGTCACTTTCCTGTGGTATTTGCATTGGAGAACTTGCAGGTGCTGCAGTCCTCCACCAGCCTGCTCCTTCTAAACTCTTCCACAACAGCAGGTCTTTCAGTCCCTGAAGAGCTCTGGAAGGTGGGAACACACTGCTGTGCACTTGGCTGATCTGCCCATTCTGTAGGGTCAGATTTTGGGAGCACAGTCTGGCTCTGAGAAATAGGCCAAAGTCTGAGGTCCTAACTGCACATGGTTCACATGGTGAAGCTGAAGCAGACAGTACAATTGGGCTCCTCCTGTTCAATTTGCACCGAGATCTGTGCCTACTCCAATGGATGGCACATTTTCATCTGCTCAGTGTTTGAAACATCCTCCTGCTGGTTCCAGATGTACCACACTTCGAGCTGGGGATTCCTCTGTCATAAAAATCCTACTCCAAGGAGTTCCTAAAAAAGTCATTTTTCTTCAGAGAGCAGATGAATGAGAATCATTAAAGTAGAAGGCTATCACATGAAAAAGAAATGTATTATAGTAACACTGAGTTTATGGTCCCTTTGAAGTATGCCACAATGCCAGGTAGGTTGAAACCTGACAGTTGGAGATTCAGCACCAAAACACGTTTTTTAAACTGGCAATATTTAGGAAAGGAAAATAAGACATTACAAACCACACTGAAAATCTCACATTTTTCTATACGTCTCTTGAATAACTCACATGATCTAGAAGCCACCTGGTAAAATAAAGAAGGCAAGAGGGCCAGTAAAATGATGCTGAACATAAGAGGAACTGCTTTGTACTAATTAGAAACAATGTGCAGTTTCATGACACTTTATAGACTTCAATTATCATACTCTGCAGGAAGGAGCTCTCAAACATCTGTATAATGATTATTATCCACTGGGATGCCGTTTACAGTGCAAAGCATTAAAAACAGGGCCAAAAATCAATTATAATCTCTGTAAATGAGCATATTGTTCATCTACAGGATTTGTTGGAAATTGCCTTAATAAAAGAGACAAACTGATTTAACACCGAAAAATAGGCAAAAAAATATCTGATTTGCACTAAAATAAGCTTAAATATAATTTTAATGACAAATTTATAAAATGCATATAAAATACAAAAGAGTATTATTAGAAATCGTGCCAAACAAAACAGATCCACTAAAGACATGAATCACAGTCAAGTTGAAGATTTATTTATATTTTGAAAATTTTAGGCCAGAGGAGAATCCTCAAAACATTTCCCACTGAAGCTATGAGATTATTCACATGGGTTGCACACGTCCTTAAGTGTTTGTAAAATCAGGGCCTTAATTGTTGCTATATTTTATTATTTTCTTATTGAAATAAAAAAATTAATGCATTAATATTAATACATATATACAAGAGTGATGGCAGATGTACAAGTCATTCAGTAGTTAACTGCATCATATCAATCATCAACATTTAACAAATCTGCCACTGAGAATTAAATGATGAATTAAATGATGAATTCCATCAATTGATGAATTAAATATATCGATCATTATTCCCTGAAATTAAAGGAAAACATATACATTACAATACTATATTAGTACAATACATAAACCTCACTATTATGAAAAAAGGACTGGAGTATAAATGTTTTTTTCCCCCCTCAGTAGCTGATCTTAGTAGAAAGTTACAGTGTTCAATCTTCGCAATGCAGGATATTTATAATGGGACATGGGTGACAGTGTCTTTATAACGAGGCTGCGGTTCAGTCCAGGTCACACAGAAGTAATGCTGGTAAGTAGGATGAAACAACTAGAAGATGTGATAGGCATTACATCAGCACCCTTACATGAGAGAGGGCAACTGGTGTTAGTTTGCTGTTTGAAGGTAGCAGTCGTGACCAAGAGTCCCTTTCCATACATATGGTGAGGTGAGTGCAACCCATTTCTTTTAGATGCTGACTTTGTTTTACTTGATCTTTGTCAACGTAAACAGATTAATGTGCTACATGCACATGGCTACACCTCGAGAGCACTTGGAAACCGAAACTGGTGCAGATCACAATAGCTTTCTTGGCAAATGGTGTGTGCCCAACACATAGCATGGGAGTTTCAATACAGAGTTAAATACAGAGGACAGTTTCACATCCATAGCCGCCGCCTTTGCAATGGGATGTCAAAGCCCAGCTGTGTGGCTGATATAAGGTTCTGGACCAGGGAACAGCACAATATGCTTAATACCATGTGCTCCATGGCAAAAAAAAAAAACCCCAAACCAATCCAAAAAACCCAACGAGCGAGAGTGAGAGAGAGAGAGAGGATTTTACCCAAAGATCAAGAGCAGCCTTTGCAGCTGCCTGATGCAGGAAGTCTACTGTGGTGCTTCCTTGGGACAGTAGTCCCAGAAGCTATGTTCAGCTGCAACAACTCCTGCTTTAAGTCGAACCAGCAGGTAACCTTGTTGCCCATTGCTCAGGATAACAAAACTTCGAATGCTTCTAACAGATTACCTGGGGACTACTGCTGCTATAGGTAGATCTGCTAAATGAAAAGAAAGACAGACAATTGTTCTGCCTGACATTCACATTAGTGATAGACCAGCAGAGAATATTATAAATAATTTTCTGCTGGTGTAACATTTATTCCTGCTCTCATTGAACTAAATAGATGAAACTCCCACTGATTTCAATGGAAATGTGATCAGGCCGTTAGGTATTAACCATCAGCAGTTATTAACACAGAATAATGAACATAAACCATATGGACTAGCTGATTCAAATACTTTATCTTCATTCATCAAAACACCATGCTTCAAATGAACATAGAGAACTGATCCCGGTCCAAAAGTCATGCTGAACTTACAAATTCAAGTGTCTGCTGACACGCGTTACTACCATCATAACACTGGTGTTGCCTCCTTTCAGTGTGATGGCCATTATCGTAAAGGGAAAACTGAGAGCAACCCTGCAGTAACCTCCAGGGAAATCTGGTACCTCGGACAGCAAACCCTCCCCACTAAGTGTAATATGAAATAGGTCATAAAAATGATTTCTCACATCAAGGTACATGCTTGTTCGCTGAAAGCCCAGCCTTCTAAAAGAGAAATGTTAAAATCAACTTGTGATTTCACTGTAGCTATAGAGAAAAGTTCTTGATATGCTTTATATACTGTACAGGGCAAAAAACAGAGACAAGGATTCTGAATTTAACTATATGAATGGTAATCCATACACACTTAATTGCATAGTAGTAACACTACTGTTTTCATTACTGTTTATAGCTTCAGACACTCATTAGCACAATCCCCAAGGTTCCTTGTGAATAATTAGATTAGGAAATGGGGAGGTCTCATGAAACACAGTAGGATGTGATGCTTATGAAACAGCACATCTTGAATCCAGATGCTGACATGACAACATCATGAAAAGCTAATTTACACATCCAAATTAATACCATCATGATGATAATATAAAAGGAAGATATGCACATAAAATGAGCTGTGGAAAATGACAAAAAAGAACTGAGCGACAGAGGCTATACAAATACACGTTTTTGACTTTTTAACTTTTGTGGGTAGGTGTAAATAGACTAAATACCATATTCATGGAGATAGTTCTTATCCAGTCTTATTAAAAATGTATTCTATTATGTAATAACACAACAAGAGGCTTGATAAATACAGCCATGTATATAAGACGCATGTAGCACTCATATAAACAGGTGAAGAATGTTATTGGATTTTCCTAGTAATCTGTTTCCATTTGACACACAGAATGTTTCCGTATTGTTCAGCAATCTCAGACAAGTGTTATCAATAAAATTAATACTGGTATCATTCTTTAATTAGAAGAGTGTCTAAACACTGTGTACATGTACACAGGCGAAGGACCAGATTTTTAAAGGCATTTCAGTGGGAATTAGGGATTTTCAAAAGTACCTAAATTGCTATCTGCATCTTTAGGTGCCTAAATACCTTTAAAAATCTGACCCTAAGTTCATTTTAACAGAAAATACTGATATCTTTGTATGATAGGAGATTACTTCTCTCTTTCTCTTGTATGGTTATCTTGGATTTAAGGTTGTTAACTTGAGCCTGCATCAAAATGCAAACATTATGGGGCAGATTCTGTCCTCTGACGCTCACATATGGATCTCAGTGAATTCAGTTTTCATTCTGTATTTTTGACAGAAATACAGTCCACTTTCCCCTGTGACTTACTTTGTGCATTTGATAGCAGTTTCTGCATAATCAATTCCATTGTTTTACTATAGTCACTTTCCGCTGTTCTTTATCTGGATTCTTTCACACAGCAACAGCAGGAAAAAAAATTGTGAGAATGAGACAAATGCAGTTGTAAATCCACAAGTATTGTCAGGAGGACTCAGAGGCAGGTGTAGTAACATACTATTATTAACCATTTTCTAATTGACTAGAATTCATCTTGACAAAGTCTGTTTAATAATAAGATATTGTACTGACACCTGGTTGAGGACCTTATATTGAAATCTCACACAAGCAGTCTTTACTCATTGATACCCAGCGTGATTATCTGTATGAGCAAGGGCTATTCACAGACACAAGGGTCTGCGAGATTAGGCCCTAATTCTGTGAAAACTGCCTAGGATAAATAAAGAAGGGTATGTCAACCCTAGAAACAATACAGCTGCAATGCTGCTGCTGTAAGGTGGACACTTACTACATTGACAGAAGGGATTCTTCAGTCACTGAAGTAAATCCAGCTTGCTGAGAGGCAGCAGCTTCCGTTAACCTAGCAGTGTCTACACCAGGGTTAAAATTAGCTTAATTACACCACACGTGGTGTAGAATGTTTCACAGCCCTGAGTCACGTAGTTAACCTAACCTCACCTAGTTAACCAACCTAACTTTGTAGCGTAGACCAGCCCTAAGCAACATCATTTAGATTGCAAAGCACTTTTCACTAGAGTCACAGCTATCACAAAAAGGAAGTGATGTGTTCAATAATATTTCTGTACCAATTGGTATGGCTGTGAACTGAGAAGTAAAACGTCATATTGCCCATGTTTGGTTGCATTAACAAAAGGAAAAACAGCAATATTGTAAACAAACTATTAAATAAATATGCAGTGTCCCTCATCTTGAATACTGTATTCATTTCTGATCACCCTATCCCTAAAACGTTATTGCCCAGACTCAAGCATTCAAAAATCATGAATCAGGGCTGCAAAAATCATGAGAATAGCTTAAAAAAATCATACCTCTTAACATTTTTTACATATGTTAGGCTATTTTTGTTTGTCTTCTATTTCTGCATATTTAAAGTGCTATTGTGTCCTATTTTCTGGCTTTTCTCCATTACCATGAGGAGTAGAAATGTGTTCTTTTTTTAAATGAAAGCTGAAATTTTCAAGCCATCTCTTCCAGCAGCTGGGGCTTTAAGAAAATCACCAGATATCATGAGACTTGCAATAAAATTGCAAGAGTTGGCATCAGAAATTGAAGATGTCCAGAGCACAACAAAAACGATTAAATTAGATAGGAGACCAATGAGAAGTGACGTGACAAAAGGTATAGAAAATAATGACTGGCCTGGAGAAAGTCACCTGGGTATTTTGGTTTGCTTTTTTTTTCCATGGTACAGGAACAAGTGGGACCTAATGAAGTTAAAAGGCACTAGATTTTAAAAATGGATGTTAATTATGCTAATAATAATTATAATAATTATGCTAATGCATCATTTACCTGAGAGTCAGTGCCACAGATGATTACTGAGACAAGGAAGTTGGTAAGACTCAAACAAGCTTCAGACATTTATACATCTAAAATAAGAATATCTGCAGTTATACTAGTTAGTACAAAAAAACCCATAAAAGGTATCAACCCAACCCCCCCCCCTCCCAGCTTCAGGATAACAACAAATCTCAAGATATAAACACAACACAAAATCCTTCTGAAAAAGAAATGTAAACATGTATATATGTTTGGATTAAAGAGACACAAATTAATGATGGAAGAATAGTATTCATACTGAGTCAGAGTGAAAGTTATTGTGATGAAATATGGATATTACTTTTATATATAATGTATTTGCTACATGGGCTGTGTAAAATTTAATTCTTTTTATTGCTTTCTTTACTTACAGACTGCTTGGGCTTTGTACTGGGTGTGATAAATTAGAACAATGTTACTCAGCAACTTTATTTTTGAAACAGTTGTTATTTTTGGAATATATTAAAGTATTGAAATGGAACTAACAAGGTGAGCAGATATCATTACCACTTACATGTTTCCTCCCAACTCTGTCTTTTTGGACTGTGTGCTCCTCAGAACACTGTTTTTTCCAGGGATTTTACAGAGCCTGGCACATTTGGGTGCTGCTATAATATGAAGAACAATTAGGTACATGGGAAAGGGTTATTAAAGTGAGGGACTCTTGGAATCAAGGAGCACTGTCTATATATTTGTCTCTGGATGTTGAAACTATGGAGTGTTCTCCCTTTGGACCTGAGAATTAATAAATAGAGAATTATTCCTTTTTTTATAAAGGGTTACAATTCTAATCTCTTCACTATCACACCCAGCCTACCAACAGACTTTGCTCTGTCAGAGCCTGATCTGGCACTATTAAAGTCAATGAAAGTTTCTCCGCAGCTTCAAGAGTAGCAAGATCAGGGTCACAGTCTGTATGTAGAATATGGTTAAAAAAAACCCACCAAAAATCTAATAACTAGTAAGATGTGTAGACAATGTGTGTGTTTATTGGAGAGAGGCAATATATGTAAAAGTAGAAGTAAACGCTTTTTATTTGTCCGTGAAAGCATTTTCATAAATGCTTGCCTTTGTAACCCTCATTCTCCCCATGCTCATCTCTCTTTTTTGTTTGTCTCGCTGTGCTCTAACTTATAAGATCCTTGTGGCAGGATCGTTTTAATTCTCTGTATAGCATTATGCATACCTATGGCACTGTGCCAAATAAATAACTAAATAATAATAAAAAACCCGTCATATTTCAGGCGGCTTGTGGCATAGCACACTGATTTTAATAATGTGATACTTTATATGCTGATATGACCAGTTTCCTTTTATGTTATTAGCTATTTAATCTGTATTTGAATTATTGCAAATCTGGGAAATTTTTGTAGGCAGATGCTATGTAAATAAAGTGTATTATATTAGCAGATATGTCTTAAATACCATAGTGAGAGGTATTATATATAAAAAACCTAAAAGACATGGATTTCAGCCTTTGCCTGGAAATAGAATGCAGCAATTCCTAGTCTGAAAAAATATAATTGGCAGTTTTGCCTGTGCTCTATTGTTTTCACCATTATTTTTCCATATAATAATATGAGAAAACATAATGGAGAACAGGGGTCAGATCCAAAGCCCACTGAATTCAATGGGATTCTTTCCATTGACATGAATGGGTTTTGGATTAGGCCCTACAAGAGCCCTAGACCTCAGTGAAGATGTTTGCTGGTCTCAGGCTTGGGCGCTGTGGACAAAGGTCCACATGGCAAAAAACACCACAATTATTGGCACTCGTGTTGGCAGAGTTCAGAGTGCTGTCACCCTGAAAAGTTGTTTCTTTCAGGTCAGCGTTTAAACTACTGACAGGATAGTGAGGAAGGCAAAGTAAGGTTGGCCTGCCGCTGCATGAGCTCTCATGCGCTGTTCCATCGGTTTTATTGCTCTTTTATGAGCACTACATTCAAATAGGATTTTGTTTTATAAAGAGTAATATACAGATTAGAAACGGTTATGATAAGGCTAATTTATTTAGTCTTTCCTACCACCCTCAACCCCTCCTTCACCATCCAAAGTATACTTTGCACTACTGTTTGTTTTATACTCGATGGCCTTGATCCCCCAAGTACTTACACGTGTTCAATTTTTCTCACTCAAATAGTACCATTGCAGTCAATAGAACTGTTCATATGACTAAAGCCAAGCATGCGTGTAGATCTTAGCAGGACTTGGGCCTTATTTGAGAAGTCAGTATCTTTTACTCTAATTATCATAGCTGAGCAGTAACATGCCCTCCCAGTGCAGCAACCTCAGCAGCACAGTGGGCAAGTAAAACTGATGCAGGTAGGTCTGGCCCCATGGCAGCATGCTTTACTCTTCCTCCCCAGCCCATTTATAATTCTCTGAGACTCTTGGGAGTCTAGGGGTCAAATTTATACTCAGGCTCCACTGCCTCAATTACATAGCTGCCCAGACACTATGCTCGTTAGAGAGAGATGATTATACTCCCCCTCAGGATATAGGTCCCTTGCTATGCAACCTTAAACAGTGACAGCATCCTGTCCTGAAAAAAAAAAATCTAGAAAACATTCAAGAGAAATAAAAAAGCATGAGTTGTTAGCAGTCCAAGGGAGGGAAATTAAAGTGTCCAGCTCACAGCTGTTTAAAACACTGAAACCCAAAAGAAACGGCTTTTCAGAAGAGTCACCAACTGGATATGGGGTTTTAGAAAAATGTATTAGTTGGACTGATTACAAGCTTAATTACATGTGGGATAGTACGTCTCAGAAGTCAAAGGAAAAATGAATTGCTAACTGTCAATATGCTTAGATGCCCACCAGTGAGCAGTCCCTCCTCTATTCCTGTCTTTTAGTGAAGACAACATACATGTCAACCACAGTGGAAGAAACACAAAACTAATGAAAATGTGTGTAAGCAGTAATTACACTGTCTCAATGAATGGCACTCAGGGTATTGTGAACAGATTGTACATGTTAATTCACACAGGGCTTAATGAAGCATTCCTTGTTCTACAAACTTCACTACTTGATTTAATTAACCCTTATACCTATGCATGCACTAGCCACCAATCATAATGTTTGAAAAATTCCTAAATACACGAGAGTGCATTGGAATTAGTTAACTAAAAATAGCGTTTTGTGTTATTGCTTCTTTCACCTCGTCTATTCAATAACAGTGGGGCAAACTCAGTGGTTATGAAAATTCCCATTGTAAATTTGGCCCATTATCAGATCATCCATGCTTGGTCCATAATCCTTTATAACTTTCCCATGGATTTCAGAAGGGGCAGGAACAAGCCTTTGACAATATAAAACCTTAACTGACATCAACAGAAGCAGGATGAGGTACTAGGATAGACTGATTTAAGACTTTGGGAGATTTTGCTATTGCTATTGATTTTATGTGGAAGACTCTTAGGTACTGCTGTATGGTGATGAGCAGCACTAGAAGACACACCGAGACAGAGAGACATACATGTTATGTGGGTTTGTACAAGTCATTTCTTAAAAACCAAGAGAGACCGAAGTTGCAAAATTAAGTTATTTTCACTTAAAGGTAGGGTGACCAGATGTCCCAATTTTGTAGGAATAGTCCTGATTTTGGCATCTTTTTTCTTATATAGGCTCCTATTTACAGCCTCACTCCCTCTCCCTGCCCCACACCCCCCCTACCCTCTGTCCTGATTTTTCATGTGTGCTGTCTGATCATCCTACTTAAAGGACACTTAAGATCTAATATAAAAGTTTCAGTGGAGTTACTCTGCATTTATGGCAGTTTATCTGAGAGAAGAATTTCATCCCTTTACTCTGCATTATCTAGTCTTGATGTTTTAAAGCAGGCTTTAAGCCTGATTCTTCACTAACACTGTCAGTGAGCTCAGGATTTCACCCGTGACAAGTGTATATAGAATGCTGTCCTTCTGACTGGCTAGCGTTTTACATTCGCTTTGGGCTAGGCTAACTCTTGATGACATGCCTGCACAAAGCTGTAAGAACCACACACACGCTCACCCCTACCTTATGGCTCTGCTCAGGCTATCTGGAACTTGGTTCTGGGCACACAGAAGTAGTCAAGTAGACACTGTGTCCCTGTTTGTTTTCCCCTTCCCTGGATCAGGTGGGAAAAGAAGTGAATGGAGAGAAGCAAAGACCACACACAACCTTGACTCCACCCTCTCCACCTTACTGCTAATGTGTGTGCAGGGTGAAGGGGAAAGGTCTCATAATTTGTCAGCAGCAAGTTACTACCTTTCTGAAACTAGAGAAAGCAGGAAGAGAATTGTCTCTCTGAAAGTTGTTTCTGTGCCCATGTCTTTTCTCAGCACTCAGTCTGGCTCTTGAACTCACTTTACACAAATAGAAATGGGTAGATGAAGTGCAGGGCAGAGGAGACTCACAGTCCCTTGCTTTATTTTAGTTTCTGACTTACTTAAAATAGGAAATTAATCACTGAGGAAAGCACTCAGTGTGGAGTTAGGGAAGGCAGGCCATGCTTGAGAAATCTAAGGAAGGTCTTTACATAACACAGCAAGGGAAACCACCAGAGAGAATTTGTGAATTTCCAAAACATTTTAGTAGCATTTCTCATAAGACTAATCTACAAAATTAGCATGACATCGAATGAGAGCCAGTGGACTGGATAAAAGTTGGCTGGGGGATAAATGGGAAAGTTTTCCAGAAAAATGAAAATGCTGACTCAGGAGCAAAGACTGCAATTTGAAATAAACTCCACTATGTTTTGCAGTCCACCTCTGAAGATGCATCTTATAAATAAAAGCAAGTTGTTATAACACCTCACTGCACAGTGAATGAAGCAGCATTGATGCTTACAATAGAGTATCATTTCTGATTACATTCTGGAGAAATTCAGGGAGGAAATATGGGAGGAAAGTCCTATGTGAGAAAGAGAGAGACTGCAACATAAAATTTGAGTGAACTGAGTACTCAGCCAACCTTGACAGCTTAAATAGAACGGGCCAACTCTTTAGCTGGCATAAAATCAGTGTAGTTCTTTTGATGTCAGGGAACTATGTTGATTTACACAATTGAGGCTGTAAACTGAGGATAAAATCACTGTGATATATGAAATATTAGTAACAGTTGTGGTGATAATGCACCCCCTTGTAAGGTACCAAGCACGAGGTCTTCCAAGCAAGTTAAATACATTTAATATTAAAATACTTAAATTCCTATAAACACACACAGCCAGTTTGATTATATCACTTTTTATTTTCATTGTTAAAAGCTTCAGTGCTCATCTAAACTCATGTCGCATTTTGTTTCATGCAATTTTATTCACATAAGTGCAAGAAACGGCATTACACATTAGTTTACTGCTTAGATATTTAAACATATTTTCAGACTTCCCTCTACCGTCACTTTGGTCAGACTGAAGAATCTAACCCAAAACCTGCAAGGTAGGCTATAACTGTTTAATTATTTTATACAAAGTGGAATAGCTTCCACAGAGGAGACTGAGGGAGCCCCACATAGATCTCCTGAGAGGGGGAAGACCCCTCTTCTATCTTTTCTCCCTCTCAGGGAGAGGAGAGAATTGAAGCTTGGTCCCCAGTGCCCTGAACCTGGCCCAGAACTGTAAGCAGCTATTCCCTGTGGTCTTCTCTAACTCACTAACAGCCACAGGAGCAGGATTGAAATGGTTTAGCGGTATCACAGCCATGCTCTCTCTCTCTCAGAATACCAACAGCCAGGAGAGTGTGAGGCCCTTAAAATGGCTCTGTGTCACTGCAGCATCAACCTTACACTGGTCTGAGTCTCTGTGGGGCATTTAAAATGGGTGTCTGGCCAAATTACACCAGCAGTGAGGACACACCATACATAAGGATCTAGATTGGTGTTTGGATGTAATCAGCCCCAATCAGCAAATCTAAGCCTTGGTATCTAGATTATGGGCACAGAAATGGGGAGATTATATATATTGTAAGGTACAGGCCTGACTGGATTTATAAATAGTCTTGCTATCTAATGCAAAGTATACTAGAAATACTCTGGCAATATTTTGCTCTAGGCATAATATGTCAATATCCTACATCACCATAACGCCTATAAATATAAGTGAGGTTTATGCACAGATCTACAAGGCTCCAAATACACCCAAACCTATAAAGAAACTAGGGCTGTCAAGCGATTAAAAAAAATTAATCATGATTAATCCCACTATTAAACAATAATAGAATACCATCTATATAAATGTTTTGGATGTTTTCTAAACACAGGATACAAAGTGTACAGTGCTCACTTTATATTTGTTTTTTATTATAAATGTATAAAAATAAAAACCAGTATTTTTCAATTCATTTCATACAATCTCTTTTTTGTGAAAGTTGAACTTACAAATGTAGAATTATATATAAAAAAATAACTGCATTCAAAAATAAAACAATGTAAAACTTCATAGCTTACAAGTCCACTCAGTCTTACTTCTTGTTCAGCCAATTCCTCAGACAAACAAGTTTGTTTACATTTGCAGGAGATAATGCTGCCCACATCTTGCTTACAATGTCACCTGAAAGTGAGAGCAGGTGTTCGCATGGCAATGTGGTAGCCAGCTTTGGAAGATATTTATATGCCAGATTCATATACCCCTTTCTGTTTCAACCACCATTCCACAGGACATGCGTCTATGCTGATGGTGGGTTCTGCTCGATAACGATCCGAAGCAGTGCAGACCAACATATGTTCATTTTCATCATCTGAGTCAGATGCCACGAGTTGAAGGCTGATTTTCCTTTTTGGTGGTTCAGGTTCTGTAGTTTCTGCAGTGTGTTGCTCTTTTAAGATTTCTGAAAGCATGGTCCACACGTCGTCCCTCTCAGACTTTGGAAGGCACTTCAGATACTTAACTTTGGGTCAAGTGCTGTAGCTAATCTCACAATGGTACCTTCTTTGTGTTTTGTCAGATCTACAGTGAAAGTGTTCTTAAAATGAACAACATGCTGGGTCACGACCAGAGACTGCTATAATATGAAATTATAAAATTATATGGTAAAACACATATAGCATATGTATATAGCATATATGGTAAAACATATAGCAGGAGACATACAATTCTCCCCCAAGGAGTTCAGTCACAAATTTAATTAACGAACTATTTTTTTTAACGAGTGTCATCAGCATGGAAGCATGTCTCTGGAATGGTGGCCAAAGCATGAAGGGGCATACAAATGTTTATCATATCTGGCATGTAAATACCTTGCAATCCCAGCAACAAAACAAGACATGTGAATGTCTGTTCTCACTTTCAGGAGACATTGTAAATAAGAAGTGGGCAGCATTATCTCCTGTAAATGTAAACAAACTTGTTTCTCTTGGCGATTGGCCAAACAAGAAGTAAGACTGAGTGGACTTGTGGGCTCTAAAATTTTACATTGTTTGTTTTTGAGCGCAGTTATGTAACAAAAAATTCTACATTTGTAAGTTGCACTTTCACAATAAAGAGAGTGCACTATGGTATTTGTATGAGGTGAAAAATACTATTAAATCATTTTACAGTGCTAATATTTGTAATAAAAATAATATAAAGTGAATACTGTACACTTGGTATTCTGTGTTGTAATGAAATCAATATATTTGTAGAAGAACATCCAAACTATTCAATATATTTCAATTGGTATTCTATTGTTTAACAGTGCGATTAAAACTGTGATTAATTTTTTTTAATCACAATGACTTTTTTTGAGTTAACTGTGTGAATCAACTGTGATTGATCAAGAGCCCTAATAGAAACTACAAGGATGGGGGTGGGAAAAGTGGCAATAAATCAAAGTGTTCTGCTCAAAATATTATTTTCAGCCTTGCTACTCAAATTTGAAGCCCACTTGCGTTAACACCATCAAGGTCCATAGTTAGTGGGTTTGGTTTCTGGGGAATCACACCACTGAGAGTCTTATTTTAAGTTTCTGGTTTGAAACTGTGAAGTAGTATCATGGAGCCTGCTCCTGCATAACTAAAGTCTGTGGGAGCTTTACTATTAAGAATTAAACTCATAGTGCTCATAACATTCTGAATACCATCTAGTGCAGGGGTCTCAAAGACGTGGCCCATGGGCCATACGCGGCCCACGGGGTTATTTTCTGTGGCTCCCCACGCTCCCCGCATACACACATGCTCCTCAGGGGGCCTGTAGCAGGGTGCTGGTGCAGAGGCACCTAATCAGCCCCTGCTCAGCCATCCCCAATCAGGGGAGATAGACTGGGGCTGGGGAAAGCCCGATGCCTGTCCTGTGGATTGGCTACACCTGCTGGCCTGAGGGCTATAAAGGCTGGAAGGAGCCAGAAGAAAGTGGGGAATAGCCAGAGCAAGGTCAATCTCCCGAATGAGGGCTGCTGCCTTTGTGAGAAGCCAAACAAGCCTCTAAGTTGTATATAGTTTAACACTGGTGGTGGGCACTACATTGTAAGATAATAAAGACACAGGTGTTGCACAGTGAAAGCCTCTCTGAGCTTTATTTGGGCAGCCAGTGGGCTGCAGGAAGAGGAGGCCAGCAGATCCTGTTACAGGGCCCCTCCAGCACTTATCTAACATAGCTCCAGCCCAGCACACACTGGAGGTGGGGCAGGGCAGGCTCCCTGAAGCCCTTGGGGGACGGTGGGGGGGAGGTCTCAGTGTGTGCCTGAGCTTCCAGGCACTGCCCCCCACAGCTCCCATTGGCCAGGAACTGGGAACGGCAGTCAATGGGAGCTTTGGGGGAGGTATCTGGAGGAGCAGCCATGACAACACAGAGTTCTGTGCCCTCCCACTTCCAGGTTCCAGCCACTTCCTGGGGCAGCAGGAGGTGTGGGGGGGGGCAGGTCAGGGCAGGCAAGTGGCAGGGAGCCTGCCCTGCCCCCCCGAACCCTCCTGCAGCCCAACCCTCTCCACTAAGTCCCCTGCCACACCTTGCACCCCAATCCCCTGCCACACCCCTCCTGCACCCCAACCCCCTGCCAGTGATGCGGCCCTCGGGCTAATGCACTAATCCTCATGTGGCCCTTGTGGTCATTTGAGGTTGAGACCTATGATCTAGTGCAGGGGTAGGCAAATTATGGCATGGGTGCCGAAGGCGGCACGCAGCTGATTTTCAGTGGCACTCGCACTACCTAGGTCCTGGCCACTGGTCCGGGGGCTCTGCATTTTAATTTAATTTTAAATGAAGCTTAAACATTTTAAAAATCTTATTTATTTTACATATAACAATAGTTTAGTTCTATATTACAGATTTATAGAAAGAGACCTTCTAAAAAGGTTAAAATGTATTACTGGCACATGGAACCTTAAATTAGAGTGAATAAATAAAGACTTGGCACACCATATCCGAAAGGTTGCCGACCCCTGATCTAGTGGTAAGCTGTTATAGTACTTGTGACGAGTGGAAATGCCTGCTGAAGTACTCTGAACAGGATCATAGGTGCACCTGTGTTTAAAGCACAGTGAATTGTTAGACATTTGCATGGAAGTCTCCATCTTTCCTTGCAAAACAAAATCCCCAATGAACAATTTACCATAGAGACCATCATATTTTATCCGGTTTGGATAAACCACAAGTCTGTAAACTAACCTGTATTTGAGCCTAGTTCTGGCTGGTTTCAGGCTTCATTACAGCTCTAAAACATTTTTCCCCTTCTTCCTTTCTAAAGGTCTCTTTTGCTGTCTTTGGCTAGTATTCCACAAACAGGCCTGGATTTCCCTTTAGAGCAACCAGTGTCTGAAAGTTACAGAAGACACAAACAGCAAGTTTTTTTTCTGGGCAAGTAAGGTGGGCAAGTAGGGTATATTCCATAGGTTTTTGTGCTACAGAAGCAACATATATATTTAAAGAGAGGCCATCATCTGAAATGGCCATGCACACACTAGGTTTATCATTCTACTGATTATAGACATCTGTGTGTAGATCTGCAGGTTTACAATATATTGCAGAAAAGGGTAGAAGCAAGAGACTTGGAAAAGCTATTTATAGTGCAAATGCTCCTAGAAGACTCAGCTAATAACTAATTCACCTCACACAGCACACGTGAATGCAGTATGAAGAACTTCCAAGTTTCTTATCAGTACTGGATAAAAGACCTCACTTGTGGCTCTCTTTAAAACAATTAAAGATTTTTCACCAGAACATTTTACTCACTGTGTTTGCAGCAGTCTTTCTTTCCCTGCACAGTATTATTCCTTAAAAGCTCCATTCCTACTAAAGAATTGATAAAAACAGTTCACAACATAACAGACCCCAAGCTACCAAAAACTGGTAGCCCATACATTTAACAGGTAATCAGATTTCCAGATTTAAAAGAAAGTTTACCAAATTAATTTCTATAATGCTGGATTCAAAGCCATATAAACTTTTAGTAACACCAATTGGTCACTGACTGAACAATCTGTTAAAAAAATGAACAAAGCCACTTGTAATATCTGCATATTGTGAGCTTTTTATTGGCACATGGTGAAACCAGACTGTTTTAGTAAGAAAAATGTTTTTCAATGGACAGCTGAATAGTCAATCATTTTATTATGGAGAAGTAAAAAATTAAATTAGCAGTAAAGAAAGGCAGGTAAAACTGCAGCACAAAAGAGAAATAGACAACTGCATTAATCTTTCTCTTGCTCTGCAAAAATAACACAAACAAGGCAGCAGGTAGGGAGACCAGATTTTCCTATGCTGAATTCAGGACACCTGGTAAAATTACTCATATTCAAGTGAGTTCAATGGCAATCAATCAGAACTATGCAGTACAAACATTCATACTAACAGGGAGAGGTGACACACACACCCCCCCTTCCATACACCTCTCTCACACAGGGAGAGAGGGAATGACCAACCAACCCAATCCTCCCTGCCTGGCACTCTCTGCCCTCCATGTCTGGCTGGGCCCCTGAGACAGACCCACCTCTCCTGGTACCTGGCGCCACATCTTCCCAAGGCAAGGGAGGGGGGGGACATGCAGGGTCTCATGCCCCTTTCTGCAGATTTCTGCCAGGATTCCCACCAGAATGTGGCCAGCAGCAGCCTTGTGGCATTGTGCAGAGGGAAGGGATGGGAACTGCTTTCAGCCACAGTGGGGAAGGAGGTGGGGTAGGGACAACCTGGCCCATGTCTTTGCAGAGCTCATCTCTTCTCACCACCCCCGAACCCTTGTGTCACTGGAAGCAGCTTGTCCTTCTTTGCCTGCAAATTCTCAAAAGACCACCTAACACTTCCAGGCTGCTGCCATCCACCAACATAACCCAGCTGCCTCCATCTACAGCATGGGCAGGAAGGGATTAAGCCCTAAGGATCCATTGTGCACCAGGGCCCATGGAACCTGACTGCAAGGGCTTCAGGGAACCCGGCCAGAGAGGTAGCTTAGCAGGGGAGAGTGCCTAGCGGACAGAGCAGCCCCAGGCAACCTGGGGTTAGCAGGGGGGCAGGTGAAGGGGGTACTAATCCCCTGCCCTGGAGATTGCTGTGGAGCCTGCAGTTCAGGGCATGGACCTTCTGGAAATCGCTTCCTGCCCCGCCTCCCAGGCACTCCAGAGCTTAGCTGAGGGGCGGAGAGGCTTCCCCATGCCAGCGCTGTGCTGGGTTTCGGTACATGTATGGGTTGGCTCCTCCTGGCAAGTGTCTGGGCCAGAAAGTCTTAGGCTTTCCCAGGGTGCTGGTCCAGCCAGAGGCAGTGGGGAAGGAAGGAGCCTGCTGGCCAGGCTGTTTTAGTGAGCTGAGTGCTCTGACTGGGGCTAGCTCTCTGCACAGCACTGGGAGTGGGACGTGCTCCACTAGGGGGGATATAGAGGAGCAGTGCGGCTGGGGAGCAAAGAGGCAAAGCAAGGAGAGGACAGCGAGAGGGGGAGCACACAGAGGGCCGATGGGGCAGCAGAGGCAGCACGTAACCAGCTGCTGCCTGGCACCTGCCTGCACTCACCCGCCGCGGAGGCGCACAACCAGTGACGGCCAGAAATGGGATGGGGGTGGGGCCCTGTTGGCTGACACCCGGCACGTGGTGGGGACTGCGCTGGTGTACCAGAAGCAGGGGAGTATCTGGCCCCGAGTGCTGAATCTTTGCCCTGCCACCAGCCCCGCACACCCACCCCCATCATCGGTTATTGGACCCCCTCACTCACTGCTGGTGGGCGGGTGGCTGGTGAACAGGAATCAGCCAGCAGCAAGACCTGCCAGTACTGATTGCTGGGAGTGGGGGGGAACAGACAGAAAACACTGGACAATTTGCCCGTTTTTAAGAAAAAGTTGGGACACCTGCAGGAGGGCTAAAATACGGGACTGCCTCTTTAAAAACAGGTCATCTGGTCACCCTAAGTATGGCAGACATGTTGCTCAGTATGGTTATAACCTTATTTCCTCACACCTCACAGTTTTTGCCTTCTCTTTGGTGTTCTTCCCCACGCTGGTATGAGATGAGGCAACAGCTTGAATGTAAGCAGAAAGCCCTTAGAGCACTCAGGGTTCATCTCACACTGGTGTCAAAGCTGATCCTGCGGTGGCGCTGGACACTGCGCACCCTACTTCGAAGACCACTGGTCTAGGGACAGTACTGTACTTTGAAATCAGATTCCTTGTGACGATAAAATAAACAACAGTACAGAATATGCTGTGGCTTCAAAGACTGAATGAACAGAGACCTGTGCTTAAACCTGGAATTCTCTCTCTTTATAATTAAAAGGCAAGTTTTGTTAGTGACTTTTGTACTGTAGTTGTAATTAATTGCTACACAAAACAATATGAATTGAGTTAACTTCCAATTTGTACTTCTGTGCCCCCCAGGGCTCTTTTTTATTTAAACCAAGTAACATGACAACATCCTAATTCACTTTTATTACAGCAGGTGCAGCATTAAAAATTATTTAAAATATAAGTTGAACATAAAAACATAACTGGATACTGTGGGTTTACATGGTAATTTATTTAAGTTGAAGGTTTCTTGACTTTCACTGAACAAACAGGAAAAAATAAATACATACACATGCTAATGGCTTAAACATAATTACCTGTTTATTAAGCAATCTGGTATCAAAACGCAGTTACTTTATAGCTGTGAATGCTTGGTTTCAATTTTGTCAGTCAAAGTATAATGGGTAAAACCTAGATAAACATATTCTAAATCCCTAATTAAATTTGCCAGAGAGAATGCAGACTTCAACATCCCTTGAGGGTATTGCTTCTTTTTCTTTCACATAATAATCTATGTGATAGTATTAGGCAGTATTGATTGGATAATATAGCAGAAGAATGCCATTCTCCATATGCAAACCAAAAATAAACTGGGCTGCAAAGGAACCAGAATTTTTGTTTTACTTTTGCTGTTTCTTCATTTAATTATCTTTGTTGTATTTTATTCCTATTGTTTTGACTCTTTACATTGATTCATTATATTAATTATGAAAGAAATGAATCCCGGTAGCCCAGCAATGAGGCAACAGCAATTTACTAGTCAGATAATTAAGGGGAGCCATTTAAATTGTACAGTGCTGGCAAAAACAGATTACAACTATCAGTAATTTTAAAATGTAATTATATACTTTTTAATAACAATTAAACTAATAAAATAGTACCCGCTCATCTTTTCAAATGCTAGCTTGAGCTAGAATAGGTCTAGGACAGGTGTGTGAGATGTATACACACACACAATTTTACAGAGAGACTCTGTATACAATTTGTATATGCAATTTATAAAGATATATTCAGTGCAGCTGAATTTACATTTGCAAATATATGCTACAGTGGTGGATATTAAAATTTCAGTGTTTGTCGACAGTCACCACTGGAGGTATCAGTTTTTCACTTGTACTTAAACTATGGAATGTCAGCAGTATCTCAAACAGCACTATCTCAAACAGCACTGTATGGTTGCTATTGATAATGTTGACTTTTTATTAGTGACCACTGCACATTAGTTCAGGCAGAAAACTAAGAAAGAAAAAGAAAAAAAAAAAGTTTCCAATCTTATCAATCTTTATCACCTCACTGCAGCCTGAGATCCAAGAAACCATTTGTGATGCCCTAATGAAAACCGGTTTTATGGCTTCGATACACAAAAGCTTAGAAAAGACAAAACAGAATACATGAAAGCCAAATAAGTAATAAAGGTATAGAGCAAAATCCTGTTCCTTCTTTAACCAATATCAAAACTCACATTGACTTCAATGGGGCCAAGATTTCACTCTTAAGTTGTTAAATGTGACAGCAAAGAGAAGAGAGCAACAGGATTTGCTGGGTTATGAAAAGTTATTTCTTTCTTTATTTATTTTTGGAGAGACAAGGTGGGCAAGGTAATCTCTTTTATTGGATGAACTTTTGGTGAAAGAGACAAGCTTTTGTATTTATACAGCTCTTCTTCATTCTGTGTAAGCTTGAAGGCATGTCTCTTTAACCAACAGTAGTGCACCAACCCAATAAAAGATATTACCTCACACAGCTTGTCTCACTAATATCCTGGGTCCACCACCACAACCATGCAAATAACATATTTTTTTTTGGACGGAGAGATGGCAGTTTTGCAATAAACAATTTAATTCAGGACACTGTCACAGAATATTAGGCTTTAAGACTCCATGTGACAGTGCAGCGGTGAGGTATGTCTCATTAGCTCCAACTCAAGGGCATAAAAGCCTGACAACATCTCCAATCGAAGAACAAGGAGGAAGGTTCCTCCTGTCACGATCTCTTGGGGGGGGGGGGGCTTGTGAAACAGTTCAATTTGTCAATGAGGGGATGAAGAACTACTTAAAGTCACTTTGGTCTCTTATCACATTGCCTCCCTATCTTCTGTTCTGCTACCCATGCTGACTTCTCATGTCTGTCAGCTTCTCACCCAGAGCTCTTCCTGCCTTCTTCAGCACTGCCCCTTATGCACTGAATACCTTCTCTGAATGGATCAAGGGCACTACCCTCTCCACCCTCAAATCATTCCTCAAGACTACCTCAGCTGAAATGCCTATGAGAAATCAACCAGTTAATAAATGAGGTTGAGAACCAAAAGGGTCAGCTGTCAGTTACTTTTTAATAACTGAACATGTATATTAAATTGTGTGTATTTTAATGCACAACTCCCCCAAACGTTTGGCCTGTCATTTGTCATCTTAGATTGTAACATCATTGAAGCAGGCACTGTGCATTTGAATGGGTTTATACCACATCCAGCACGATAAGCTCCATCTGGACCTGGCTCTTAGAGTTCCTCCCTTAAGGACCTCCTCTTCTTGCTCCTGATTCAGATATACGATCAGTCCTCTATACTCTTAAATTGGAGCTAAGACAACCCACCTGTACACCATCACATTCTAACTCTAGCTAGCATGTGGCTGGGGACAGTGGGTGTTACCATAATATATTAAATTACACATTAAATGTGAAAAGAAAGATATTTAGGTTTCAAAGTCAAAATGCTCAACAGTTAAGAAATGCCAGATTTCAGGTTGCCCATGCAAACCTATTATAGCCCCACTGTATCCTCATTCTGTGTCCTAAATAATACTGGAGTTCACCCATATGTGGTGCTCCCAGAATGAGGATGGGATGTTGAAGACATATGCTAGGTCTAGAGGTGTGATCAAGATGGGTGAACCCAACCTATTCCATTTCCCCTCCCCTACTCTTGCTCTTATAGCTACTCTGACAGTTCCCAGACATTTCCAGTGCAGTCTGTGCTGCTGCTCTTTAGCATGTTCATTTTCTGTTATTATTTTGACATGCTGCCCAAGTTTTCGAGAAATGCAAGCAACAGAGGGAAATGGCAATTTTTTAACAATCTGTAACAGCTAAATATGAAAGAATTTCCTAGGACAAACACATTTCCCTAGCACCAAGGCTCTCTCCCTTCCAAATTTGAAATAATGGAGGTGTTAGAACTTCCTTTAAAGAGGAGGGGGGACTCTTGCAACCTTTTCTTAGGTATTAGGCAACCTAAGTATAGAAATCACTTCTACCTTTACCCTTAACAACAATTACCATATAGTTCTCGCTTTACATCACATAAGCCATCTGAAGATGCAAAGGAACAATGTACAGAATCTGACTTCAGTGATCTTGAAATAAAGCCCAGTTATAAAATTTTCACAATATAACCTTCAATCCAAGAAATACATTTACAAATTAATTACCTTAGGATTTTTCTATCTGAGAGTGCTAAATTTTGCAATAAATGAGTCCAGTACTTAGAAGCACACAGACCACTATCAGCAACTTGAATCATGTCATATTTAGCGTCATAATTAAGTAACCAAAGATGTGATCATCTTTATGTTCCACTAATAGCACACAGAAAATTACCAATTATCCAAATGTCAGAAATGTGACCTGCTCCTACCTACTGAAACGGAATAGCTGTTCTTCAATTAATTGCTGTGTTGCACTAATTAGACAAGAAAATTATAGGACCATCCTTGCATTAGCTTCTCAACAAAATATGTATATTGTTAAAGAGCCATGTCAGAAGGAATAACCATTCACTGCCCAAAATTACAATCCAGAACCCCAAGAATCTCATTCTTTTTGTAACCCTTGCTTGCTGGGAGTGGCACATTGTGCCCCAGTGGTGGCTAGGCCAGCTAGAGATTGATGATATGCCTGCTATACTCTTAGCCCACTGCCGATGCCCCTGTGAGAGTCAGCTTTACAAGTAGTGGCGCATCAGTCACCATGAGCAAGCAGGGATGGCATTAGAATAAAAACACACCTTTGCTGATCAACAGAAATCACATCTGAAGGAGTGATACTCAACCCAGGTCATAGATAGCTAAGACAATGAAAACTGATTAGTCTGCTTTACTTTCATGTATTATTACAGTGCTGAAGCATTTAAACCTAACCTTAGAGGCAAGTGTTTCAGCAACTGAATCACCACTCTCATTCCCAAAAGACATCCATCCACACCTCTCATATAATTAAAGAATTTTTGCCACATACTGCCTACTAGCATTAGCTCAGTCTTCTCTAGATTAAGTCTCAGACAACCAGCCCTCTGACAAGCTCAGTCTCAACTAGATACTGGGTAAATCACCACGATCCAAACAAATGGAAATGTGGAGCAAGATGTCATCTTCACAGAGGAGGACTGGCCTGAACCCTCTCACTATCTCTCCAACAGCTCACATACTTCCTGTTCAACCTTTATGACAGAAAATAACCTTGTAGAACTTTGCATGAGAGCACCCCTGGTACAGTTGGAGATCAGGTACCAAGTTCCGTTCCCTGAGACTTTGAGGAAAGAAGGAAACAGAGCCACTCAAGAACAACTCTGTCTACCTCTGCTAGAGTCTCAGAGCAACACTACAGGAGGAGCAAAGCTATCCAGAGGCAACCAAGGATCACTATAATCCCAAGCAATGCAGCCTGAATACTGTATTCAGGGCTAAACCCAGAGTCCTTGGATTTCCTTGATCTGCATCAATGTGTCACGAGAGTTTCCTAGCACACAGCCCTCTTGATAGCCCTTCTTAAAAAAGTGAGATTCAAGACAAGGCAAAAAAATGGTGTAAAATGTCTACCTTCTGGGAAGGATTCTTGAACAAGGGCTGAACAACTGCTTTCCAAACAATGTTGCCATCTTGCACTGACAATCACTTCTAATAACAGAGAAATAATTTCTGGGGTAGACTACCTCAGCCAAGCAAGGCATGGTTCTAATTCACAGGTTGCAGCCAAAAGCTCTACGGCATTACTATATTAATCTCAATGAATGTAACTGGCTCAGATTCAAGAAGATATCTCCTCATTTGTCTCCTCCCCGACCAGCTCCAAAGCTTATTCCTAATGTTATCACAGTCCTGATCTGAGCTATCTAATTCATGAGGTTCAAAAAAGTAATCAGTGCAAGATCCTTGTTCTGTTACTGAGGAAAGCCCACATTAACCAGTCTACTCTCCACTCAGAACACTTCAGCTGATAAATATGTGGAGGATACTCCACAGTGGAGATGAAAAACACCCTCTTCTCTTCTTGCACAGCAAGAACACAGGATTTCAACAAATCAGTGAAATGCAATACAGAGCCATCAGGATAGCAATCTATAGCACAAAGATTATGCTCCTTCTTTCCTTTTGTAATAGTATAGGCAATGCAATGACAAAAAGCATGAGATATAAGCATTAAAAAAAAGGAAAAAAAGAAAAAAAACCACACATAACCAAGCAAGTAAAATTCTGTATTCCAAAGAAACAAACTGTCTTTAAGACACATTCAGAATCCAAATAAGCATAATTTTTTTTTGAGAGTGTCATCTGCATAGAGGAGGAACAACAACCCAGAACATCTTTCTCTCATTGCAACAGCTCAGATAGTGGCTGAACAGGGAGTATAACAGAAAATAATTGTGAGGAAATACTTTCTCCATTTTAATTTGCTGTTTTTTTCCAACTTTTTTTCTCAACTTATTTTTTTGTACTGGTAGCTAAATTGGAAAGCAAATAAATGTACTGAACATGAAGAAATATTACTGTACATACCAGGATGGTTTCTATGCTTATTTACAAATGTTTATGTCTAAATTTGCAATGCTTTGAAAAATCAGCAAGATAAAGTACTGTATCAAAGTGCTTCTTTTCATGAAGACATTTATCATTTTGTAGGAAAATATGACTCTAGTCCTGGTACATAACAGCAGCAATCCATTCAAGTTAGTCAGATGTGTGCTTGTATGCAGCCTACTGACAGGGGGAAGGGAGGGTTCTTTGTACTTATATTTGCAATATTAGAAGTAGCACCTTGGTTAACAGTCAGACTGGATCCAGTTAAAGATATTCTTTCACAGGCAATGAGGCAGGTCGTCAGCTGGGCTAAATTTTTCTAGCTCCACTGGACTTTAATGGAGCTAAAACCATTTCCACTAGCTGAGAATTTTCCCCATTAAGTAAAAATAAATGCATAAGCACCATACTGTAAGAGTGGTATATGTAAAAGGTAAATTATGGGCCTTTAGCTGGACATCCCCGTGAATGAAATATTGAGACAAAGAATATTCTGCATATAACCAAATTGAAGAATACTAAACTGCATACAACCCTTTTCAGTACAACTTTGTTCAGAAGATGCAGCTCTATTAAAATGT
Source organism: Dermatemys mawii (assembly GCA_007922305.1). Classification (NCBI taxonomy): domain Eukaryota; kingdom Metazoa; phylum Chordata; order Testudines; family Dermatemydidae; genus Dermatemys; species Dermatemys mawii. The sequence goes on along the minus strand of ML677326.1, from coordinate 18,477,257 downwards.
GATTACTTTCCCTTGTGTCTTACATTATAGAAGTGTGGCCAGTAAACAAGGATGATTATTAATGAAAGGCAGCAAAAAGCTATTAAAATATTCAACCAATAATCTTTATTGAAATTAATATCTCGTATGGAGCTTCCAGCAGACAAGTTAAAATGCCAGGGCAACTGCAGAAGACAATTCCAATATCTAAATTGGTTGGATTTATGAAAGCATGGCCTGATTTCAGAGGGAGATGTGGGTGCTCAGCACCTTGAAATGAGACTCTCTGGCTGTGGGATTTGAGTAGGGAATAAAAACAATCCTTACTAAATTGTTTCACTCATTGCACTATCTCAAAAGCAGACATTCATTTAAAATGTAATAAGTAATTTTTTTTATTAAGTCAGTCAACACTCAAACAACGTGGCAGATGGCTGTCTTTCGCTATAAATGCTTCTGGAGTGATAATCCAAGCACATGTTCTCAGAGAGGAACTTCCATTTGTTTGGAGCCGAATTACATCTAACAGCAGTTTATGAATAGCTTTGTATAAGAGCAGTCTGATGGGGCATGAAGACAGAGCTTTACAGTGCTACCATTTCTATAATATTTTTCAATGCAATAGCCATTTCAGCTGATATCTTCAGTTTTGTTGCTGCTTTTGCTCATCCTTAATCAAACCACTAATAAGAGCAATGTGCATATCTGTAAATAAATATAAAAGTAGATAAAGTACAACTGTCTAGAGTTTGCATCCACTCCTTTCTCTCCCGACAGACCCTCTCCAGAAACCCAAACCTCTCTTGCCAGGTTGGATTTGAAACTGTATCTGAACCCCGTATTATTGTTTTTTAATTGCCAGGAGACTAATATATGGAAAATATGCAAGTAGTAACTTAAAACTGAGTCAAATTTAGCACAGTTCCTTTTGTCTCAGCTAGATGGAGACTCTCTGTTTCAATGCATATGACAGCTGCTTAAGGAACATGACATTCACAGCTCGAGTATTGGCTGCAGCAATATGTAGGATGTATAAACAGCTACTTTACAGTGCATTCTGCTGTAACAGGCAAAATAAGCTCTGGTAACTGGCCATCAGCTGGAAGAAATTCTATTTCCCCACAAGTGGATGTTGTGAATGTTGCAGTAGAGACTGACTGTTAATTACATAGCACAGACAATTAATGGATGATAGGAAGGTGGTCTGGCTTGCAGCATTTTCTCCACCTGCTTCTGGTACGAGTATTTGGTCTCTGAGGACCCCAGTGCTCTCTTATGTAGCAAACATGCACAGTAGGGGAACATTTAAAATGTTTAAAAGGGCTTCTATTTTCTTAAGGAAGCACAGCATCACCTTACCTTCATAGTACCAGCACTGGTACATAAGGAGGCAGGACAGCTAGTCTATTGAACACACAGACTAGGCATGTGTAGTTAAGATGGCTTAAAGTCCATGGTTCCAAGTCCAGTTACATGTAAAAGATGGACATGGCTTCCAAGTTGGCTTCATTGCTGTGCTGTCATTGGTGCACTAGCAGCAGGAGCAGCTTGTCCACTGAAGATGGTGCAGCTTGTCCACTGAAGATGATGAGGGAAGTTAGAACTGCACAGAGCAAAAATAACGTGCACAATGGCCACACCCTTCGGAGGTAACAGCACTTACGGCAGCTGGTTCCTGATGTCTTCTTCCTGCCCACAGTCCACGACCACCTTCTCTATGTGAAGCGGCTCTGGAAGATTAATTGTTAAAAGCGGCTCAAGCCAACATATGCAGTGGTAGGAGATAATGCTGTGTAGCTACTTTCCCTTCCTTGGACTCTTCTCTGCTTCTTTGGGGGCATTTGTTCACCAATTCTTCCTCTCATAAGGGAGAAGGCATACAGTTCAAAGTGTGGTAACAGATTTTGTATTTCACAGTGAAGGGTAAATCTTCACCCAAAGCTCTCACGCAGTTACAGGAAGTCCTGATGGCAGTGGAACCAAGGTAGTTTAATGCACACGGGTGGAATGATGTAAGGAACCTGCACAAGAGGCACTCGCTGTGCACCACAAAGCTGTACCCAATGGTGGCTCCATCTGGTCAATGTGCAAGGGGTCCATAGCTATGTGGATCCACTGGCCAAGGTCCTTCTCAAAGGGTGGGTAAAAGCTGTAGAGGAGGCTACTGCTGCTTTGAGGCTGCAGCAATGGCATACCTTGCATTAGCCTTAAATCCTGAACCTTCTATATCCAAATCCTATGTAATCAGGCTTGGAACACGGTCCACGATTTGCCTCAAAAAGGAAAGATTTTTTGATAAGTCAGACTTCTGTGATAACAGTATATTGTGGATATTACCCACCTCTACAGTGCTTGGGTATGCAAATATATAATTAGTTTGGAACATAATGTACAGTCAGAGGGTGAAATTCTAGCCCCACTGAAGTCAGTTACAAAACTCCAGGATTTCAGCCCTATTTTTTCAAGGAAAATACAATATAAAACACAGTTTGTGAGGCCCATGCCCCTGCAGAATGCACAGCAATTTAACAACAGCAGTATGATGAAACAAGAAAATCAGTGGTTATTATGAAAAGTTTGCCTTAATAGAATATTAATAAAATGCTGATAGAACAGACAAATTCTTACATTTAATAATCACCACCAGGAAATGTTCCATGAAGTTTCTGATTATTTAATGTTTACAAACCAGTAATATTTTCCATCACTGTGCCTGTATAAATTTAAGTGCAACTCACAAATACAATATGTCCAGTAAGAATTATTTAGTCGTTTCTCTCTTCCTCCCATCTCTGCAAATTCAGCTCCAGAAGAAAGTGATGGCTGATATAAAGCATCTGATAATTCATGTCATTACACAACCAAGTATTTTACTTGCTACACTTCACTATTTGTCTTTACCACACATTGTGTAATTTAGCTTGCCTCTCTTGGAGGCAGAGAATAGACCACTGGTTGATGAAAATAAAAGGAACAATGAATAAAAACCTTGTATCCAAATATCAAAAAATAAACTGCTAGCAAACTGCTCTAACCACTGACCTACCTAAGCATGAAGTACTATAAAAATATTAGTCTCTTCTGGAAAATATACCTAGCATACCATGATCTGGTTTTGTTTGTTTGTGTTTGGTGATTTTGTTTTTTCACAGTCTAATGATTCAGTTGTCTCCTTAGCCTCTAGTGATGACTCAAAAAGTGAAAACATAGTTGTTAGACCAGCAACCTCCACAATGAACTGTTGGTCCACCCATTCTCCAAAATCCATGATCACCAAAAACGCACCTTCTATGGCTTACCAGTGAGTAGGCACAGTTTTACCAAAAGTAGAGTTAGTCAAATTAACTGTGTTGTTCTGTCTGAAATGCATGGATCTGGAGCTAACTGGCCAGAAATCAGAACAATTTAAGCAAACAAGCCTGTGTAGCTATATAGTCAATTGGGAGCAAACCAAGTACAATTTATTTTAAACTTATCTGCACCCTAGACTGACAAATTAAGGTTTGCAGTTTACAATGCTGTAAATGGGACTAGTTTATAAATATCACACACTCTCCCTTCTCTCCTTCCAATCCGGACTTCTTTTTTCTTTTTTTGTTGGTATAATTATGAGAAGGCTAATAAGCAGATTTAACATTTTGTTTGAAACGAACTGGGGTTCATGGTCCCTTTCAGGAATGAATTCCAAATTCACGGATAAAGCACTGAGAAAAGTCTGTCTCCTGCACACACGTGTTACACTCTTGAGGTTGACAGTTCCATCATTTTAGTGCAGTGCCACCATTAAAAGTGGCCATGGTCATATAGTGTAAGGTGACTTCTCAGGTATCTGGGGCCAGAACCATGGAGAGCTTTGCAAACGAGGATCCAGACGTTCAGTTGGACCCAGTATTTCATGAGAAGCCAATGAAGAGAGCACAACACTCAGTGGAGTGTGTGTTCTGGGCAGCCTTTCTGGTTGATCAAAGGATTTACTGTGTACTGAACCAGCTGTAGCTTTTTTAAAGTTAGCAGTTTTATAAGCAGACACAGAGCATTACAGTAACCAAGTCTAGTGATCACAAATGCACTGATCAATGTGGCTAAGACTGAATCTGACAGGAAAGTGCATGCTCATCTTGCTAGCTGCATATGGAAAAGGGAGCTTCTTGTGACCATCACTATTTGGGTATCCAGAAGCTGAGAGATAACCGAATGCACAATGAAACTGTGGACTTTAACAATCTGAAGGAAGATGCTGTAAGTGCAGAGTGATATTACAGAGGTATCAAGTTCTTCAAAGTGCTTCCCACTCCCCACTAGTATCACCTCTGTCTTCTCGGGACTCAGCATCAGGCAGTCACCTGTCATTCAGTTGCTCATCTCAGTCGAACTCTTAGACTGCTGGAAGATGATGATTTATATAGATGAAGAACAAGACTGGGGAAAGGATGATTCTCCACAGGATTCAACAGGTGGGAGCTCTGGAAATGGAGCTTCAAGTGCCCATCGCAGCTCTCTAAGCATAGCCCAAGAGCAATAGGTAAAGGGGTCTCAGTGTGATCCTGTTACCTTTATTGCACCTCTAACTTGCGACAGGGGGATTCCATGGCCAATCGTATCAAATGCTGTGGAGAGCTCCAGCAATGCCAGTTTGGATTTTCCCTGTCAGTGGACTTCTGTTTAGCTGCCTGCTTCCATGTGAAAATGCAGTTTTTTACCCATGCTAATGATTATGCACATTTGTAGGCCTTTTGAAATCATAACCCTTAATATCTGCTATTGTCTACAGCTTACCACATTTCTGAAATTACACAAACTAAGAAAGCTTATTCGCTGTACAACCATCACTTTAAAATGTTTTTACATTACTGGAGAAGTCTTGCAGCATTTTCAATTAGCCAGATAACAGTATAATAAGTAAGCAAACAAACAGCACAGTCTGGGAGTCTTCCATTAGCCGCAATAATATACTTCCATTTCCTAGCTTGAAAAAAGAGAGACTGGTATGCATTGTATTGTGATGAAAGGCAGTAACTAAAGTATAATTCTGTGTATTGCTGTATTACACTGCACACATTTATGGCCAAACTGTGGACACAATTTACCCCACTTACTGAATTTTATTAAACAGTTTACTATTGATAGGAATACCCCAACTTGTTTAAATTCAGTGTGTTACAGAATATATTGCAGCGATACAGTACCATACATATTCTCTTCTAACACAAATATTTTTGTTCTCATAGTCTCTGTAGATTTTAAAACCAACAATAGCTGCTGCTTTGATTACAGCTCTAGTGCACTGTGACTGATTTGTTACTCTGGGCTGAATTATCCCGAAAGAGAGCTGATTGGTTAAAAAAATACTGACTACCATAGCAACTCACTTGCGACCTAGCTACTGTGCAATGGATATTTCTTTGCTTGAATCAGAGCCACAAGTGAAGATAGCAAGCCAAATCTTGACCTGGTGTAATACTACGTTTGCCAGTGGAGTTACACCAGGGATTGATATGGCCTACTCTCTGTAAGAAAAGGTTTTATTTATACCTTTTTTTCTTGGTACACTTGGTGCTGGACTGCAGAACCAAATCCTCAAATATGTATTATTAAATTGCAGAAAACAAAAACACTTGTATCTACAATCAGTGAAACCCAAATGCCATTTAATTATTTGGAGCTGTTAATTTCCTCTGATTCATTCTAATGATGTAGCTGAAGAGTGGCATATATCTGGTTTTGTCACAAATTGCTGAAATGTCATCTGTCAATGTCATTCTGATATGCAACCTATGCTTCTAGCTATAAACATATGTAATTCTCATAAGTCTCAAATGGGAGTCACAAACCCTTCTCATAACATGTGCACACATGCCTTAGTAAAAAAAACAAAACTAAAACCCATACATGTTATGGAATTGAGGGCTGACACTCCACTTTTAAGCTCTGTTTTAGTTTAGTGCAGAACTGCAGCGTGTTTGGTAAAATTATTTAGAATTCCCTCTTTAGTTATTTGATTCAAAAACTGTTGACACTTATAATCTTGATATATGAGTATCAGTGAGAAAAACAAGTGTTCAAAGGAGTTACCCAAAGCCACGTTCAAGATCTGTGGAAGAGCAAAGAACAGATCCCAGCTCTCTCAGGTTTTATTCACAAAAACATTCTTCCTTTCCAAATCTCAGACAGTACTTTTTAGGCCTTGGAGCCTCAGCAACTTGGCTTTTATCATTTTTTCTATTACCTTAGCACCCGGGAACCCCAGTCATGGACGAGGACCCCACAATGCTAGGTGCTGCACAAACAAACAGAACAAAAAGGCCGGTCCTGCCCCAAGGAGCTTTTGCCCATAGGAAGAGATGTTTTCAGAATGGCAATTGTTTTGTTTACCTCCCCCTCACACACATCCCAATCTTGTACTAGAAGAAAAGCATAAGCAACAGACTGTGACAAATTATTTTGAAACTGAGGCCTGGTCTACGATAAAGAGTGTGAAAAATCCACAGCCACAAGCAACATATTGAAGTTGATATAACCCCGGGTATAAACAGCACTAAGTTGGTGGAAGAATTCTTTCATTGACCTAGCTACTGCCTCTTGGGAAAACAGATTGCCTGCACCAAAGGGAGAACCCACAGGAGTCAACTCCATGGGTGCTCCAGGGCTGAAACACCCACGGAGAAAAATTAGTGGGTTTGCCGCACCAACCAGCAGCCAAGCTTCTCCCCTTTCCCCGCAAGCATGTCCCCGCTCCTCTCCTTACTGCCCTCCCTTCCCCCACTGCCTAATAGCTGTTTGGCAGCACTTAGGACTTTCCAGGAAGGAGAGGGAAGAAAAGGGACATGGCACCCTCAGAACCAACTTCTGTTAGAGACAAGCTTTCAAAACTACACAAAGCTCTACTTCAGGTCTGTAAAAAGTAATCAGTATGTCACAGCTAAGGACAAAGTGGGACAGATTGTTAAGCACAAGGTGTAAACAAGTTACAGGAGAGGAACTGAAGTGAAGTGGGCAATTTACACCTCTGCAATCACAGGACAAAGGAGAGTTAGAAGATTACAAATTGCTGTAGTGAGCCATAAAACCAGTGTCCCTGTTTTTATGATTTTTGGTGTCTAGCAAAGTTATGAATTTCAGTTCACAGGCTTGTCTTTTGAATGTGTTTTTCAGGAATGATCACTTTGTGAAAGTGTTCATCCATGGGTGATAGGGTGTTTTTGTCTTATTTTTCAGTGTGAGTTGAGAGCACAGTGATTATCTCATTTCACGTAGTTGTACCTAAACCAGTTCATAAAATGCCCCACCACCAACTATGTGGGTGAAACCACACCAATCACTACGCTCTCGAATGAACTTACACCACTGAAAACTGCTTGGATATATATCCTCAACGCTAACAGAAGACAGTGCACTACAGAGTGCTTCTGACTCTATCCCTTCTCTCCAACAAAAATGCACAGAGCATTGAACCTGTATTGAGGGCTCCACAGTAGTCTGGTGAATGGAGAACAATTGCAAGGAGATAGTAACCACTCTTTCTTCACTCACCTAACTGGAGAGGACAAGCTTGGCCTATCTTTCGCATGGATAAATATCTGAACAATTTTTGTTATATAATTGCATAAATCTCTTACACAAGTAAACAACATTTACTTTACCATCGGTTAGTAACTGAAAATTACCAAGCGATTTTCAACAAAAATTAAGTAATTTGATGTGACCGTTAGCAGTTATCTAGCTTGGTTTTACTAATTAAAAATTACTCAGTATTTTCTGAGTGTTCATAATAAACATAACTGAGGAACACCTGCAAGCTCCTTGTTGCGAGCAGAAGGAAACTAACAAATCAGTGTCATTTAAATAAGTGAAGCCATTCTACCGCCTAGCATATGCAGTACTGCTGATTCAGGTGGTCACCCTGCATTGGAAACTGCTATATAGATCAGTGAAAGGAATCAAGTAAACAAAAGATGCAGAATACACTGACAGGTTTCCAGTGTAGTTCAGTAACTATAATATGATTATGTTGCTGATATGCAGACTTGGAGCAGAGCTCTTTCCCATAATACTTGGATACGCATGTTTTCAAAGGTTCTGAGGTTTAGCAGTTCATGATGTTCACGTAGTACAGTGAATCAGGCAGTTCAATATACAGTTCTAGTTGGATGATGAAGTTCAGAGAAGTTACTATGAGCAGAGGTTGGGTTTTATTAAGAGTTGGGAGTGAAGCAGTAGCATGCACTGGTTTTATCATTCTGTAATACCTGTCAAAGGTTTCCAGAGCACTTCACAAATAATTAGGCCTTGTTATACCCGATGAAGTATGAAAGGAGTGTTAATCCCATTTTCCAGATGAGTAAACTGCAGCACAGAGTTAGGTGAATTGTTCCAAAACTCTCACATAATCGGTGTGAGCTAGGAAACAATGCTCCCTGAGTACACATGTTCCACAAGTAACAGAAGAAGCTGCTTCCTGCAATTTTTTACACTCCGCAAAGAAATCTGTTGACAGAAGATAGCTAGTAGAAGAGAGTGGAGCTCCTGAGAAATGACTACAGCTAAGTCTACACTACTTGCTGGATCGGCGGGCAGTGATTGATTTATCGGGGATCAATTTATTGCATCTAGTGTAGACACAACAAATAGATCCCCGAGCGCTCTCCCATAGACTCTGGAACTCTACCACTGCGAGAGGCGGAAGCTGAGTCGACGGGGGAGCAGCAACAGTCGACTTGCCGCTGTGAGGACACCCAGGCAAGTCGAACTAAGATACATCAACTTCAGCTACGCTATTCGAATAGCTGAAGTTGCATATCTTAGGTCGACCTCCTCACCCCCGGTGATGACCTGGCCTAAGAAGGAGAAAAGTGAGTCTCATCTACCTTTATTTTTAAATATTTGGAATTTGTGTCACCTATAAAGAAACCTCAAACTCCAGCTAACAACTCACAATTACAATAAAACACATGCAGACTCTGGACAGGTCACTTCTTCTAGGAAGCAACTGCTTTCAAAAAATACCTTTATTCATTGCATGTATTATAAGGTGACAATACACTTGATAAATTGAAGACAACCTTAACACTTGTTCATCTTCTGTGGCATCTGCAGTCAGGTCACCAGAAGGCCTCCCTGTAATCAATCAGCCAGCAGGGGGAAACAAAACAAGTGATGGCACCCTTACCTCCAACCCCATCTTCAGAATCAACCTCGTAGATGCTCTCCCCTTCCATGTTCTCTGTAGGGCCAAGCTGAATGCAAGGTTTTCTAGTGGTGACCTGTTTCAGGCTCCAGAAGGAAGATGAATCCACACACTCTGCAGCCAGCAAGTAGTATCTTTCAAACAAAAATGTAAAAATAAAGCTATTGGATTATTTCTGCTAAACATTTTGGAGTTTGCTTTTTTTCCTTGCCCCCCAAAATTCTGAGATCTTCAGTATCAACAAGTTCTGATGGCAGAGATCCTCATCTTGGGCCACAGACTATCCCTGTACAACTCTAAGAGAGTGAGGTTTAAGCAGAAAAAACATTCCAGTTCATCCAGTGGACATTTCATCTGTAGACAGGTGTAAAGATTGGAGTGCACAGAAAAGGGACAAACAAAACCCCTTATGTATTTAAAGATGAAGGGAAACAGAGCAGGAAAGTTTCACTCCTTTTCCCAGACTGGAGCTAATTATCTACTTTTTTGTTACCCACCTCCAAACTATGTTTGTGTCTCATAGTCAATGTAATTTCCACATCTTTCTTTTTAAAACAAAAATCTCACATGGATGGAAAAACATACTGATGGATCAGGACATGTCCATGTCTCTGAATGGAAGAAACCAACAGCAGTAGAGCAGGGAGGAGTTAGTAGAATAGTTTTTGAAGAAAGAGGTGGAGAATTATTCCCAACCTTCACACAGATGCTCATGATTTATATAAGAGGCGAGACCAAAACCACTCTTCTTCTCGGTGTATGAATTTTGCAAACCCATTTGAGAAGAAAACGGAAAATGAAATACAGCATTAAGAACACACTGGCAGACCTGTGTCTTAGATGAGTGAATTGGGACAAGACAAGAACAGAACACAAGATCCAAGAACGATGGCTTGGATCAAATACACAATGATCTCGCCTACAGAACATAGGTTAAGTGCTACACGTTACAGAGCAGTGTATTGGCAATCTTCAGCCTTTATCATTTTCACATGAGTAACTAATTTCTACTGATAAATCTGTGGCACCAAACTGAAGGTGCTTCTCTTTCACTTTCCCACATCATTAGGACTTCAGCCAAACTGCTCCATCTAACAGCCTCTTACAGAGTGTGCTGAGAAGGGGACAGAAAATTTTCACAGTGACAAGTGAGTTGGGCCCATATATGTTTTGTTGTTTTTGGTTTCCTTTCTTCAACTTATTAACAAATTAATACAGTGACATCAACAAATCAGCATGTATACATATATCAGAAAACAATTCAAGTGCTATGTCATTTTGTTGGTAAAATAAGTGCATACCTAAGCGTTTTACACCAGATGATCTCTACATCTTCAATTGCTTCAAGCTTCCCACTCAGCCTCTGCGTGTTATTGTCCACTTCCCTCTGGTTGAGCCAGCTCTTTCAGTGTGCCATGTGTGAGCCATGTTATACTGCATGCAAGGCACTGCAAAACACTCAGCAGACGGTCCATGGAGCAAAAGTTGTAGTGCACCCTTCTTGTAATGTTCTGGCTTCTCAACCTCATTTTAATGTTCTAAAAAAGGTATTTCAAATCAAGGCTCAAGTTTATCAGAACAATTCTACCAACCATTGGTTGGGGTTTGAGGATTGAAAGAGAGTCCATATAGTAATACTGATTTTCAGTGATGAAGTATCCAGTACAAAAACTCAGTTTGGTAAAGAATCCATAATAAACAGGTTCCATTTAATAAAAAAATTTTGAACATACTTACCAAACAACTGGAGTTCAGTGGCCATAATATCAACATCTGGGTGAGTGTTCACATCTGAAATGCTTAGATACCATATGTAAATCTAGGGTATTCTGAAGAATGTTAAAAATTATGGCCTCTGTTTATAAAATACAGTGCCATCAACTATGCATCCCATGCACGAAAAGAATCTGTTTTATTTTTTCCGGGATTTAGTAATGTGTCTGTACAACTAAATGAACGTTTAGCTAAATGGTTTTAGAAAGTTTGCAGTGCAAATTCTCATAATTTGAATTTTCAACCAAAAGTACTTGTGAGTTCTCATTGTGGTAATGTTTCCAGGGTCCATTCAGATCACCTGATTGTAAGCACTGGGTGGACAGATTAGTCCTTCTATAAAGCAATAGATGTTGTGAGATTTGTATAAAATGACTGGTGGCCAGGTGGTAGAGCACACTGTATAGAAAAAAAAGAAGTTACCTTTACTCACTGAAATGCACCTAATACAGACACATGCTTCTATGTCTAGTGCTGAAATGTCAAAAAGACAGTGACGTGAGCATGGCTTGCTCTCCCAGAGACTAGATCTCAGAGGTCTGAGATATTTTTTTAATCCAAATAGCAAAGATACAACTATTTTCAATTTTGATCTACAGCAGTATTTTCTATTCCCCAAATTTACCAAAGAATGTAAGGTGTACACTGCCAGAGAGAATATTCTCTTCAACCTGCACTACTTACAGCTATTAACACCTAATTCATTTCGTTCTATTGGGATATCAGTCAAAGGAAAGAGGTCTGATGGGAAATGTTCGATATATATATGATTCAGGTATTACGCAGCTTAATATATTTATTTATCTGTGTCTAAATATAATTGTGTGCCTTTGTTAAAGCCTCCATAATGTAGGTCACTTTACAGTGTGGTACTAAAATAAGTCAAGTTTAGATCCCTTTATGAAAACAGGTATGTGCAGAGTAGTAAGTTATAGGGATTCCAAAGTATTAAATGTATGACTGTTTGTTATTAAAATTAGGTATTGGTATTATATTACAGTTCAGGTACTTCCCAAGCAATGAATTGCAAAGTGCACTGAGAAATTAATTCCCAGAGAATTCATCTTCCTCAAGTTACAAAATTATCACTACACCTATTATGGGAAATGAGTGAGGTGAAGAAAAAAGGGAAACAGTAAAACTACTTTTTTAATCGTATTATTTTACATTTGTTCCTTTTCAAACATACTTTTCTTTATTTCATGCTTGCTGCCTCTCTCCATGTTCCATCTGCACAATGGTTGCTATTAACAGCACTTCAACCATAACTGAACCATTTTTTTATTTACGGGGAAAAATACTCTATTGTTCAGTTCCCTAGTTATGAGAGTTTTTTAAATCAGAAACTGAAACCAAACTGCTGCAGCACTACTGAAAACTTACAGCCACTCAGCTGTAATCATAGCAGCAGGGTAAAAGCACAGAGGTGGAGTTTTTAGAGCAGAATTGCTTCACACGTGGCTGTGTTGGGGATTAGCTTTGCTTTCTATTTGAGACACATGCATTTGGAATTTAAGAAATTCACTGCTCCTCTGTTTTTTCTTCTTGGCTAAAAGGCTAAGTATGAGTCATGAATGGAATTAGTAGAGAATAGAGGTGATGCACTGATAGGTTCCACACATTCCAAATACTAACACTATAAGTTATTCCTCTTGGCTGCACCATCTCACTTTTAAACAGTATACTGCTCCTTTTTCAACCTACTGCATGCCCCTCCTTAACACCACACAATGGGCACATTTCAGCACCAAGTTCTAGGGGGTAGAGCCATGGTGTGTAACCTGTGACCTGGGCACGCTCGTTTCCTTTGAGGTTCTACACAGTTGGCCTCCAGAGTGACTATATTAAGAAAATGTGTATTTGATTATGATCTGAAAGTGAGAACAAACTGAAGTGTTTGAATCAGCACTGTTGCTATGGAGAGGAGGCAGGGGGATAAAGGTAGGAGCCTGACAAGATGAGGGAGCCCCAGGGAGAGCAAGGGAACTCACTGGGCTCTACCTAAACCTCGGACAGCCGGCACAGTTGCCCAGGACAGGGGAAAAAAGGAAAAGTTGAGAGCCAGCAGCCAGTTAAAACTCTCTGATTATCTGACCCAGACCCAGAATAGAACAGCCTTGTTGTTGCTCTAAACTTGTGCCTACTTGCTATTGTTCCCAAGGATGCGTGTGTCAGTAAGGACAGGCAGAGTACAGCATGCTCCCACAAATCCCTTCCCAACCCCCAAACACATTCCTGGTGCTGGAGGCTGCAGAGAGGGAGATGTAGAAGCTGTAGATGTTAGTTTTACACTCGCTGGAGACTCCCATGAACTGGGGAAATCCCCAGCCATGCAGAGGCGATGTGCGTCAGGGGTGGGGGGAAGCATGCAGGGTCACATCCCCACCACTCCAACAGGATTCTGCCTCCCACATAGCACAAAAGTTTTCAGACTTGGGGAACACCCACCTAGCCCTCCCCCAACCCCCGTGCCCAGTTTGAAAACCATCACTTCCTGCCATCACGAGCTGGCAGATCAGAAGCTTATGGGAGCCGCCCAGACCCCTGGCTCTCCGTGCTGTGGAAGCCAGGGTGCTGGCTGGCTACCCAGCAGCCCTCCCTGCCCTACTCCCTGAACAGGGATGCCTCTGCATGGCTGGGCGCTCCACAGGCAAGGCAGGCGGTACACCTACAAGATATACCCTGATGTGCTCTTGCCTCTCCCCCAAAGGAGCCTGGCACCAGTCGGCAATGCCCCCAGACCGTGGAACCCAGCTGCCACATGCTGCTCTCCGAGGCACTGGCTTACGGCTGCCTGGGTGCTTCTGGCTCTGCTGCTGCTCCTCAGCCCAAAGACGACATGTGCGGAACTCACGTGCCCCCCCCCCCACTCCCCTGCCAAGAGTTACACTTCGTCTCTGACAGCCAGACATGTGCAGGTCATCTCTGCTCCCGTTCTGCTGCCTGCACCCCAGAAAATATCTTCTGAAGTACTGACAGAGGCCCCTCGACCTTTCTGAAATAACACGTTTGGTCCTCTGGCTGGAAAGATTGGACACAGAAGAACTCAAACATTAATGCTTGGTAAAGTACTAATACTGCCTTAGTTACGTTTTAAAATACACAAACCAGCAAACATTTAAAAGTAGTAAAGTGCCTTCTGACATGATTTAGAAACATGCAAAAATCAGGGCATGGAAAAAATACTTGGCATTTATTAGAACTTCCCATTGCCAAGCACTTTGCAAACATTACCTCTAGAAAGCAGAAAAACTTCCACTGATTTCAGTGGGCTTTGCATCAAGCCCTAAGACATCCAGGCAATAAATGCAATATGAAGAGAAGCCCAAATGTGAATATTTACCGCTATGACCACCAATACATACACCTCTTCTGAAGCAACAAGTATCATAAAAAGCAATGTAAACACAATGCTATTGACTGATAGAGTATTTGTATTTGAAAATAAAATCAGCCAAAAACAGGGCTCAACTTTCCATTCCCAGTGTGGGCAGAACTTCCACTGAAAAACTCCTTTCTATGGATACTGCAGGGATGTTCTTTTGCCACTCCATATTCTTTTCATCTCTTTGAAATGCACTGTACCAGGGGTGGACAAGTATCTGGGGAATAAGGAAAAATCAGTTTCCTGCTCCCTTTCTATTTGTCTTTTTTTGTAAAGTTTGTTTTTTGAGAGTACGGGCCTTTGGTATGAATGGAAAAATGTCTCCTCTTGGGGATAGCTTAGGGGACAGATTAATGAGGTGTCTGAGGAAGATACCTGCTGTTATGGAAATCCTCTTGCGTACAGAAACATTCTATTCTATTCATGTTCTAATACCAACCTCATCACTGCAACAGAAGGCACCTGTTTTTTAGGTTCCTTCATCAATTCATTTTGGCTTGATGAAAATTCATGTGGGTGAATCTGGAAGGAGTACTTTGCATTCCTCCTGAATGAGTATTTAGTTGAGTAATGCCAGGTTTATTAATAAAGTCTATGCCCTTTAGCAGAATATCATTCAGATCTGGTATGCATCACTGTGACATTATTGACATGAACTGTGAACATATAGTTCATTGTTGCAACCAAGGTCCTGTAGCTGCACCAAATCTTGCATAAAGGAGGTAAATTAAGGTGTTTATAGAAAGGTTGTAATTTGCTGGTTATGATTATGCTGTCTGGATGTGTGTATCATTTTTGTATTTGAAGCTATGAATATTGACTATGTATTTGTATCTCAATGTGTTTGATGCTAAGTAGCCTCAGCGAAGCATTTGATCAGCTTCTTGAGAAAGGACTATTCTCAGTAACTGCCCAATCAAGAAACACTTAACTGACAATGGACTTTGTGAGATGCCAATCCACATCTGAGCTTCCTTGGGAACGTTCAAACTAACATGTAAACAATGATGTCGGCCTGCAAAAAGCTGAATCATTCATGGACATGTGACTTGCCCAGGTGGCTACAAATTCCACCTTGTTACTGTGACTTTGCACAGAAGAACAAAGGGGTTTTCACCCACAAGAGAGAGACTATAACTACTGGGGACTGTAACTACAGGGGTGTGAGTTATTGCTGGACCCAAGCTATAAACCACAATGCTGGTCTGAAAAGGACTCGGCCCAGACTAGGAAGGAATCTAGTCTGTGAAAGAACCTTACTGGAACACCTCTGAGGGTGAGATTAACCAGTATTCAGTTTCCTACTGTATTAGGCTTAGACTTGCATGTTTTGTTTTATTTTGTTTGGTAATTTACTTTGTTCTGTCTGTTATTACTTGGAACCACTTAAAATCCTACTTTTTATACTTAATAAAATCACTTATGATTATTAATTAACCCAGTAAGTAATTAATACCTGGGGGAGCAAACAGCTATGTATCTATCGGTGTTATAGAGTGCAGACAATTTATGAGTTTACGGTGTATAAGCTTTATACAGAGTAAAATGGATTTATTTGGGGTTTGGATCCCATTGGGGGATGGGTTTCTGGGTGCTGGAGACAGGAACACTTGCTAAGACGTTTTCAGTTAAGTCTGCAGCTTTGGGGGCATGGGTCAGACCCTGAGTTGCAGCAGCTTAGTGTATGTGGCTTAATAAGACAGGGTTCTGGAGGCCCAAACTGGCAGAGAAAATGGACTCAGAGTCTCAGCACATCAGGTGACAGTCCCAAGGGCGTCTCTGTGACCGAACCCGTCACAATCACCAAGAGCAAATGTATTGGTCTTGCTCTTGCATAGACGTCACCTACATACAAGGAAGTCTGCCCTCTCTGCCTAAGTTTTTATACCACTCCATTTCCCCACTTGTTGAGGGGATTTGTTCAAAGGAATGGAATCAATCTTGAGACTCTAGATATAACTTTCGACTTTGTCCTTCCATGGAAAGCCTCCATGTGCTGAACTTCGTTGGAAATCTTTTGACCAGTTGCACAAATTGTCCTGATCATGTTTTAAATAATTAACTCATAACACATGCCCTCTTGACCCCAAGGCTTGGTAACAGCAATCCCTCTTAGCAGGGCTTTCAGTCATGTCGCACCATCACTTGCAGAAACATGACTATAGTGGGTTGAACCTATCTATCACAATACCGTTTTTTCCCCAGACAGCACTATAAGTAGGTGCCAAAGTAATGGGAGAATTCTTTTCTCTGTATATAGCCCTTCTTTCTTTCTCTATTCATTCTTTCTTTAACATTGACAGTAAGCTCAATACTTTACAATACACAAAAAACCCACAAAGAGTTTGCAAACTAATCTAAGTAGCTTGAGTATCGATCAGTAATGGCACAGCCATGGCAGTGTGTGTACAAGCCCATGCAGAACCTCTCTTGTGCACTGTTGAAGCCTCACTGCTCTGGCATCTGAGATAGCTAGATTTATGTCTACACAAGAGGCAAATCACACTCCAGAATTACAGTGTAAGCATATACTAAAAGGAAGCTACAGGGTCAGATGCAAACTTTGAATGGCTTCTCATGGTTCCCATTAAAATCAGTGCATGTGCTTGAGTTAGGGTAAAATTTGGCCCAGAAAGGGGAGGAAACTAGCTTACAAACTAGTTGTACAGATTCCCTTCTTCAAAAGATTTTAAATAATCTTTGAAATAAGGCATTTTAACTTAAAACTGTTTCTGTTTTCACACAGTTGACCTCTCCCTGAACAATCTCTCTCTATATATGCCGAACTGTTTTCTCCCAGCATCAGCCATAAAAATCTTTTTGCTTGTTTTTCTTTCAGTACATATTGCAGTCACTATAAAGAAAATCATTTAGTGCATTAAATGTCTGAATTTCCCTTGTGTTCACCATTCAATATCACTGCACTGTAATAACAAAAACAAAAAGAGTACAGCACAGCACTTACATTATTTTCTCTCTGGAATGTAGTGTTACTGAGCAACTGGGAGTGTTTGCTGCGTAGTGGGAGGAGGGTGCTCTGTTTTTTTCTAAGCCATTTTGGGATGGGGGGGCATGGATTGAGACCCAATAGCTTCATTTGAATATAGTAAGACACCAGAATGTCCCAATGCCCCATTCCTGAAGCCTGTACAGTATCAACAAAAGCACAGAATGGAGACAGCAAAAGCAGCAGTGAGTGATTGCACGGATGTGATTCTCCTGGTCATTTCCCATGATCATATACACCACCATTAGGTCAAGATACCTCTCTAGGAGAGAATACTTTATAAAGGTGTGGCATGAAACCTAGGCTGAGAGTCAGGAATTCTAAACTGGCATGTTTCATTCTCTGATACCATGGACTAATCATTTACTCTCTGTGCCTCAGTTTCTCTATACGCAGAAATGCAGATGATGCATGCTAGCATTCACAAGGGTGTTACAGGGATAGTTAATATTTGTAAAGCACTGTGAAAGTGTTAAATATTAATTAGGATTATACATTGCGCACTGCGTATTAAGACTTGTGCTATTCATGTATGGTATCAGAAATGGAACGCGTAGTGCCATATTAAACATCTTTATTCAAAAGCATCATCAACAGAAGTTCATGGACAAAAGGGTGGGTGGACGGTTAGTTTGGATGTCCTTTCTACAACACACTAACTAGTTAGTTCATGTCACATGCAACATCTCTAGGAAGAAAAGTTATACATTCACACTTAATAATTCAGAATGATTAATACACAGAATAATACCATAGTATAAAATTCTACTTTTGCTATCATCAATAACAAAGCTTTATCTTAAAGAAACCCTTTGCTCTGGTGGCTATTCATTTAATTAGCAAAGAGATTCAATTTATAGTCTAATTATATTTGAAGTCTGACTATGTTATTGTGCTCCACGTTACAGTAAGGTAACATAGCAACATGATATCTATTTCTAGGTGAAAGGGCTTATATTCCATTTTGAAATCTACATTCCTGTTAGCCACATTTAGAGGCAGAAATTAACAATCCGGAAGCATATAGTAAAAACAATAAAGAAAGCATACAAAAACTGCTCAAAACATAATTTAACAAAAACAGAATAATATGTGATGGCCAAATAAAGATACATTCAGAACGAAGAATACAGATGAAATAAAATAAACCTCAGATCAGTAACAATATGGTTACTGATTTAAGCTACATTTAGAGCATGAATACTTTGCCTTTCATGGGCAGTCTTAGCTGACAGGCTAAATTAAACATATTATGTACACAGAATATTTTCTCATTTTCTTTAACATTAGTACTCTGATAATGATGGAAAGCTGAATTTATGTCCAGCTGCAGCTTTTAAAACCAACCAAGTGAAATTCAGTTTGTATGCTAGAACAACTGTGGAAATCAATTCTTAATCTATGACCTTGCTTACCACAGCTTGAAGCCTTGAGCCACAAATAAGAAACATTTGGCGAATCAGAGACAAATAACGCAAATTTATATGTGTATATATAGCATTAGAAAGGTCACGTAAAATACAATATCGGCTCCTTTCTTGCTCTAACATAATAATGTTTGAAAGGCAGGACACGGTAATTGGCTGCATTAATACCCAGGTGGTGAAAAGTCACAAGTACCTATTTTCTTTTCAAATGACAATGTTTCATCTTTTGAGAAGAATTCCTTGTAGCCTGCATGGCATTTTAATACATGCAAGTGCTCTGAAATACAGAAACTCCGAAGGAGGTCTATTTTCCTTTGTGCTAACAAATGCAGAAGTCCTTTTCTAATTCACATTAGAGTTTCATCATGAAATTGCTGGCTGTTTTGTGTGCGACTAAAGGGGAAAAAAAAGTCTAGGCTTGTATGGTACTCTACCCTTATTTGCAACCTATTTGTACATAGGCACCACTCCATCTTTTCTCCATTGTCTAATCTGTATCTTTTAATTTATCTCCTTTTGTTATTATTTCTCTAATTGTATTATTAAACCAAAAATATGGGATTAAAAATAACCTTTAGTCATGTGAATATCCTTGACTTCAGTAGTACTACTCACTTCAATAAAGACTAAAAGATAGAGGACCTACAGTTATATTTTATTATTTATTGTACCCTTTTAATTTAAAAAACAACAAATATAAAACACTTAAATCCCACACACATTTTTATGATCTATCAGACTGATCCTACACAATGACAATAGGATACCCTGAGAGATATTTTCTCTTCAGATTCCATTCTAGCAACTGCATTATTTAAAAATTAGCTAGTATAAATTAGTGCTATTTTCAGCCAATTTCTCTTTTACTATTTATCTCATCTCTGTTACACTGGGACTCCAAAGTGACACTAGCTCACACTTATTTGTAGACATGCTACTACCAGTTTGCACAGCGGGTATCCAAAAATGCAGATGGTGATGTTTTCCTTTGTTTTTAACCTCATGTCATATGAGGTAACCTAATATGAAATGAAGGAATCTGGTGGGCCAAATTAGTCTTCAAAACAGATTTTTATGCAGATGTTCAAATAGGAATAAAGCTAAACTGTGGCTTTATCCTACTCTGCTGGAATTTGATGGACGTTTTGTTTTGACCCTGTTAGGAGTGCAGTATCAGGCCCTTAGCGATAACACATGTTTATACCACATGATATATCAAGTTTAGGGTCTGACACTACTCCCACAAAAGTTAGAAGTTTTGCCATTGACTTCAATAGAACACAATTGGGAAGTAATTATAACCAGTGTAGAGGCAACAGAAGGCAACCTTTAGTTCCTCAAGGGAATTACAAAAAGGTGTATGCACACAGTTCGCAAAAGAACTTGTATCAGAGCTCTAATACAAGTTCAACAACCCACTTATACTGGGTAGAGATATTTTATCAACAGTATGCACCACCTGAAAGAACCCAACCTTCCAATACGAAGTACCATTTGGTATAATCTCTAAGTAAGGAAATGAATGCTAAGAGCAGAGTAACTGTGTAGATAATCAGAAAAGACAATATGCACTTTGGATCATTGCAGCATATATCCCGCTTTTGACATTACATGCTAATAATAAAAAATACTAAGTGATAAGTGGGAGAATGTTGGCCAAGACACCATTTCTGTTTCCCAGAAGTGTTAAAAGATCTTCAGCATCTAACTGTGCTACCACAATATAAAACTATCCTATTATCATCTGGTTATCCATCATGGGCAGGGGGGAGGAGGAGGGAAGATCCAGTTGAATACATTTTCTTTAGTCATTCTTAACTTTTTCCTTCTTGGGACCCTTCCAGGAGCCCCACTCACAATGCCAGGACTGCCCTCTCCTTTAGCACTAAGGAAAGGACAGGCTGAACATGATTCCCAGATTGAGAGCCCTTAACTTAATGGAAGAGGTTACCTCAGACAATACTGGGTCTGATCCCAAATCAGAGATGTGCTGACGGACTGTCTTCAGAAAATGCTGCAAGCCAAACTTTTCTCTTTGAAAAAGAGTCTGCCTAATCACTGTAAGAATTACAGTCACAATCACTGATGTCCACTTCTAGCACTAAGCCCCCACCAACGAATAAACAGAGGAAATAATAAAATTAAAGGAACACAATAAAAAACCTCTACCTCAAGCAAAGTTTGGACTCTGAAAAGAATAATAAGCCTAGTTCTTTTGGCTAGTACATCTCAAATCACTTTCCAGTATTCTCATTTTACAGGCACAGAGGTGAAGTGATTTGCCCAAAGTCACCCAATAGGCCAGTGGCAGAGCCAGGAAAAGAATAAATGTCTCCTGAGTCCCAGTCCAGTGCTTTATCCATTAGGCAACACTACCCTGGAGAATCAGAACTTCCATAAAGTCAACTTGGAGGCTTTGCTATTGATTTTACATGAAAAAGTGCTTAGCTACTATGGTGATGGGTGACAGTACGCAACTAACTAGAGAGAAAACTTCACTGTTCTTTGAAGCGCTGGGGAAAATTCCACCATCAAACCGAAGGGCGAATTGAAGCAATTTCCCTGTGGAAATTGGGATGCATCAGACTGAGCCAAATGTTAAGTAGTTTGAAATAAAATTGCCAGTGAAGAAAACCCTAGACCTAGGCCTACCACACTCCCACCAATTTCAATTTACCCAAACAACCTGAACATGAAATTTCATGTTCAAACTACCCTCAGCTATATCATCATCAATCATTGCAGGATATTTTTCAGGAACAACTACAAATATTTCCAGAAAAGTGCATTTAATGTTAGTTGCTTTGCCCAGTGATGTTGCCACCTTCCGAGGTAATAAGGGAATGTTTTTGTTCACATGGGAAACATATTAAGATTCCCAATCATTCTGCACTCTTCTACCTGATCACACCAGCCTCTTAACCCCAGTACATAGGTTTACCGCAAGCTAAGGGGGGAATTTTTGTGGAAACGGTGCAAAGAGGGCTTTAGCATAGGCTGGGACCTGACCCAATATGTAGTTTCAAAATCTAAACTCTAGAAATAAAGGAGATAGTTAAAATCTGGCAGTGGTAACACACACTAGGATGACCATGCAGCAAATGTGAAAAATCAGAACAGGGGGTGGGGAGATAATAGGAGCCTATATAAGAAAGACCCAAAACTCAGGACTGTCCCTATGAAATCAGGACATCTGGTCACCTTAACTCACACAATGGGCTGAACCACTAAGGGAACAAGTTTTCTAACATTCCTTCAGGAATGGGTGCTAAGCACTATTTAATCCCATCTTCACTAGCAGTCCAACCAACACCTACTGAGATGGAGCTGAGGGAATCAGATTTCACTATAATAAATTGTCAATCATAGGTCTTTTCATAGTATAAGTACAGCCTGGGAGTTTTAACCTGGTAATGAGCCCATCTCCTGTCTGTGTGGGGACCAAGAACCCAGAGAAGTCTTTGAAACCCTGAGTCTCACAGGCAATAACAATAGTTTTCATTTATAAAGCACCTTTCATGAGATGATCTCAAAGAGCTTTATAAACCTATGTGAATTAGGCCTCTTCACAAGGTGGGTAAATATTAGCATTTCCATTTCAAAAATCGGGAAACAGAGGCACAGCAAGTAACTTGCTTAAGATCAGGCAGTAAGTCAGTTATAGAGTCACAAATATAACATACATCTCCTAACTCCCAGTCCAGTGTACTAACCATGAGATAGAGGAGGACCTCATCCTCCCTGATCAGAGATAACAAGCTGGTTCAGCCTGACTGGACTAACTTTGTTATCTCCAGCCTGGCCCTTGCCTCTTATTTATCACTGCCCCTGGATACTTCCACTGCTTGCATCCGACGAAGTGGGTATTAGCCTATGAAAGCTTATGCTCTAATACTTCAGTTAGTCTTTAAGGTGCCACAGGACTTTGACACTTCTGCAATACCAGACTAACACAGCTACCTCTCTGATTCTTAACCATGAGATAACACTCCTTATATAACCCCAATTAGATAACACCAGTGTGCTAACCATTAGATAATACCCCTTGTCTACATCTACTGATTTTATCTACAGCTGATTTTTTCTACTGTTATTTTTTGACAAACAAAACCTCCTTTGCTTAGTCTCTGAAATAAGCCCCTAAACAAACACACCCAACACCCTTTTATATCAGCAGAAACAATGG
The DNA here is from genome assembly GCA_007922305.1 of Dermatemys mawii. Classification (NCBI taxonomy): domain Eukaryota; kingdom Metazoa; phylum Chordata; order Testudines; family Dermatemydidae; genus Dermatemys; species Dermatemys mawii. The sequence continues at coordinate 18,454,316 of ML677326.1, read as the reverse complement.
TCCAGTTGCAGGATCAGGGCCTCTGTTTATAGATTTGAATCTAAGCGTAAGAAAACTTTTTTCTGTAAGAAGAATGTCATGTTTACATGGCAATGTACAGCTGATCATAGCCAACAACCATTAGAAAATAATTTAAGATGCAATATTTGTGGCATAAAGAAATACACTCACTGATAGCTCTATATCGGCATAAACGACTAACTACTTTAATCTGTCCTCAAAAGAAAAAAGATATTGATTTATTATAACTACAGGGACCAGCCCTCCTGTGCAATGATTTGTGACACGTATTGATTTATGGCACTATTTGAAAGACTTTTTTTTTTTTTTTTTTTTTTTTTACATTTAATCAATTAAATGAAAAATGGATTGAAAAGTAAATAAGTAAATCATGATTCAAAAATACCTTTACTGCATTCTACTGGCAATTTTTATCTATTATTTTTTTAGTATTTCCTCAGGAACAAAGATGGAAATATTTTGAATATCTGCAGTTTGATTTATTTGTATCCTTTACACAAAGCACTTCAAACAAGTCAATCAAGCTAAAGAAAAAGTAAGAACTTTGGCAAGACTGAATAAGAGAAAGAGACAGTGACAAAAACAAGTGACCGTTGCTTACTAGACATCTTGGTTACCTCCACACTTCAGTAAAAGACCTGCAACAGCCAATGTAGGCTTGCGGGGCTCAGGCTGAGGGGCTAAAAATTGAAGTGTAGGCATTTGAGCCTAAGCTCCGAAACCAAGTGAGGACAGTGGGTCTCTGAACCCAGGCTGGAATCCAACCCCTAATGTCCACACTGCAATTTTTCGCCATATAGCGTGAACCCTGCAAGCCCAAGTCAGTTGACTCAGACTCAGGCCAAGAGGTTTTTATTGAATTATAGATGTACCCTTGACAGACCCCGTAGCTGAGACAAAGTAAACACAGTTCTTACCTGATTAGCTAGATGAAGGCACACAGAAGAACATAAATTGCTGAGCAAATATCAACATGGTTTCTGCAAAGGGAAATCATGTTTTACTAATCTATGAGAATTCTCTGAAGAGGTCAGACATGGACAAGGAGGATCCAGTGGACATAGTGAACTTAGATTTCCAGAAAGCCTTTGACAAGATCCCTCACCAAAGGCTCTTGCATAAATTAAGTTGTCATGAGATAAGAGGGAAGATCCTTTCATGGATTGAGAACCGGTTAAAAGACAGGGAACAAAGAATAGGAATAAATGGTAAATTTTCAGAATAGAGAGGGGTAACTCGTGGTATTTCCCAAGGCTCAGTCCTAGGACCAATCCTATTCATAAACAATTTGGAGGAAGGGGTAAACAGTGACGTGGCAAAGTTTGCAGATGATACTAAACTGCTCAAAATAGTTAAGACCAAAGCAGACTGTGAATAACTTCAAAAAGAACTCACAAAACTAAGTGATTGGGCAACAAAATGACAAATGAAATTTAATGTCAATAAAAGTAAAGTAATGCACACTGGAAAAAATAACCCCAACTATACATAGAATATGATAGGGGCTAATTTAGCTGTAACTAATCAGGAAAAAGATCTTGGAATCATCATGGACGGCTCTCTAAAGACATCCACACAGTATGCAGCAGCAGTCAAAAAAGCAAACAGGATGTTAGGAATCATTAAAAAAGGGATAGAGAATAAGACAGAGACTATCTTATTGCCCTTATATAAATCCATTATGTGCCCACATCTTGAATACTGCGTACAGATGTGGTCTCCTCATCTCAAAAAGGATATACTGGCATTAGAAAAGGTTCAGAGAAGGGCAACTAAAATGATTAGGGGTTTGGAACAGGTCCCATATGAGGAAAGATTAAAGAGGCTAGGACTGTGCAGCTTGGAAAAGAGAAGTTTAAGGGGGAATATGATAGAAGTATATAAAATCATGAGTGGTGTGGTGAAAGTGAATAAGGAAAAGTTATTTACTTGTTCCCATAAGAACTAGGGGCCACCAAATGAAATTAATGGGCAGCAGGTTTAAAACAAATAAAAACAAATTCTTCTTCACACAGCACACAGCCAACCTGTGGAACTCCTTGCCAGAGGAAGTTGTGAAGCTAGGATAACAGGGTTTAAAAGAGAACTGCATAAATTCATGGAGGTTAAGTCCATTAATGGCTATTAGCCAGGATGGGTAAGGAATGGTGTCCCTAGCCTCTGTTTGTCAGAGAGGGGTGATGGATGGCAGGAGAGAGAGATCACTTGAAAGAGAGAGAACCACTAATCTAGGAAATTGATCCTCAGTATGTCCTTTTTTTCACTATTCACCTTTGACCACAGACTCATGAGTCTGGGTGTGCACAACTCGGGATGGGGGGAGCTACTGTGCAATTAGTATAGTAAAAAGGAACCAGCCAGTAGTCAATCGCTGTTCTAAAACAGACTCTTTAAAAACTTTTTGTCACCCGTAAACCCTTGGACTTACAGATGACAAGCCTAATTGCAAGGCTGTTGGGAGTCTTTAAAAGGGGCCAGTCCAATTCAGTCCTAAAGCTTGTGGAAGGCTGAAACTGCATTTATATTCCCAAGGACTACTACAGAGATAGATGATTATTTTTTACTTTTTTATATTTAACTTACTCAGTGTCTTATTTAAATCCCTTTGGTTTTCAATAAATATCCTCCAGCCACAGAAAATCAACCATCTGGAGTTGCATAACTCCTTAAAGCCAAAGTAATAGAGGTCAGATAAAGAGAGAAGTGATAGGTGAAGGATTGGGAACAAAATGAGAAGAATGAAAACTCACTGGACTCTGGCCTGTAGGTGAGCAAGAAGGAGATCTGTTGGTAAAATATTTTACCAATATTTTGGGTCAAGTTAAATTCAGGGTTGATTAAATTTAACTTAACTATGTAATTTATTATAGTACTGCCTAGGGAGGCTGTAGCATTACAGTTCATGGTTTCATGAACACTTTTCCTGCCTACAAAACCCCTTTAAAGGAGTTTATGTCACAATATCAGCAGAAACCTGAAATTAAAGATATGATTTTAAAAGGTACCTGTGTGATTCCAGAAAAGCTTCAGTTTTAAAGCAATGTTTTTCCAGGCATTTACTTTATATTTTGAAGTGTTTGGAACCAGATTTTTTCTCCCAATGTGCAGAGTGGGCCACATAGCCCACTTTTGTTTTTCTACAGCCAACTCCACGGGGATATTCAGAGAAGAATGTGGACTTTTAATTTTTTTAAATGATAGGCCAGGTTCTCGAGTGCTTCGCTTCTACTGGGCTCAGCAGAGGAACGGCTGCCACAGATTCACTTAGGGCCCCAGCTTGAACCTATGCTGATTTGCACCATCTGGCAATAGTCCCTCAGGGACTATCACATTATGGCCACTCCCCTTGTTCTTACCCCTCACCAGACCTTATATGCCCCATGTACAGGAGGCTGCAGGGAGGTGTAGGAGCTGTCCATGCTAATTCCATACCAGCTGGAGGACTCCTCCACACCATGGGTATTCCAGCAGAAGAGTTACAGGCAGTCTCCACCTCTCTCCTTAGCCACCCAGGCAGTACAAAGGGAGCAGAGTAGATCAGAAAAGCTAATCCTAAATATTTTACTATGCATTCAGGATTATATGCTAATTATCACACTGCATTGGAGATTGAGGGGTTAGCGGCTTCATAATGCAATGGACTGAAAGGATAAATAAAAGATGGGACCCTTGCAGTCATAAAGTGTCAGTGACCCACAACAGATGCATCCACATTGCTCCTATTTCTTTATAATGATTATGAAGGGCCTATTTGATTATTCTATTGTCCTGGTAACCCCTGTAAGCATCCCAAAGGAATGACTGCTAAGGAAGCATAGCGGAGCAGTTTATGGTTCAGTAATGGAATAAGTTGCTTCCCTCAACCCGATTTGAAAAGAGAAATCAAACAGAAAAAATATTTAAAATAAAATGAGTGATCTTAGTTTAATTAATCAAAAGGACAGCAATGTATAGTTAAGGCTGCTCCATCTCTAATTTACTCTGTGGTGTATGTATCCATTCAATTGAGTGGCTTTCTATGTATATTGAAGCCTTACATTTTTAAAGAGACAACTTGTTGCCCTTTCAGGAGCCAGACCAAATGTAGCACGTTGTAGTAGGGACATACGCCGTTCTGTCTCATGGAGACTTTGGGGTGTTTTGTCATTCACACCCAAAGTATATGGTTGGCCCTTACGTGCATGCAGGCTGATATTTTTACATCGAATGGCACCTTACTGTATGTGTGCCCCTTTAACTGTACTGGTACTGCTTATGGAGTAAGGTGATTAGCACTCAGCCTAAACGAGTAACCCATAATTCTATTGCTATAATTCTCATCCTCCTTCCTTCCCTCACCCTACTGTTCATCACTCTCATTCCTCATGCCACATCTAAAATTTAGATTATAAACTCTCTGGTTTCACCCTAGACTAAGGGTGAAATCCTAGCCCCATTGAAGTCCATGGCAAAACTCCTATTGACTTCAAAGGTGCCAAGATTTCACACCATCTCTTTCTTTGCATTCTGCCAAAACATTAACATGCCTTTGAACACTATAAAATAAACAGCAGTGATTCTTATTATTACATGCTTGGTTTGGATTTCAAGTTTTCTAACTTTGAACTGATGGTTGGTAATGGATATCATATGACCAGTATCCCAGATGAGAAATAGTACAGATACATGAGTCTCTTGGGTAGAGCTAGATTCATCATTTGTCTTGCATTACTTAAGTACAACGTGTACTGGTGTTCTAATCTAAATGCCAAACCCCCAACAAGAAGAAGATATCCCTGTTAGCTGGCACTGTTTATCAAGTTTTCAGGATGGATGAGACTTGAATGACCTGGATTTTGTTGATGCTAATCAGACCTTCAGCATCATTCCAACATAGTTCTGTGTCTAAATCACCTAAAATAGCTACTCAGCTGTTTCTCTTGCAAGGCATTTTAAAATTAACTTGGATAAATTCAATTAATTAATGTTATAAAACTGATCCCTTGAGTGGAGAAGCCATCATTTTTAGATAATATTACAGCATTAACATTTTATTCATTTACTATTTTTTCCTCATCAAAATAGGCCAATGACTTAGAAGGAGTGAGAACAGGTTTCCACATCTCAGTCTAGTCTATAAGCACCTTTTAAAAACACTGACCCTGAATAATCCAGCTGGCATTTAGCACAAGAAAAATATTATATAATATTGTAGAAGAGAAATATTGTTGAGAAGGAAATGCTGCAAATAATGATCTGTATCAGTGTGAAATCAAGAACACTGTGGATTGAAAAATATTGTTACCACAGGCAAGGCACAATTCAATTTGTGTTCATACTGCTCTTCCTCCATGCCCCTCAGAAGTGTTAGGCTCAAAGCCAGTAGGAGATCTACTTTGAACTCTTGTCAGGTTGCTCTGCAACATATAAGGAAATGCATACATCTTCGATTGAAAGCATCTGAGATTGTTCCAAACAACAAATTACTTGCATACTTATGCTTACAGTTTGTTTGGCAGGAGACTCATAAGGCCAGATTCTGCTTCCTCTTGTTCATGTGCCTGAGGGGATGGAGTGAGGACAGTGAAAGCAGTCCTCACATACACGTACACTTGGATATCCTTGCCAGGGCAGCCCAATTCCCCCATCATTACTATTCGTAAGAGCCCTTAGTTCAGGGGTTGGCAGCCTTTCAGAAGTGGTGTGTTGAGTCTTCATGTATTCACTGTAATTTAAGGTTTCGTGTGCCAGTAATACATGTTAACATTTTTAGAAGGTCTCTTTCTATAAGTCTATAATGTATAACTAAACTATTATTTATTTTACATACAAGGAGGGTTTTAAAATGTTTAAGAAGCTTCATTTAAATATTAAATTAAAATGCAGAGTCCCCCAAGACCAGTGGCCAGAACCCGGGCTGTGTGAGTGCCACTGAAAATCAGCTCGTGTGCCGCTTTTGGCACACATGCCATAGGTTGTCTACCCCTGCCTTAGTGCAAGCACCTGGCCAGTCAAAGCATGGCCAGCAGTGTAGACCCCAAAAGGGGATAATAGAGAGTAACAGCCTCATCTCCTTTCTGCACAGGCTGGTGGTTCAGAATGCTGTGTTGCGAAGTGCACAATACACTTCCGAAAAAGCAGCAGCAGCTGCTCCTCAGTGCCTGTGGAGTGTTCTGCCTCCCTCTCTCTCTCTCCAGAGACGACGCTTTTGGGAAGTGCCACTGATGCTACTAGGGACACAAGCTAGCCCCTCAGTTTTTATATTCTTCCTCCAATACAAGACAGGGATTCTCTGAGACTAGCACCATGCTCACAACAGAATGCCACCAGGCAATCATCATGAGCCAATGAGTAGGGTCTTTGTAGCAGGCAACAACTCAGAGCCAGCTTCTCCCAGCTGGTCCTTTAAACTACTCTCACCTAACTCTGCCCAGATTGGAAACAGCCCTTCAAATAAAACAAACAAAAAACTTGAACAAAATCTTCACAAGCAAACATCCCTTCTCCCCAGAGTTCCCGCTGGGACAGGAGCGATCCATCTTCATCCACGTTTTTGGAGGCAGTCACAAGGTTCCATCTCATTCTGCCTGGCCTGGGAGTGGTAGAGGTTACCAGGCATCTCCTTTCCTTCCAGCACTTCTCCATTATAAGGAGAGGCAGAGCTCCTTTCCAGAGCTACTCCTGATTATCTGAGAAAAAGGAGGGCTCTGCCCTAAGAGGCTGGTGTGGGCAGTAACATGAATAGTAACCCAGGGCCAGTTCCTCTCTCTGAGCATCCATCTCTGCTGCTCCTTCAATCTCTGTCTGTGGAACAGGGCAGCCTGGCCCCAGTGACTTCCTCCTTTGGCCTTAAAGGGTGAGTATACTCTGTAACAGTCTCCTGCTTTCGATAAACAAAATAAACTAGATCCGTCTTCATCTGCAAACCACGGGCCAAAATCTGTCTTCAGATTTGACACTAAATCAATGAGGATTTCATGTAAATATCCAAAGACAGGATCTGGTGGATAATTAGGGTGACCAGATAGCAAGTGTGAAAAATTGGCACGGGGTGGTGAGTAATATACAAAACAAAGCCCCAAATATTGAGACTGTCTCTATAATATCAGGACATCTGATCTCCCTATGAATAACTTGAGCACTGAACTCAATCTCAGCTTGCCCTGTCCATGTAAATCCTATCCTCATAAATCTGATCTATTTTTTTTTCTTGAAGGCTAAGTCAGTTCAATTTCATAGGAATTTAATCTCTTTTCTTTCACTAAAGATAAACTTTCATTGATCCCTTAATCTTTTGATTAAAGTGTGTACTCTTTTACAAAAACAATTTGTCTAAAGAACATTTTCCTACATTTCATAAGCAAACATAAGCCTTGGTTTACCTTTTTTCTGAGGAAGTACATATTGGACTTGACTATGCTATAGGCAGTCTATAAAATGTCAGAACTGCATGGGCCAATACCCACTGAAGTCTGTGAGAATCTTTCCATCAACTTCATTTGGGCACTGTATTGGTCCAAAGGAAGCAATCGAGGATAGCATTCAAGAATGAATATGTCTGTCTTTTTACACCCACTCTACAGACTCTGGAGCCTGGATCTCTTGCTTTCAGTTGGATTAATGCTAAATTTTCTCTGCACACCCCTCATCTGAAAATATTATTCTCTTTGAAATGTATAGTCAACTCTTCTCAATACCCTTGATACACTAGAACTCACCATTAGTACTGTCAAGGGAGGAAGTTTGAAAACTCATTTCATTTTGTGGCAGATTGCAATAGCTTCTCTTTTGGAAAAATTCAATGCCAATTTGTGATAGACCCTTTTACGCTGATACACATATCAGTGGCATAATGTAGATAAAATGGCATTTTAATATGGCCTTGGGGAGAAGAATCAGATTCTGTATAATCTTTTGGTTTTTGTCTGAATATATTACCCTGGGGGTTGTAGCATTTTGTGTCTAAATATTTTTGTATTTGGATGTTAAAAACATTTTGCAGAAAGATTCAGGGAAAGAAACTTAAATGATTTAGGAGCACAATGGGATTTGTGCTCAAATCTCTTTGGTGCTTTTGAAAAATCTCCCCCATCATAAAATTAAACAGAAGGGTGGAAAGATTGTTAGGCATTCTGTATACAAGAGAATTCCTGTTTCAACATCTCTGTGGGCCTAGATAGCTTCAGACACAAAAGAACTTGTGTTCGTGCATGCACAATGTAGGAGGATAGTTATTGTTGCTTTTGTAATGTTCTAAGTGGTCAACAAAGTGATGGTTTGACACTTAAGGAGTAGTAGAGAGACAGGGTGGGTGAGTACTATCTTTTATTGGACCAACTTCTACTGGTGAGGGTGAGAGAGAGAGAGAGGTTTTCAAGCTTACATAAAGCTTTTCTTCAGTCTGGGAAATTCACTCAGAACGTATGTCTACACTTTGATTAAATACCGGCGGCTGGCTCATGTCAGCTTGTAAGTGTTTGCTGATACCCCATATGGGGTGGTAGGTGACAACCAGAGGTGTGCAGATGTGGCAGGAGAGGGGCTATATCTGTATTGAAGCAGGTTCTCTCGGGGTAGATGAGTGACTCATTTCATGATGTGATCTACTTGTTTGGTGGAGTTTTGGGGAAGGCTATTAAGTGTGTAAGCTGTGTATCCCAGACTTTCTCCTCTGAGCATATTCTGTGATAGCTGAATACCTAGCTGCAGATAATAGCTTTCTTGGTGTATTTGGGGTGGTTACTGGACCTGTGAAGGTAGATGTGGTGATCCACGGGCTTCTTGTATATCTTTGTCTATAGGGTTCCATTGTTGAAGCTGAACATGGAGTCCAGGAAGTTGATGCTAGCGTGGGAATGTTCTAGAGAGAGTATGATGAATAGGTGGTGGTTGTTGTTTAAGTGGTGACAGACATCTCTCAGGGAGTTTAGGTCATCTGCCCAGCACATGAAAATGTCATTGATACACATCATTGGTTTCATAATGCAATTGTCCAGAAATTCCTCCTCAAGGTGACCTGTGAAGAGATTGGCATATTGGGGAACCATCCAAGTACCCATGGCTGTTCCCAGAGTTGGGACAAAATGTTTGTTGTTGAATGGAAAATTCTTATGGTTGAGGATGAAATGGGTGAGTTTGGTGATATATTTAGGGTGGCTATCTAAGGGTTGTGTCTTCTTGATATTTGAGGCAGGCACAATTCTGTCATTGTGGGGGATGTTGGTATAAGGGAAGTGAAAAAACATGGTAGCAAACATAGTGTTCTGAGAAATGCTGTTAATGTTGTTGAGTTTCCAGAGAAAGTTGGCTGTTTTCTGGAGGAAGCTGGCCCTTTGTGTGCTGAGTGGTTGAGGGTGGTTTCTGAGAGTCCTGATATTCCTTCAGGAAGGGTGGGGTCTGATGGATCTGTCTGGGTTCCCTTCCTTGCGTATGTTGGGAAGCATGTAGAAGGCCCCTGGTGCGAGTTCATGGTAGGTGAGGTTGTAGAATGTCTCTTGGAGTTGTTTGGGGAAGCATTTGATGATATATCCTCAGATCCAGTAAACACCTTAAACACACCAAGCAATCTGTTATCTACAATCAGACACTCAGATACCACAGAATATGTTCAGAGGAGAAAGTCTGGGATATAAACCTGAATACAGTTAAAACTGCCTTTCCAAAACAAGGATACTCCATCAGAAAAGTAGAACACATCATGGAATGGGACACCTGTATAAACTGCTTCAATATAGAAATAACATCACCTGCCCCCTTCTGACCAAACACCTAGTTTTCACCTGCCACGCCACACTGGAACCCATATGGGGTATCCACCAAAAAATTACCAGCCATACTCAATGGGGACTATCTCCTGAAGCAAATCTTTCCTGAACCCTCTCTTTTGGTCTTCAGACAACCCCCAGCCTCTCCAAGCTCATCATCAGAAGCAATTTCCCCACAGACCAGGACACACCGACTCAAAGTGACATCAGATCCTGTCATAACAACAGATGCAAAACCTATAGTCGTATCTCCATGGCTCCAATGTCAACACCTCCCACAACACACCTTTCAAGATCCATTTGTCCTACACATGACTCTCACAAGATGGGGTGTACCTAATCCAGTACACTAAATGGATGCGGATAAAATCAGACAGTCACTATTCTCTCAAATGAACTCTCACAGAAAAATGATAAAAGACAAAAACACCACATCATCAGTGAGAAAACACTTTGTACAATCTGACCTCTCAATCTCATTATCAAGAAAACCTGTAACATACCTTCAAAGACGAGCCTGGGAAGTTTAATTCAGAATTTAGCTAGGACACTTAAAATCATGGATCGAATACACACACTGGATTTATGGCTTATTAAAATAATCTATAACCCACTTAATCACACACACACACATACCCCATTGCTTTTTTTTTCCTTCTCCCTTCCCCACCCCCATCACTAGAGAGGGCCACTTCACCTTGAATGGTCCCTTGAAATGTGTGTTAACTACTGATTCTAAATAATCTATTCTACCTTGTATTTAGCTTGGACTCACTGAATAGATTTCCAAGACCCGAAGAAGAGCTCCGTGTAAGCCCAAAAGCTTCTCTCTCTCTTCAAAATTAGTTGGTCCAATAAAAGATATTGCATCACCCACCTTGTGTCTCTAACATCCTGGGACCAACACATCTACAACAACACTGCAAACAACTTACGGAGTAAGAAAATTACAAGACAGGTGGAATACATCAATAGAAGGTTCCCCATCAGCCTTACCAGGGTGCATAAAGGAATGAAATATAGGGAAATGATGATAGTTCAGTACTAGGCCTTTGCTGAGCATGCTAGTGAGGAAACAAGTTAGCACCAGTTGTGATTCTTTGTGTGTGCTATGTCAACAGCTACCTTTCCAGGCCTGAGACAAATCAATTTCCAGTTCTAAGTTCTGTGAGTCAGGACATTGGCCCTGATACGGAACTCACTGCAGGCAGATTCTAACTTGGTAAGCAATTTAGGGCAAGGAACACACTTTCCTTTGTGTTTGTACAGTACCTGGCAAACAGAAGCCTGATCCTGGCTGTGACCTTCAGGCACTACCATCGTACAAATAATAAACGGTGTGTTCATGCATTTTACAGACAAGAAAGCCAAATTCAGTAAGTGCTGTATAAATAAAACATACAAACAAGTTTCATGTAGGTCACCAACATCCACCAGTTGATAATGATTTTCAATCACTAATGACGTGGGCTGGATTTAAACTTGTGACACAGAGATTAAGTTTTTGCTCACTATTAATCTGCAGAATTTGGAAAGAGAGAAGTAGCAAATTAATTCCAATGACCACACATTATTTGCGGTACCATTCTGGTAGTTAATGGTAATTACATGATAAATTATTAAAACTATCCTTTTATATCCTGATCACTGAGTAATTATTTTAAAGATCTAAATGACATAGGAGGTACGATTATTTCCCTACAGATTGTGGGGACATATGCTTTGCTTATAAACATCTTCCCTCTGCTGTATTTCAGTCATTTATATTTAGGCAGACTATTGGTGACACATGAAACATTTCCAAGCACATCAGATAAAATGCTTACTTTTGAAAATTCCATAACAACGCTTCTTTCTAGAGAACTACAAGTGTTAACTCTTTGAATGCCCCATGCCAGCAATTAATGGGTTTGGAGGATACTTTTAGGCACCTGAAGTAGAGTGAGGGTTAATCATCATCATCCCTGGATTACCACGTTTCTGAAAAGTCTCATGGTTTTTATCTTTATTTATCTGGATGATTTTGAGATTAAATGGACATCAAACTAACTCACTCTAACTCAGAGACTACTTATAAATATCAGAGGCTAGTTTAGCTTTCCATTACACTCAACCGCTGCACATCACAAAGAATCCTATTAAAAACACTATTATAAAACTGCTGGTAAAGAAGTGATACTAAAGCCATTACACATTTCTAACTATAGCATAAATCTAATCTTGCAGCCCTGATTCAGGGGACAAGTCCCAGTTTAGTCATTTGAACTAGTCATGTGAGTAAGGCTACAGGATCATTCTGCCACTCTTACTTGCATGGACTAATTCCTTGATTTGCAAGCACTCTTATTTAAATCAATGGAACGATTTGTGGGGTAGGTACTATTCAGTGAGAGTAATGCTGGCAGTATATGGCTCTATATGACGTAGAATTCAAAGACAGTATATGCAGAATTAGAAAAAGGAAAATTATATATATACACAATATGAGCAGAGTGAAGTGCATCACCATTCTATTGTACTATTGTTAATCTAACTATATTTTGGTATTTACGCTGAAAATGCAATACACTGTAATACTGCTTTATTTGAGGTAAATAATTCAATTATTTTTAAAGGTTCATGTAAACTAGAAATGGACTTAAAGCTAAAGTCTGCATTCAAACCCCTCTCAAATTTGGGGAAATTCAGCTCTGGATCCGATTACTACAGTTCAGGCCTACCTTTAAACAAAAAACAATGACAGATTTCTGATCTGTGATGCATTCACAAGAGCTGAAAATGAATTTCACAGTGCTTTGGCAGTGTTGTTAAACTTCATTTAAGGTGACTTGCTAGTTATGTAAATTGAATACTTCTAATAATACAATTGCTAATGTCATCCTAGCATCAATGACAGACTCCCAAACAGATATTTACTTCAAAATGAAAAAAAAAAATAATGTAGATGTTCAAACACCTTCGCATAAACACTCATCAGGTGTTCCACAGATGATGATAATTTATCATACACAATTAAATATCAATGAAAAATTCTTGGATTATAGTAAAATAGGGGTCCAATCCTCCAATTTTTGTACACCCAAATTCCACTAAAGTCATTAACTATTCTGGATATACAAGAAAGGCAGAATTGGGTCCCTTAGGGAATCACTGATTTTGTTGTTGTTATATATTATATATACACAATTTCAAACAGATCATTTAAAAGAAAAACAAATTTGGCAATAAATCACTCCAGATAGTTTTATTTCTGGTTATTTGTGCATGTTACGGTAAGTATATGATTTTTCTTATTTCTTCAAGTTTAATGAAGATCCAAAATGATGAGTTTACAAGAAAAAGAACTAGATTAAAGAGTATTATATTTTGTTAGTATCCATATACAGCTATAAACAGACACATAAGCAGAGTCAAGTAGATGCAGAACTATATCCTGTCCCGCACACTATCAAGAAAAAAAAATCAGGTTGCTGCAATGCAATATCCTGGAAAACGCATCAAAAATTGTAAAAATACATTTTCAATGGCTTTAGTCACCTTGTAAGAGCTTCCAAATTTTAAGTGCATGCATTCTTCTAAAAGATTCAGGATTCTGGGAAAAGTAGCATTCACCTTGCTTGTTCAAAGTACCAGTATTTTAGGTAGGCAAATCCAAGAAGATAAACATGTTTTAGCTGTTCATCTGCCACAAAAGTGAGCGGCCATTGTCTTTATACTGCTGACTTATCAATGCCATCATCAGTTTCTTTCAAGTGTTCTACCTTATGGCTTCTGTATTAGATGACAGTTGCCTACTAGAATTCAGATGCTTATTTGGTAGCACTGACTATCATCTTATAGCAGTTTAGGATGCTGCAGATTATCACTTTCACTGAATTCAAAGTAAGAATATTAATTTTCCTAATAAATGTTAATATTAAGTTACATTGTAAACACAAAAAAGGAACGTGTCAAGATATAGTTTTATATTAAAAACAAGTACAAACGCTCCCTTTAGAAGAAGGAAATAGGGATTAATTTCTTTAACAAATTTTTGCATGCTTTTTTTACTGCAGGGTTCTCTAACAGAGCTGGGCTGCTTGCACTAGCTAGTTTTGCTCATTAAGTTTAGGAAGGAAGTTCATTAAGCTATCTGCATGCATGTGGATGTGTGTTAATACAGCATTTACATGGGCTCTTCAAACAAAAGCAAAAAGGTAGGACAAAATTTGGGTCTGCCATTTAATTACACAAGAAATTTGCAGTCTACTAAAGTATTGCAAATCAGTATGAATCAAGCTCACATAGGTAGTAAGAGAAAGTTATCACCCACTATAGACAAATGGTAGTCTCAGTCCACTTTGTAGCAGACAAGTGTCCACTCAGCAAAAACCACTTGGCAGCCTTGTTGGCAACCATCAGAGATGGCAATGACTGAAGGGACAGAGAGACTAAGCTACCCACTCACCTCCAGAAGAGATCTCCTCAGAACAGAGTTGAGACCCATTGGCAGGACAGTGTGGGGAAGCCTACATTGCTGCAGCCCATGCTATACCTGTCCTGTGGAGAAATAGTGGACTTCAATTTCCAGGGCTGTCAGTTCAGCACCTTTCACATTACAAGTGTAGGAAAAAAGAATAGTTTCAATCCCCACCTCACAGTTCTTGTGTACTACAAAGATCCATATAACGAATATGGCCAATTTAATGTCTTCAATGGAGTTTCATTTGCTTATCCCAGCAATGAGTTTGGTCCTTGTTTTGTCAATTTCTACTGTTTTTGCTGCATCTGCCTAATACTTATAGAAAATGTAACAACTAAAGAACTAGAATATGTAGTATGAAAGGAAATTAAATTCTGTGGAAAATAATCTCTCAACCCCCAAAGTGGACAAGCACTCACCAAGTTCCAATATCTTAGCCTTTCAAAAATTCATAGATGTTCAGAACGTACAAAGATACTGTCTTCATTCTCGGTATTCCCACACTCTGGTGTTTACAGTATTTTAAAGCAAATTTATTTCTCTCGCTGCCTCTTCCTGCCCCCAATTTAAGATGGGAAATGCCTTCATCTGGCCCTCTGGACTGCTTTGAGGAGAGCATGTGCGCACAGATTATTCTAATACAAGAGTTATATTTTTTCATTCTTGTCCCACCCTGCACATTTCATAGCTGCATTTTGTTTTATTACTGCAGTGATTTAAATGTGTTCATCCTCATGAAGCGGTTACACAGTCAGAAAGCCAAGTTTTCAAAAAAAAAAATCATCTTCCATTACTTCTTGCTTTTTCCAGTGAGGAGACAGTTTTTCCACCCAGCAGTTTTCAGTTTGACACCCATACAAATTATTTGTATATATCAGAGTATAGTCCATTAAAGAGAGAAAGAGAGAGAAACCTATTTGAAATACATAAATAATTTTTTCTTTTCAGTGTGATAATGAATCAAACATTTTACTGGATCGAAACCAACTTTCCTAAACATGTTTGTCTGCTTCCAAGAAGACATTCAGAGGCATTGCATCTTTTCTTTTTTTTTTGTCAGGGGAACACACTGGTGCTAGATTTAGATACACAAGATAGTCAGGTTGCAGCTCAACTGTTTTGTTTTACTAGGAGTTTGCAGTACATACCAAAGTATCTAGGGTAGGCCCTGTTTACAAGAACTATTTAGAGCCACTGATATCGCAGAACTTCAGCTGACAGCAATGTGAATTTTGCAACTGAATCAAGAGCTAGGATATTGCACATAAAGTAAATGTATATATATGATCCAGAGCTGGCTAAAAGCAAATAGGTTTAGTCAAAAAGGATTGGTTATAGCTGTATAAAGACTGTGACAAACAATTTCTCACCATTAGAAAAAGGGACTTGTTTTAAAATAATCAACACACATTAAATGTTGCGTCTTAAAATCAGGCTTTTCACTTCTCAGTTCTCCCAGTCTCTTACATGAGCACTACAGAGCAACAGCACTAGTCTTCCTGAAGTCATACTACTGTGGGCTATAACATCAAATTTTAAAAAACTAAGCAGAGTCAGGGTGGGATCAGTAATGGGCCAATACAAACTCAAATTATGATGGACTTTCTCCAAAGAGTGGGGACAATAGAGGAGTTGTTCTGGCAAAATTCTAAATGTGGATAATTACACTTTGCCTGCCTAAGATTCCACCTGCAGTTTCAACTTGGTACGTGTCTTTCAAATCCCCTTCCAACTATTGTGCACTGTTGCTGTATGCTCTTCAACAGTTTCTGTATTTCACCCCAGAAGCAAGTCCGCTCCTTAGTCTAATGAAGTAATTCTTGTGTATAAAGTCTGATTTCACCGACCTTAACTGTGCCAAACTTTCATTCATTCTCTCCCATTTTGTATCTCAGTAAGGTTTGAAAAGTTGGCCAAAATGTTTTTTAAAACTTTGGTAAAGATACTTGTGACCCTTCTGAATGAAAGGTGCTATCTAAATGTAAAACTTTGAAACCAAAAACAGTTACTAGAGAGGGGAAATATGTTCAGTAATGAATACAGTGTAAGAACCTAGACAAAAGAGAGAGCTACAAAATATTCCAACATTAAATATACCATCAGCTCCAAAGAAAAAAAACATAACATGTAATTTAGCATAAGTTATATAAAAACTGGATGCCTTAGGAAATACTATAGCAACACCATCAGATGCACATATTTGATTGGTAAGAGCTGCATTTTGCAATGAATATATATATACATGAGACAGTCTTATGGCCTTCAAGTTAGCCTTAGGATAAAAATAAAACAGGCTGGCTTTTCCAGCTATTCAGGACCTTGAAAATGAATTTAAAGTTTTAGCTTACTCAGAGCAGAATGCACTTGAGGGAAAAAAAGGAAAGTTATTCCAGACCCTGCTGACTAGGAATTTTTTAATGTAACTTTATTGCATTATTATATCTTCAGTCTACATGAGTGCCTCCTGTGAAAAAAATCATGATAGAGGAAAGATTGTCCTTGGGGAGTTTTCTACACACCTTTCTTTTGAAGAAGGGAAACAGAGAGTCAGAGAATCTGGGGAGAAGGAAGCATGCAGACACCATGGATACCTAGGATGCAAGAGAACATCAGAGGCCAATCACACAGTCCAGGAGCCTTCCGTGTTGGCTACAGGGTGCCCTTCCCCTCACTCCCCCATAAAGTAGGTTTGCTCTTGAGGAAAGCCTACTTCCATGGCTGGCAGGGGTGGAAGATGAATTGATGTTATTTCTAGCACTAACTGCAACATTAAGTTTGCGACTTTGCAAAGTGAGCAGCCCATGGAGAGTGACTGCTCTTCTACTCAGCCAACTTCACTGTATTATTGAGTGAATGCAGCTGGGCTTCCATGGGGTTGTAAGGATGGGGAAATATGCAGCAGAGCTACTAATCCCCCATTTCTGTATTCTCTTTCCCAAGATGTCCACTTTTGCTCTCTTCTACCCACATACATAGCAGTGAGCATAAAGTCTTGGTAAGCCAAATACATATATTCTGGTGAAGAATATATAAAAATGAGGTTTTAAAAAAGCTTTTGGAAATACAGTTTTACTATCTCTCAGAAGAAAACAGATGTGTGGTACTTCTCTCAAGAGTGCCAGACCAGCGATTTTGAAAAGGCCTCAGAGATTGCAGTTCCCATTCAACAGTAAAAGAAAGCAGTGACTTTTAGACATTTCAGAGAGCTTCATGAATTCACTTCATAATTATGGGTTAGTTTAATTTAAACCAAGTTTGTTATTTTCCTATTTACATATACATCTCTTCTCTTAGGCCTGGTCTACACTAGCAGGGAGGGTCGACCTAAGATACGCAACTTCAGCTACGTCAGTGGTTCTCAAAGTAGGGGTCGCAACCCCTCAGGGGGTCGCCAGCCGCCTCCAAAGGGGTCGCGAGCTCCTTGCGCCGCTGAAAAGCCGCCAAATTGATTAGTTCCGTATTCGGCAGCTTTTCGGTGAACATGCCGAGCGCTTTAGGGAGCGCCCTGCATGTCCGCTGAAAATAGCCGCGGAATGCGGAAGTGATCAATTTGGCAGTTTTTTGCTGGACATACAAGGGTCCGCCACGCCAAAGAAGAAAGGAAAAAAGGGTCACAGTTCTCAATAGTTTGAGAATCGCTAAGCTACGTGAATACCATAGCGGAAGTCGACGCATCTTAGGTCGACTTATCTGCCGACTCTGACTTGCGCCTTTTGGTGAGTGGATGGGAGTGCCTCTGGGGATCGATCTCTCTGCGTCAATCCAGCCGGTAGTGAAGACAAGGCCTTAGTCCTTCTTTGTATTGATAGATCGTCAAGATGGAAGCTTCCCCCTTGATTGCTGATTCTTATTTTAATTAATTTTAAGGCCCTTAATGTTATATGGCAATATAGCAGAGGTCATGTCCTCTCTCCCCACCGCAGCCTTGGGGCAATCTGCACCCCAACCAATCCCCAGCCCCACCCCAGAGCCCTCACCCCCCTGACAGAGCCTTCACCCCAGCGCTCTGCCCCAGCCCTGAGCCTCCTCACGCACCTCAAACCCCTCATCCCCAGCCCCACCTCAGAGCCCTCACCCCCAGCCAGAGCCATCAACCCACACCCCAACCCTCTGCCCTAGCCCTGAGCCTAGGGTGACAAAACAGCACATGTGAAAGATCAGAACTGAGGGTGAAGGGGTAATAGGAGCCTATATAAGGAAAAGACCCACAAATCGGGACTGTCCCTGTAAAATTGGGACATCTGGACACCCTACTTGAGCCCCCTCTCACACTCCAAACCCCCATTCCTGGCCCCACCCCAGAGCCTGCACTCCAAGGCAGAGCCCTCACTTGCCTGCACCCCAATCATCTGCCCCAGCCCTGTGCCCAGTCCCACACTCCAAACCCATTGGCCCCACCCCCACCACACATCACCTCCATATTGGTGCACACAACAAAATTCATTCCTCACATGGATGTAAAAAATTAGAGGGAACATTGGCTGCCAGTCCTAAAAACTTGACCTGGAATCTGAAAAGGAAGATGTGCTTTTTCCAACTCGTGCATTTTCACAACTTAGTTAACATATCTAATGTTAAATAAGTTGTGAAGTGTGAGCCAGAATAGAATGTTGCTTACTCCTCTCTGCAGAGAAACTGTATTAATTCTGTAGGGCTAAAAAAAAGTAAAGAAGTTTGGGGCCAGAGACCTTATGTTCCCATGTGTTAGTACAGTCCCCAGCAAGCCTGACTGGCACCAATATGAATAATAAAGTCAGCAAATATGGCTTTAACTATGAAGAGGGGAAAATATGTTAAGTAATAATAAGGTGTTTTATTTCATGGACACTTATCAGCACAGGAAAGGCACTTTAAAGTGTTTAAGAATACCTTGAGACTTTTATTATTATCCAAACTCACCCAACATTTAAGATATCTGTAGTCTCATTTTATGAGGTACAAGTAGCCAAAAAGAAAAGGCATCATTACTTTGACTTTCAGTTATATTGGGAAATATTTCAGGTTCAAGTTTCAAATGTGGGCATCTTAAGAAGTTGTCCAAATCCTGTTACCCAGAGATTCTGTTAAATGTACCATGTTTGAAAAGTGGACTTCAAGAATATAGACATCTGATGAAAATCTACTAGCGTTGAGAATTTCAAGAAACATTGGATTTAAATGAATCAATGGAATTAGTGTTTTAGGAGGTACAATTAGTTTCCTGCATATATCTTTACAGTTTGGGAACTGAGAAACTAAGGCTCATACTTTGGAAAGCAATCTTCCTAAATACTACATTTGAACCAGACTTCTTGGCAATACATCATAAACAATAACTGATTAATGCCTCTGCACAGCACTCACTCTCTATTATACAGTACATTAGTTGAAAACAGCTTTAGGGGCTTAGTTTATGAACATATGATCAACCATCTTTTGTACAGGTTTCCCTAGGAATCTATTTGGAATAATTACATAACTGACCTAAAAAGAAAAAACAAGCACTTTGCTCAGTTCATTAAACCCATTGTTCCAAGAACACCAACTCTATTAACACATGAGGAAAGTACAATAAAAAACAGGGCAGGAGGCAATAGGATAAAAACAGTCTTGGACATAAAGAAAAATGCACATATTTTTTAAAAAAGACAACATTTAGAAAATGTCTTCCTCCCCACCAAAAAGAAAAGACCAATACATAAATTAAAAATACCTCAGGGAAGACTTAGCTTTTACTCTGCTCATTTATGTTGGTCTTAGAAGATTTGATTTTGCTGTTTGAAAAGAAGTGAAAATATATAAGTGCAACACACAACTGCAATTTTTGCAGGCCAATGCCATTTTTTAGATGTTAGCTTGAACGTTCCCAGGAAAGCTCAGATATGGATTGGTGTCTCCCAAAGTTCCCTGTCAGTTAAGTGTTTCTTGATTACTCTCAGTGAGTGTCCAGTCCTTTCTCAACAAGCTGACCAAATGCTTCAGAGGCTACTTAGAATCAAACAAGTACATAGCCAATATTCATAACTTCAAATACAAAAATGACACACATATACAGTCAGCATAATTATAACCAGCAAACTACAACCTTTCTATAGACCCCCCACTTGGCCTCCTCTGTAAAAGACATGGTACAACCATCGGAGCTAGCTTGCAACAATAATTTATACAGTCATAGTTCCTCTCAATAACGTCACACCTGGGATGCACTATAGAACATGATTTGTGATGAAATCGTTGAAACAAATTTTCAACCATTGTAATCAGTTGACATTTTCAGAACTCTCACATTAGATTACTCATGCTATTTATTCGTGCCTTAAAGTCAGAAAATCTGCAGCCAAGTGGTATATATGATTTGGAAACATCAAATTATGCACATAGCTGTCCTTTGTGACCACGTCCTCTGAAAACTGTTCCTCTAGTCCAGGCCTGCACAACTCGGAAAGCAGCGAGGGCCATATTACTGCAAAAAAAACCAGCTGCGGGCCGAAAAGCTCCGCTCTCACCCCGTCCCCATCCACTTCCCCCCACCCCACTGCTTGGCTTGCCCTACCCCTACTCACGCCCTGCGGTCCGCACAGTGAGCCCGTGCGAGCCGCATGTGGCCCCCGGGCCGCATGTTGTGCAGGCCTGCTCTAGTCCTTACTTCTACTGTTCGTCAAAAATATTTGTTTTAGATCTTATGTTAAATTAGACTGAAAATGCTTTTGAGCAGAGGCTACCTTGTGTTTCTGTAGCATGAAGGGGATTCTCAGTTGTATCTAGATCTTGACTGAGGCCACTGGAAGACTACTGCAATACTACTACTACTAGTAATACCCAGATTAAAACTAAGTGAACTTGGAATTAAAGTTAAGGGCACATTTCAGTAATGAAGGGTAAACTACATTACAGAGATGATGTAATTATGCCAAAACCAAACATTATAAACCTAGGAATTTCAACATTAAGGTTGCACTTAAAAGAAAACATGTTAATAAATGGAAATACATAGGGCACTCAAACAACCTTAACTCTGCCCTGTAGTGACACTAAAAGGGCAAAGAGAAAGCAAAAAAAATTTGATTTTAAAAGTCAGATTAATCTAAGATAGCACCATAAACACTATTCTTTAATCAGAATAATATAGTAATTGAGAAGTGAAACTTCAGGGCATAGTTAAGGGTGTCTGAGCCCCCTAAACATGCATTTCTATGGTTTAATTGGGTTTAAGTTTAACTTGAATTCAATTAAGAACGCTGGAAGATTGTACCCATTTTAAAAGATTTTTTCAAAGATTGTTTTGTGGAATTCGCCTAAGAACATTATTCTTCCACCCTCTTCTGAAGGAAAAACTTTCAGTTATAAAGAATAAAGGGGGGAAATGGCTGTTATTCTTACAAAGAACTCTTCAGAAGTAGAATATGCAGTGATTTTTAACTGTTGTGGAAGTTGAGAGAGTCTGTGGTATTCCACTATTAGGATCATTAGGAACACACACACAAGTCAGACAAGGCATTGAATTTCTTAACTACTGAATGAACTTTGAAAGTTGAATTAAATAAAATATTCTCGACATTTACACTCATCTTACTATATAGTTCTAGCACCGCCTATAGTGCTCCTCACAGATATTGGCAGTTCTGTCGGTGAAACAGTGCGCAAATCCCTCTTTTTTTCCAAAATACATCTGTGATCGATTGTGGGAGCGGTGTCTGGAGCAAACTGGGAACTCCATTTTGTTTTGTGAACCTTCATTTGTGGCCTTCAGACTGTAACCTCCATCTTGGTTAAGATGTCCAGTTTATACTGAAAGGCAGCCTGGCTGCTGGCTGTGACAAGGCCAGTCTATTCTAGACACAGGCCTGTGGGACACCTTAAAGAGAGTTATCAAGGACTATCAACCTTGAATGACTTTCTGACACCGGAACAATGGGTTTCCTATTAGTAGGGCCGTTGACTATGAATGGCTCCACACAGAAGCTCATGGAATGTCCCCAGCTGAGGCATATGGGCATAAAGGGGACAGAGATTGTTTTTAAAAGGTGGGTGCTTCTCTGAGCAAGGCCCAGATCACCAACATATGCAAAAAGACCAGGTTAAGGAGAGCAAAGGCAGCCTAAGGACATTGATCAAACCCACAAGACACAGGAAGGGTGAGATAAGGCTGATGGGACTTTGGCTGGAAAAAAACCTAAACTTGGACAAAACTGTGCAACTGCAATGAAATAACATTTTAGAGGCTCTGAACATGATTTGTATGTGATCTGGAAGGCAGCAGACATGCAGGAATGGTGGGCTGATGTGGGTCACTCATAAGAAAAAGGTGGATAAATAATGGTATTTCATTCCCCCACACCCTCACGCACTATCACTACATTGTGACAGTATCAGAGGGGTAGCTGTGTGAGTCTATAAAGTGCTACAAGACACTTTGTCGCTTTTACATTGTGGCAGCAACTCAGGAGTTTAGCTCCTCGCAGAAAGGAAGAGGAGTTGATGTAACAATCATTAAATGAACCGTTCCCTTTTCAAGGCACCATAACTGGCAAAGCAAGATGCATTGTAAGTTCCAGCTGGCCTGAGGAGCAATAAATTCCCTTCCTGTTCTGTGTAGAATTGGCAGCAGCACCACGATGGAGGTATCCACCAAAGTGACATGCTGCAAGTGGGACTAGGGGACAGGGGAGGCTGCACAGAAGCAGATGGAATCGCCATGGTGAGCCAAAGATCTGCTGCATCTACTATGTTTTTCCCTTTGAGTATTAGCTGACATCCCTGACCCCTTCACAGCACTGCTAGTCTCTCTTCTTAAGCAGAAGAGTAGCAAACCTAACAAAGCCTCTGAAATAAGTGAATACTTTTTCTACACCCATGGCTTTTTATGCAGAAGAGGAACTCAGGCTCATGATACATAGCTTGAGACTACATGTAACTTCGACAAGAATCACACTCATGCAACTTAAGGGAAAACTAGGCCCAAAGCAATTAATTATGTGACACAGATAATTACTTTGAGTAAAGTACAAACAGAGGAAACTGATGAAACATTAAAAATCAGGATTCTTTTTTCTTGGAGTCAATAAATACAAGCTACCCTTTCTTGTGACCTGGACAGATCAAATGTGGAAGACAGGTGGTCTCAGAATTATGAGTTGATTAAACACCTCAGGAGGACTGTTGGATTACTGGCTGTGAAGAAATATTAGGATAACAGGTATATTGCTTACTTTGGGTTTCTCTGTCTTTGCTACTATCTATTTCACTGTGTAATCAAACCCCATACGTCCTTTCCTCAGTAAAAAATATGCTTGTTTGAGGTTTGTTTTTAAACTGAAACACCAATAAAAATACAGCAAAAATATGCCACAGAATGTTTGTTCAAAGTTTTTAATGAGTGGATCTTTAATGGTGTAAAATCTGAATAAATGAAATAAAATATGTAACATCCTCTATTATCCTCTGATAATTATGTGAAAACTCACATTAGATACAAATGCCCTTTCTTCAACTAAGAACGGAATCGGCCCACTGTACATAGCAAATCAGGTCAATAATGACTCCCATACAGAATTTCATCACAGCCACCACAGACAACTTTAAGTGGGAATTATACCTCTCTCTCTAGTGGCTGGTTCAATGGATAGGAGTCCTCTATAGCTAGCAGCCAGAGGAGTTACTCCAATAGTTCAAAGGAACAAGTCTCATTCCTTTTAGCACTGGAGGCCACAGGTTGTCTTCAGTGGTGACCCTTGATAGCAGCTGTTTGTGAAAAAGGCCAGACAATGCTGGTTCTGTACAAGGATGCTGGTTTACAGGCTTCTGTGGGGTTTCTATACAAATTCAAACACAGAAAGCTTTGTAACTGAGTGATGACTGCTAGATGGCATAGCAAATCAACACAAACCCTAAATAGCAAGGAAAGAAACCAGAATGTCATTCAGCTCTCCATCCATGCTGCACTGATGAGTTCCCTTGTTCCTCTCTGTCTCAGCTACCTGCATTCCATTACTGGCAGCCCACATATCTTCACCCTCATTCTGAGCAACAAGGAGTCTGCCTTGACTTCTGCCTCTGTTAATCGGTTAATGATTAATACAGAATTAGTGTGGTTTTCATAGTTGCCCTATACAGTGTTTTGTATTGGAGTGTAAAATTAGTCAAGTGTCAGATTGCATAGAATGGTGTCAGTTTGCAAATAGTAGCTGAGTGATGTTTTTCTGAATACTTTGGAAAACATAACTTGAAAAGAATGATCTACGCTGTTTGTGACTGTTCTGAAGTTGGTGGTAATTTTTATGTAGAAATTATGGAACTGAAGTCTGAAAATGGCTGACCCTGGCAAAACTCAGGTTGTGTGTCTAATTTAAAACTTTCAAAACTGCCCTTTGTCCTATGTGTTATCACTCTAAGTCTGTGCGCACATGAATGTTCACAAACCCAGTATGTGTACTTTGGAGTTTGTGGCAAACAGTAGTTTTTTAGCTACAAGAATCCAAAGAAAAATGTGGAAAAATTTTTGCAATATTTCAGAAAGGGAACATTTTTAACTGTCACCCATAAAATACTTATTTTACTAAAGAAAAATCACATACACTCATTTGTCCTATGAAGAGTTATTGTGCAATTCTGGAGAATGAATTAAATTCCAAACAGAAATTTTAATCCTGTTATATGGGCAAATCTCAATGCAACCTAAACTATGGAATCACTAATGACACGTCTATAATGGCATGCACAATTGAAAAGGTCATAGAGAAGTTTTTAAACTAAGGGTTGGGGGAAGAAGGTACAGAAGGGTGGAGGAGCACACAGTTCACACAAAGACATCCCTCAGGGAAGGATTTATTAAAAGGATTCTCAATATCCTAGTAAAAAGGAGAGGATAGAAGTTGATAAAGTACAGGTAGGAACTGAACAGAAATGGTCAAACAAAGAAGTCTCATTCAATTACATCATGTGAAGGCAGACAACTATATATTGACACATTTTATAAGTGCTTTTATACAAATGCTACATGTCTTAATAGTACGATGGGTGAACTTGAGTTCCTGGTATTAAACAAGGATATTGATTGTAGCAGTGAGGTCTGGCTTCCCTCAGAGGCAGACACAGAGGGAAAGCTGCAAGCCACCTGGTGGGTGGAACCAGAAGGGACACACTCCACCCGTTAAAAGCAGAGGGGTGGGGCGGGAAGAGGAAGTATAAAAGGCCAGCCCGGCAGCTCAGCTGGGGAGGGAGCTGCCGAGGAAGACAGATGCTTCTTTCGCACTGCTGGAGAGGGACACCAAGGAGTACCCCTGCTGCCCCAAGAACCACACCGAGTTGCTAGAGAGCCCTGCCACTCCTGATGCCAACGAGCTGCTACCGTCACTTTGGCAGTACATCCTGCGGAGACTGAAGACGATCCCTGGATGCAATACACCCGAGGGGGAGAGTAGGAAGGAGCCCAGGGGAACCAGACTACTGTTTGGCTGTGGTGCCACTGGAAACATGGTCAGTGTGCTGCTTGTGGATTCCCTGCTGACCCAGTGGCACACCATTCTGCCACTGTTAGGGCCCTGGGCAGGGACGTGGTAGAGTTGGGCAGGCCTGTGTCCCCCACCACTGTGGTCGCAGTACTCCCCCACCTTACTATAAGAGGCCTGTGCTCTTCAGTCACCTATGCTGGAGCTGCATAGACTGTATTTGTGACTACAGCTCTGCCTGACTGCTGGCCAGAGCCCTGACTGTGTGCTGCCCTGCTCTGCCCTACCCTACCCTAAAGGCTGAGTGTATAAACTGATACAGCTCTGCCTGACTGCAGGCCAGAGTCCTGATCACTGCTCCACCCTGCTTGATGTCTGGGTTTATAATTTAGTACCATTCTGTTTTAGCCAAGACTGTTTGCGGCCGCTCCCTGCTTGAAGGCTGGGGCCCACTGATTACTAATTCTCTCTTTCGTTGTTTTGAGCACACTCTAGCAAAGTGGTCTCCAAACTGGGGTGTATGCACCCCAGGGGTGCGTGAGACCACCCACGGGGGGCCACAGCAGCCCTGGCTCAAGGCTGGAGGAGCCAGGTGGCGGCAGGACCAGCCCCAGGAGCTGGGCGGCACGGCAGGACCAGCCCCAGGGAGGCAGTTAGGGACAAGGAGGGGGCAGTCAGGGGACAAGGTACAGAGAGGCTTAGATGGGGATGGGGTCCTGAGGGGCAGTCAAGGGCAGGGATCCCAGGAGGGAGGGGACAAGGAGTGGGGGATTCTGAGGGGGACAGTTGGGGGGCAGGTAGTGGGAGGGAGTGGATGGGAGTGGGGATTCCCCCGTGCGGGTATGTGCTCAAAATTGTTTTTCTGATAGGGATCTGCGATCAAAATACTTTGGAGACCCCTGCTCTAGCAGACCAGACTGCGAGGAGTCATGGCCTCCCTCAGAGGTGGACGCAGAGGGATAGCCATGCCTGCTTAGTTGAACAATAATAATCAATGGGGAATGGTAACACTAGGATACAAAATATACAGGAATGACAGAGTAGGTCAGGGGAGTGGGCTGGTGGGGAAGTGGCATTATATATGAAAGAAAGCATAGAGTCAAATACAATAATAACCTTAAATGAATCAAACTGTACCATAGAATTTCTATGGATAGAAAGTCCGTGCTTGAGTAACAGTATAATAGTTAACAGGAATATACTACCGATCACCTGACCAGAAGGTGACTGTGATTATGAAATGCTCAGGGAGACTAGAGAAGCTAGAAAAACAGAGAACACAGTAATGGGGAATTTCAACTATCCCCATATTGACTGAGTACATGTCACCTCAGGGTGGGATTTAGAGTTAAAATTTCTAGACATCAGGATCAGCTAGTCCTGGAACCTACAAGGGAAGAGGCAATTCTTGATTTATTAAGTGGTACACAGGATCTGGTTCAAGAGGTGACTATAGCTGAACCACTCGATAATGGCTACCATGAGAAAGCTAATGAAACTGAAATTAAAACGAACAGTCACCAGAGTGAAATGCCTGCAAGCTGCATGGAAACTTTTTAAAAACACCATAACTCAAATTAAACGTATAAGGCATATAAAAAAGACATGTAAAAAACAAAAAGTAAGAGGACCAAAATAATGCCACAAAGGCTAAACAGAATAAAAGAGACAGAGGTACCAAAAAAAAAATCCTTTAAAAGTTGGAAGTCAAGCAATACTAAGCGAAATAGAAAGGAGCATAAACTCTGGCAAGTCAGTGTAAAAATATAATTGGGCCGCCCGCCTCAAAATTTGAAGAGCAACTAGCAAAAAGACACAAATTAACAGCATATTTATTTTTAAATATATCAGAAGCAAAAAAGACTGACAAACAAACAGTGAGTGGGGCCACTAGGCAATCAAGGTGCTAAAGCAGCATTTAAGGGAAACAAGACCATTGTGGAAAAGCTAAATGAATTCTATGCTTCTGTCTTGACTGCAGAGAATGTAAGGGAGATTTCCACACCCAACCCATTTTTTTAAGTAACAAATCTGAGGAATTGTCCCAGACTGAGGTGTCAGTAAGGGAGATTTTGGAACAAACTGATCAATTAAACATTAATAACTCACCAGGACTACACGGTATTCACCCAAGAGTTCTCAAAAAACTCAAGTATGAAATTGCAGAACTCTGATACATAACCTTAAATCAGCCTCTGTACCACATGACTAACATATAGCTAAAGTAACGCTGATTTTTTAAGACGACTCCAGAGGGGATTGTGGAGGTTACAGGCTAGTAACCCTAACTTCAGTACCAGGTAAACTGGTTAAAACTATAGTAAAGAACAGATTTATTGGTCGCATAGATAAACACAATAGGTTGGAGATGAGTCAATACAGCTTTTGTAAAGGGAAAATCATGCCTCAATCTATTCGAATTCTTTGAGGGTGTCAGCATACATATGGACAAAGGATATCCAGTTGATAGATACAGTGTACTCTCAGGAAGCCTTTCCAAAGGCTCTCAAGCATTAAAGATGGGGAGAAAGTGAATAAAGAAATGTTGTTAATCTCTTTACATAACTACTGAACCAGGAGCCACCCAATGAAGTTAACAGGTTTAAAGCAAACATAAGGAAGTACTTCTTCACACAATGCATAGTCAACCTGTGGAATTTGTCAGCAGGGGATATTGTGACGCCCAAAAGTGTAACTGGATTTAAAAAAATTATTAGACAATTTCATAGAGGATAGGTCCACCAATGGCTATTATTCAGGATGGTCAAGGATGCAACGCCATGCATGGCAATCCCTAAGCCTCTGCCTGCCAGAAGCTGGAACTGATGATCACTCAATAACTGCCCTGTTCTGTTCATTCCTGCTGAAGCATTTGGCGTCAGCCACCATCAGAAAACAGGATACTGGGCTAAATGGACCATTCATGCAACTCAGAATGACCATTCTTATGTTCTTAAATTAACAGTTTGCTGTTTACCTTTTGGAGTCTGAATTGCTAATTACCCCCAGTTTGCACAAATTTCTCAGTTTCAAAACTGGGCAAAAATTCATTTTCTGCATATACAAAATTATACTAAACAATCAGCAATAAATCCCTGAGCAAACAATTTTTCCTGGTAGCTATAATCTTAGTTAGTGTTTGTGAATGAAGGAGAGGCATTAAAGTCTTTTGAAATCATTTCCAGTTCTAACCATTAATCACATACACCCAAAATAACCATCACCAATATACTCCCAGTAATAGCTATAGCTCATATTTATTGTACATGTACACACAGTAAGTGAATAATAAACCCTTTAAAAGCAGGTGTTGATGCAGAATTGTGCCTGAACAAAGGAGAGGACAATTTTGCACTTGTGAGTGCAGCCCTACCAATGTGAGCATTTACTCCCAAAAGAGGATAGATTGGGGTATTACCATCTCTGCCAGGCAAGCAAAGCTTTAAACTCCAGTGAAGGTTAGAGAGGCTGTAGAAGTCACCCTCTGAATGTGTTCAGCCAGCATTCCTCTCACCTGGGCCCCCCCCCGCCCCCCCCCCCCCCCATCTACTACTTTGTGGGTTAGGTCAGCTGGCTCCAAGCTCTTGGCAAAGCAGGGATGGCAGCAGAGTGGGGATGCTCCTCTCCCAATAAGGTGATTTAATTGCTGCTGGGAGTTGCCTAGATCCCATCAGCAGAGTCAAACAAGCCCAATATTTAATGCAAGTTAAAAATAAAATGGGTCATAAACTGAAATGGGAGTAGAATATCAGAAACACGGATACAAAAACCACTTACTGTATTAGCAGTATCTTGTGTTGCTTTCTGTAGCCTTAGCATCCTTAAAGATTAAGCTGCTGAGAACCAGCATGTGCAGTTGGCATAATGAGGTTAGCAAACATAAAAGCTGAACTGAAATATCTGCATTCAGTGAATTTGTCAGTGTAATTAATAATACAATTTGCACTTGTCTACCACTTTTCAGCCTGGGATCTCAGAGCACTCTACATACAAAATGTAATAAAAGCCCTGTGTGATAGGTAGCTATTAGACCCAATTTACTGATGGGTAACCAGAAACGGAGACTGTAAATCCACAAATTAAAAACCTGGGTGTCCTGAAGTTGGATAGTTAAATCCACATTTAGGCAACTTAAATAAGTAACCTGTTGTCTTCCTTTCCTTTATCTCCAGCACAGGGGAGGACTTGAGTTCTGCCGCAACCATGCCAAAGGAAGCTTTATCATTTGTTTGGCATAGTAAAGACACATGCCAAAAAGGGAACTAAGAGACTAATCTCCTCCCCAGGAGAAAAACAGCCTAAAGAAGTGTTTGGGGGAAGGAATGTGTGTTTCAATTAGGTCTTTCACATAAAGGGTCTGGTGTCCCCAACCATAATGGACAGGTAGAAGCCCTCTTGCAAGTAGCAACAGAGGTGAGATAAGCACAGGGAGTCAGGGGAGAGTGCAAGTTATATGGGCCTGTGGTGCCCATGCTGCAGAATATTCAGACATGGGGGCCCGGCTCCACCAATGTTCAGAGCCGGGTCTCTCCACTGGCCCCACCTGCCGCCCCCCCACGCACCTGCTCTGAAGCATTTCCCAGCCCCGCCTGCTGCCCACAGGCTATTTAAATCCCTGCCATCACGGTTGAGGGAAGTGTACTATATTAAGCAGATGCTTCACAAGTCCATTTCTACCCCTCCCTACCACTCAACTCATCTAGCCCTAGCAGCACAGCATGGATGGGCTTCCACAGGCTCCCATGGAAGAAAGTGGTACACAGCGGAGATACTGCTCCCCATTTTTTGCTATATTTCCTTCCCTGTTCTTTTCTCATTTGCACTGCATCACACACTGGAGGGCAGCATGTGGCCAGGCATCTGAGTGATCTGTTTTCCTATTACGTCGCAATATACAACAACGTTATAGTCATAAATTCTCTTAAAACTCAAGAAAGGTGTAGTAGAGAGCTTTGGGAAAATGCCAACTTTCAGACTAACCCAAATCCTTTGCTACTCCACAGGGCCTGAGACGGTGCTTAATTTGTGCCAGGGCTTGTCAAGGCTGAGCCCCTCTGGGCTTACTGTGTTAGTTTATGAAAGTAAAAAAATTGTTTGAGCCCAGGCACTTCTTTCATTGCAAAATTAAGCAGTGGCCTGAAGTCATGTTGACTGGATCATGGTTTAAAAGCAAAATACTGCACATTAGAGACCAGTTTGTCATCAGTGTTATTTCTTTATTTACTTGACATACAGTATGCATGGAAACCCTTGGATTAATGATTAACATCTGAGGGATTTATTAGGCAGAGATAAGCAATCAATCACTTTTAAAAAATTAACCCTGATTATCTTTATTTTAAACTAGTACCTACCACAGCACTCAGAATAAACGGTGGCTGTCAATAATGCAAACAGCGTAACAGTAGGATAGTGCTAGTCTTGGGGTGTGTGTAAATATAGTGTCAGTGTGCACAATCAAACTACTTTTAATGGCTATGTCGAAAAGTAGCAAAAGCACTGGAAGGAATTGAGACATTGGTTAAGGTCTATTCAGATTTGAGTTAAATTGCAACTAAAGGATATTAAAACTAACTGAAGTTTCTGTGCTTTGCTTTCTTTAGCATCCATGTTGATAATTAAAAGCCACGCAAATGTAGTACCCTATTAGAGAGAGAGAGATGTTTCTGTCCTTACTGTGGCTACAAATAAATGTGTGTGTAGGAAAGAGAAGGCAGTACAGATTAGGGTTGCCAACTTTCTGACTGCAGAAAATTGAACACCCTTCCCCTGCCCCTTCTCTGAAGCCCCATCTCACTCCATCTTCTATCCCTCGCTGGCTCACTCTCACCCGCCCTCACTCACTCGCTCTTTTTCACTAGGCTGAGGCAGGTGGCTGGTTTCGGGAAAGGGGGGAGGGCTCTGGCTGAGGGTGTGGGCTTTGAGATTGGGCCAGGGATGAGGGATTGGGGTGCAGGAGGGGGCTTCGGTCTGGGGCTGAAGGATTCAGAGTGTAGGAGCAGGCGCTAGCTCTAGAAGGGAGCTTGGATGTGGGAAGAGGCTCAGGGCTGGGGCAAGAAGTTGGGATGAGGAGGTTCAGGCTCGGGTGGGGGAATATGAGTGTGGGGAGGGTTCAAGTTTGGAGCAGTGCGTTGGGGCACAGGAGAAGTGCAGGTGCCAGGTGGCGCTTACCTCAAGCAGCTTCCAGAAACAGCTGGCATCTCCCTCTGGCTCCTAGCCACAAGTGCATATAGGGAGTCCCCGTGGCACATGCTGTCCTTGCTCGCAGGTGCCGCTCCCATAGGACCCATTGGCCACTGTTCCCGGCCAATGGGAGCAGCAGAGCTGGCGCTCAAGACGGAGGCAGCAGGCACAGCCTCTCTGGTTGCTCCTGCGCTTAGGCGCCCTCAGGGACATGTCATAGAATCATAGAATATCAGGGTTGGAAGGGACCTCAGGAGGTCATCTAGTCCAACCTCCTGTTCAAAGCAGGACCAACACCAACTAAATCATCCCAGCTAAGGCTTTGTCAAGCCAGGCCTTAAAAACCTCTAAGAATGGAGATTTCACCACCTCCCTAGGTAACCCATTCCAGTGCTTCACAACCCTTCTAGTGAAAAAGTTTTTCCTAATATCCAATCTAGACTACCCCTACTGCAACCTGAGACCATTACTCCTTGGTTTGTCATCTGCCATCATTGAGAACAGCCTAGCACCATTGATTTTGGAATCCCTTTTCAGGTAGCTGAAGGCTGCTATCAAATCCCCCTACACTCCTCTCTTCTGCAGAATAAATAAGCCTATTTCCCTCAGCCTCCCCTCATAAGTCATGCCCCAGCCCTCCAATGATTTCCTTTGCCCTCCACTGGAATCTCTCCAATTTGTCCACATCCTTTCTGTAGTGTGGGCTTCAAAACTGGACACAGTACTCCAGATGTGGCCTCACCAGTGCCAAATAGAGGGGAATAATCACTTCCCTTGATCTGCTGGCAATGCTCCTACTAATGCAGCCCAGTATGCCGTTAGCCTTCTTGGCAATAAGGGCACACTGCTGACTCATATCCATCTTCTCATCCACTGCAATCCCCAGGTCCTTTTCTGCAGAACTGCTGATAGCCAGTCGATCCCCAACCTGTAGCAGTGCATAGGATTCTTCCCTCCTAAGTGCAGGACTCTGCTACTTCCAAAGCCACACGGAGCTAGGACAGGCAGGGAGCCTGTCTTAGTACCGCTGTGCTGCCGACCAGACTTCTAACAGAACCACAGTCCCTTTTAGACCCGGTGTTCCGGTTGAAAACCAGATGCCTGGCAACCCTAGTACAGATCCAAAACCTCTGTTGTACAAATAATTTGCAAAAGCCACTGAACTGCATGACACATGTATTGTGCTGAAGGATTTCATTAAGATATCCAGTCCCTTGATGTACATTAACTGAATTTGCTGTAGTTAAAGCAGCCAAAAACAGCATCTTATTATTTGCATCTAAGATCCAGAAAATAACCTAGGCAATAGTCTATCAGAAGAAACAACCCTGCCAGACAAAACTCTTTCACTATTTTAACATACATCATAAAGTGGCTTGCCTGCTCTTTACTACTGTACAAGAAATACACAACTCTAACATGGAATAAACAGTATAGAGAAAATGTCCACTAATGTAAAGATATTTAGAATGATGGTATTTCCTAAGCACACTCAAATCCCCACAAAGTACAGGATTCTGGGTCAAGGAAAATATTAAACACAGCTGGAAGTTACAATGCACTTCAGCCAAAATATTTTCTTATTTAAAAATAGAAGGCTCTGCAACCAACTCCACTGTAGATTACCCTAGACAGTTGAATCACCTACTGTACTATCAATTCCCTGCCCCAAAACAACTCAGATATCAATCAGTAAACAACATCTTGGCTTAAAATAAATTCCCTATTCAAATCCTTATTAAAGCGGATGAATTAAGCAGAGGCAGAGAAATCAAGGATCCAGAAACCACTAATGATGCAGTAATGCAATGTAAGCAGTAGTGATTGATTATCTTTTTATGACTGCAATAAAGATACTCAGTTCTTTTTCTACTAT
This sequence comes from Dermatemys mawii, assembly GCA_007922305.1. Classification (NCBI taxonomy): domain Eukaryota; kingdom Metazoa; phylum Chordata; order Testudines; family Dermatemydidae; genus Dermatemys; species Dermatemys mawii. The sequence continues at coordinate 18,420,605 of ML677326.1, read as the reverse complement.
AAAATATTCAGTGTTATTTTATCACGTTTCTCATCTTAAATTCATGTAAGGACCATACCTATTATACTCTAAATTCACCATTTATGTATAGAATACACTACTGAACTATATTAAGACTTCAGGTCTGTATGGAAAATAAAATATAATGCAAAATATGCCTTCCTTTTCATAATGATGCATATGCTGAATAAACTGCTCCTGCAGTGAACGATGACAGCTGCTCTACTTGCACTATGTTCCTTAGTTTTACATTATTCAGTGCTTTTGAACTGTCAGTTTCAATTAGAAGAATATCTACAAAGCTTGCATAGATCAATATTTTATATATACATTTTATACATGCAGTGTTGACCTCTTGAACTTCAGAATTCATGACAAATATTAGGGTGTTTTTTTCTAATTACTGAAACAAACAAGGAACCTTTTTGTCACTGAGGCACCTGTTGGCAGTTCTGGCAGCTGGGAATTTGTGCTCCTCACTTGCATTTTTGTAAGGTTCATGGTATAACTTAGTCATTCTAGTGTGTCATGTTCTTATGCTAGATAGTTCCTTTCCTTTGTTTAGTCACCTCCTTCACCACTTCAGTGTCTCCATACTGTATATTAATTACATATTGTTCATATTTGGGTGAGAGACTAACAAGTTCATATTCACGTACACAAGAGAACATTTATTACTTCCTAGAAAAATGTGTACAATTGGTCTGACATGGAATATATAACGAGTCCAAGTCTCCAGTGTTGTACATCTGGTGTAGTCATTTATACCTTTGCAAAATGAAAGTAAAAAGTGGTGTAGCATTCTCATTTAACAGCATTTTAAACCCAAGTTTCACAGGTGTAAATGAAAATATAAGATAGAAAGCACTGAAGAATCACCCTCCCCACACACGCTAGTGTTAATATGTAGGGACACTACTTTCTCCAGCCACCAGCTCCAAAAAAAAAAATCCAAGCCCTCAAACATTTAACACCACAGTGCATTTTGAAATGCTCTCTTGTGTATATCAAATGGCCAGTTGCTACACTAGTTTTTAGTTAAACAGCCCATCTTTCAAGTAACCAACAGCAAATGCATGCTGAGGTGTCTTGCTGATTCTGGTCTAGAGTAAAAGCAATGGCACGGGAGTCAGGAAGATCCAAACTCCAATCCAGAGTCAGGAAATCTAGCCTTGGCTCTGCTGCCAACTCACCCTATAGGCTTGGGAAGGCTGCTGAACAATGGAGTTGACAACATTTTTCAGTGCCTCCCAGAAGTGGTATGAAATTAGGTTAACAGAGTTTTTTGAATATGTAAATTCTACGGCGTAAGCAACAAGTATTATTAAACTGCAATATACTTTGGGCCAGAGCTTGCATCCCACATTCACCAAATCCTATGAATAAGGGTCACAGGACTGAACCTACCACTCGGATGGAATAAACCTTGTCTACCCAAAATGTTTCAGGGCTGTCCAAAATATTCCCTTGATTGGGATTTTGGATGAAAGAGGAACTGAATCCACTGCAAACAGCATCATCCAAGAATACAACTGGGAGTTCTGGGATAAGGCATGGTTGACCAGAGTTCACCCCTATTCATTTCTGATTTGAGAGAAAACAGAATACAAGTGACGAATGAGCATTAGTAAGAACATCCAGGGTTATAATACAACACTCATTTTTTAAAGAAGATGTATAAACCCTCAATCTTCAGGGCATAAAACAATCCCTAATTATTGATAGTTATAAGGAAACTTTCCATGTGGACAGGTTATCCCATCCTTTCTATCTTCCTTTGATGCCACTGGTACTAGCCACTCTCAAAGGCAGGATAATGGATAAGATAGACCCCAGGTTCTGATTCCAGTATAGCAATTCCTACACTCCTCTGTGTAGTAGAAGAAGAGAGCCTGGGGCACTGCCTGGTGTAAGACCTGAACCATGGTCAGCAAAGTCAGGCCATGCTTTGAGCACAAGTCAGGCCCTATCATAAAGCAGATGCTTGCTTACAAGTTCACTGTCCAGTACATGAACTTGGCAAAAGCAGAGCTAGCACTGTTAAAACACATGCATTCCTAAGTAGTACTAGGTACAGAGTATTCATGTAAACATATTCTACAAAACTAGAACAGATTCATCACAACATGGACTAATGGCATCAACACAGTCCTGAGAGATGATACAGGAACACACTGACCCCGAGTAAAGACACGGATAGGAGAACAGAATGATGGATGGAGATGTTTTGTTCGAACCAGCAGGTATAAGATATTAGGACTGGTAACCAACCATGTCAGGAGTGTAATAACTAACTTATTTACATCAATACATACAAGAGAGATCAGAGGAGGAGACCTTTGTCCAGCCAAGGTGCCAGCAGAAAGTCCTACTGCTGACCAAGCTGACTCCATTGTCATGGGCATACATGCAGTAGTGTACTAGTATCTTGCTTCGTCTGCAATACACTTGGCCAAACACCTTCGCCAATGAACCGGGCCCGTGGTCTCTTTTTTCAAGGTCTGCTGAGCTAGCTGTCTGCAGGGCAGGTACAGTGTACAATGGGCAGCCACACAAGCCAACTGACAACACTCTGTAATACAGATATGAGCTGAAGACTGTCTGGGAGGCCATCCCTTCGTCAAATAAGGAAAAACTTTTATATTTTAAGATAGTTATTAATAACAATCTTACATATAAATTTCTTCCTGGCAGATGAAGATGGATAATTTCCTCCATCTTCGATTAAACAGGAATAGATATTGATTACTTAAAGTAAGGGCTAGACAAGCCAGACACCCTGTTTTTTGTATGTCATGGTTTGATTTTCCTCCAAAAACATTCATGAAACCATTGCAATGTTTCCAACATGTACAACATTTTACATAAAAATGGCATTTTCACTCCATACAATAACCATTTGTTTTAACTGGTTATAAATATGGTTCACTACTATATTCTATGCTTCATTACTAATAATTCACATATTTCAGATACTGCATTTAAAGAGGTTAATACATCATTAGTATGGCTACCATCTTTTAATAAAATCTAAACTATGGAAACAAATTCTATAACTGTATCATTTGGCTATATAAATGGGTGCATAGTAAAGGCCACATTCTGCTCTCAGTTGTTCCCATGCAAGTATGCTGACTTTAACTGGACTTGTAAAGCCATAACCAAGGAAAGTGTGTTGCCCCATTTCTGCAAACAATGCAGTATGGCCAACCTTTCCATGCAGACCCTTTTTGCCAGGAACAGGAATGATCTCCAGCAGGACCAGTAGAATGTGAAATGCCACTGCTGAATTAGGGGCACAGATAAACAAATGTGCAGACCACACACTCCACTGTTAGGTCCTGTTTGCAGAAAGTGACTTTTCTGTGTGTTTTCAGAGAAAAAGCTTGAAAAATGTGAAAACAAAGTTAAACAACATCAGAAGGCAAATTAAAAGAATCCCAAACTTATTTATTTTTTAAATATCGTGGGTTTTAGGACAATCTCAGGATTTTGGGGGATCTGACACATGGATTTAAAAAACTCTTGGGGTGGGCAAAGCCGCCAACATTCTGAAAAGTTTTCGGAGGATCATTTATCCAGGTAAACTTGGGTCTTGGAGATGTTGTTGCTCCTGAAGCCTCTCCCCACCCTCCCACCACAGAGCTTTGTAGGCATTGTGGTGAATTTTTGTTAATTTTTTCTCTGTTTTTGCCAATTACTGAACTGCTGAACAGAGAATAGCCAGAAATATAGTGCATATGCTCTAGAGAGCCATTTCATCCCTTGCCCCCAAAATATTCTCTCTGTCAGGAAAACAAAACAGATTGTTTTCCCCCTTCATCGAGGTCCCAATTCAGAAAGGTGCACTAATTTTATGAATGTGCCATAATTAACTTCAGATATCCTCTTGATTGTGGATATATTTTCTCTAAGTAGAGGACAGGGAAAAGTAAATAAAAGGTGAGAAATTCCATTTTTCTGGAAATGAATTTAGTTTGCTATATTCAGTGGCAGATATAGAAGTGAAGATTGCTGTAAGAGACTCCTTCTGTTTTAAATGTTTGAACATAGGACAAGAAAAATCAAGTTACATGTGTGTGAGGAGAATGTTGTGACTCCAGGTTCAGGCCAGGCCAGGGTCCGGAGGCCAGGAATTAGGTGTATAGGCTAGCTTAATGAAAGGCTTAATAACTCAGCAATATAGCAGTAGTAGCAATGGTGTAAGAATATGTAGCAATGGCATAGGAATGTATACATAAGGGGTCTGTGCGGTCGAGATGTACACGTCATGCTGACAGTGGTTGGACAGTTGCAGTCGCGTTGTCACGGTAACCCGGAACTTCCAGAGCACCCAGCCAGTTGTGGTCGCGTTGTCACGGAACCTCCAGAGAAAAGGTTCAATCAGAAAGGAGATATGAAAAGTGCAGGACAGCCCACCCAAAAGGTACCAATCAGAGAACAGGCCGTAGCCGGCCTAGAAAAGGGAACAATCACAGAAGGCCCCATTAGAAGGGGAACCAAAAAGGGACCACTTAGAGAAGGGCCCAAAAAAGGGGAACCAAAAAGGGACCAATTAGAGCGAAGGCCAGAACAGGCAAAAGCCCGCAGGCACCTAGATAAATATAGCAGCGAACGGGCCAGCAAATTGCAGACTCGCCCCAGAGATCAGCCAGGAGAGCAGACTCAGGACCCGAACTCAGACTCGCGACCCAAAGGAAGGGAACCTCATCTCATCCATCAAATACCAACAGGAGGGTGAGCATACGGGGCTGGTAGCCAGGCTGGGAGGGACTCGGATCAGTGGGAGTACGTGAGACGGGATTGAAACCGCCGTCCGGTAGGACCACGGGGCTGATAGGGATGTCCGTAAACTGATCAGACAGAGACCCGGTAGCCGGTAGAGTCAGGCCAGGCGGACCGAAGGCCTCACCAGGTCAGAAACTCTAGGGAGGCAGTACAGAATGAATGCAGAATCTTGAATGTGTAATTGTTGTCATTGCTGCATCGTGTTGTCCGTGATCATAGTCGTAAATGTTATTGTAACCTTGTGGTAGTTGGGTCTATTGTAGACCAGACTGATTGGCGGTCATAAGCAATAAACTAGTTCCCACCCTAAATCTCGGTCATCCGTCATACCTTTAGAGGTTTGGGCACAGGGCGGACATTGGCACTTCGTCCCTTGGAAGCTAACAACCTCAGGGAAACTATAACCCAACACCGCAGCCTACCTGTCCCCCAGGATTGGGTAAGGCGCCACCTCCCCGCACGACACCATAATAGTCTATACTTTATAATCAGGCACGTCAAAATCCAGCCTCACACCAGTAGCAGCAGTGCCAGAGCATAACAGTTTACCATTTGGAGGGCATCGTCCGGTGCCAGGAGCAATAATCCTGTGTTGGTCCTGACAATGTGGACTCAACTATATCAAAACAATGGATAATTTTAAAAAATGTTCTGAATAAAAAGCAAGACTTGTTTGTTTTATATCAACTGGGTCACAAAACCTATGCTTTGATCTAGTTTCATGGCAGAGTGGGGTGGGTAACAGGAAATTTGTATTTACACGCTATCAAAAAAACCCCAAGAGTTGTTTTATGCCAAAACAAAATTTTATGCCAAAATATAATCAATGCTAATTCTACTTCTTTGCCTAACTGTTCTGTGTTAATTAATTTATGCATAATACTGAAGTGTGATGGGATAATGTGTGATGATTGCTGTTCCCTTGGGACTTTTATGAAGGAGAAATGTTATCTTGGGAAGCTATTTCAATGGCCAAAATCTTTGAATAAAGGAACAGATTCTTCTTAATACCCCAGTATATCTACTAACAAAGTTACATTAGTGAAAGATTAGAATTACTGGTGGTTCTTTTTATGGGACTTCAAAACTGAAGGAATCCTCAAAAGCATGGTGGATTTCAGAGACGAATGGTTTATTCTTACTTCCTGCTACTGATCAGTGTGGTCTTTTAAATTGTGTGTTGTGATCTCCGAGGTGTGAAGTTTATGAGATAATGAAGGAGAGAAGAGTTGTATGTCAGTTTTTCCTAATTCAGCCTTTTTCCCTGAGATGTGTTACAGCAGAAGGGAAGTGTTGCTTCAGCAGCTCCAAACACAAGATATCATCTGCTCCACCACTCCTCATGTTCAAATAACAAAACATGTCATCTGGATTTCTGGTCATAAAGACAATATAGCTACAGCTGACATTCCTGTTCGAGGGTCGTTCTGATCTGATTCAGGCAGATCAGTCCACACGTAACAATCATGGAAGAGCATTACTTCCTTCTGCTCTGAATATCAACTGAAGCTAAAAAGTAAGGCACAACCAATAAGTGAGTCAGCAATATGCACAGCAATGCTGACTAAATATGTTAATTTTTTTTAAATCCACATACTGCAACATGCAAACATATTTTATAAAACATTATTTACAATATCCAAAGGGATTGTTTCCCTAAAGTTACCAAAACTATTAAACATATCAAAATGTACCCTGTCTTCTTGCAGTCTTCATCCCAACAAAGGCTCACAACTGCACCAAACATGCATTAAATCCTCAACATGTTATTCACTGCAGGTCATGCTGTACACTCTGGTATACATTTAAAAGAGAAAGTTTTGACAAATGTTATTTAAGTAATCACAGCTCAAGAGTTAAAAAAACCCAATCATAAAGCACCTTATAAACAACAAAACACGATCCCAAAAAACAAGGAAGAATGCAAGAAAATATGAACCAACAAGCAAGAAATACCCTACAGGCAAGATTACCAAATGATTATACTGGCCAATGGTACCACAGAGAGAACAAGCACAGCGTTTTGCTATTTTCTCTTTGAAAATCTGCTTTGTATTCCTAGTGCAGATAAATAATCCTGCTGTGCTCTGCATGCTGAAAAAAATACAAATCACAAATAACCAAACTATTCTCAGATGACCAAATTTCAGGATGCAGCATGACAGCATTAGATGACTAAACACTGATCAAATGACGACACAACCTGAAGATTCAGTCTCAAGTGGTATTGATTGAACATGATGTTAAATATGCTCCTATTACACAAGACTACACTTACAACACTGCTGCTATTGCTGCAAAACACTCTTAAAACTACACACACAAATACATAGTTAGCAGTTCATGATCTACAAATAAGCATACATTTCCTCTGTTCAAACAATCTCACGATGGCCTATTTTTACAACCAAGTTTTCAGCAATGAATCATGAAGCTGTACAGTATCATGATCCAAGCTACGTACCTGGCTGGAAGGTAAGTTGGCCCTCAGTGTGAAAAAATCTGTCACCTGCAGGTGCATCCTCTTTTATGTAACAAGCTACCAGCCATTGAAAGACAAACTGCAGTTCTCTCTTTTCCTCTAATCCTTTGCACACACACAGAGGCTGGGAGGAAGCCACTAGTATTCCCAAGATTATGTATGCATATTGCTTCTAGATTTATACTATTCTCAAGGAAACAAACACAGCAATTTCTGTGTTCTGACACAACTGTCAAAATTAGATGCACATCCTTCAGTAAACTACCAATACAGTTAACATTAGAGATTATTTTTGAGTTTTGCACTAACAACCTTATCCTTTTTTTTTTAAACCATCACCTGTTTCTGATCTTTTTCCATTACCTCTGCTACGCATGCAGTGCTAGGTGGTGCATAGTTCACTAGCGCAGAATGATCCTACTGGAACACCCTCTCTAACCCATACCGTTCAGAATACTGTGGTAGCATGGCAGAATACCCTTTGGGTTTAACAAATCCCAACTGATTCTGCACCACCTACTACACGGAATTTTTTCAAACACCTCTCCAAACACCCAGTGCATTCTTTGCTTGGAACGCACAGACAGCCAAGAGCAGACGAAGAGCATAATGACAACATTTCTGTTACCTTCAGTCACATAGTTGTGGTCTCGAAGAAAGCTGTGGTTAATTTTCCGTGTGTCCGTGTCCTCGCCCATTTACAGCAGGATTACTCAGCATGCCTATCCGCAGTGGACTGATAGAATCAGCAGAGGTCGTCACAAGAGCACCATCCATGCTGCCACTGCCTAGCAGAGGCGGAGAACAGACTGGGCTACTGAGCACAGCATAATGAGAGCTAGTGATGCAACACAGATTTGGGGGGCTGAATAATAAATAATAATAATAGCAAAAATAAAGGGGGATCAAAGCTTCAATAAATTAAGAATGCAAAAAATCCAGAGGGGAGGGGGTCTGTGTGGAGAAACTACAGGCACTTCTGCAGTTAAAGGCTAACCCAATCCTTTAGTCACGTACTCCTTAAACAAGCTCCCATGCAGAGTCTGTTCCAAGGGCTTGCTGCTGTGGAATCTTGCCGGATGCTAAGAAAGTGGTAATCAGCGTACTGCAGCAAAGGCTGCCCGGTGAAGCTCTGTGATCGCTGTTGCTGCTACTGCTGTCATATGCCTATGCTGCATCAGAGCAGGCCCCTCCCAGTCAGCTTCTCGCTACCCAACCACACAACATCTGCATGTAGTAAAGTGAAAAATGAGACTGCAGGTAATTATTTTAGCTCTTCTGCTGGTGAGATGGGCAATGAAAAATTTAAGTGGGGGGGAAGGGAACTTCAGGCTTCTTAAATAGGTTTGCATTGACACATATTCCAGGCTAGCATGAAGGTACAATTTGGTACTGGTCAATACTATCAAAATCAGCAAAAGCAACAATCATTCAGTGTCAGTCTGTATAAACACCAGTGAACTGCCAAAATTGTTAAAAATGGTTAAAAAATTAGGAAATCTAAGGAAATATGAGGCGAAATAAACCCAATACAGAGTTTATGTGCCACAGTTCTATACTAAAAGGCAAATTATAATGTAAGAATAAAATGAAAGAAAGAACAGAAAACAATCTCAGGTTTCTTAGCAACGTGATAGTACAGGAGGTGGATGCAGGCAATGCTTGCAGATTACACATAACGCTGCTGTTCTCGCTCACTGTATTTTTCCCTCACCCAGAGAAAGGAATGCCAGGAATGAGCCTCATTGGAAGGAAGAGAAGTGTCACTGAAATATCATTCATTTGCAATGTAAAATTAAAGTCCTTTTGCTAAAGCCTTTTAAACAAGTGCAGCTACAGAGATTCATGTTACTGAACTTTTTCAGGTGAATAGAACAGCCATGTTCCTCAAACTTTTGGGCAATCTTACCAGTTCACCAGACCAAAGATCTTAGATGTACTAACTAGTTGCTTGTTTTAGAAGACGAATCAGTGCTAGCACCACTGTGGTTTGAAATACACAGATCTGATTAAGACAAACGGCAGTGCACCAAGGTCCATTATTAGTGTAGGAAGAGGAAGGAGGGAATACGTGTCACAAAGGCCTGAAGTACTATTATGGCAGATAGACAGTCTTGTGGTTTAGCCACTGGACTTAAAAGAAATTTGAGTTCAGTTCTCAGAACTGCCACAGACTTCTTGTGTGATCTTGGCAAATCATGATAAGGTCTCTCCATCTCAGCTCTTCTTTTGTAACTAAGGGGATGGTTGTTCAGGATAAATTCATTAACGGTCTGTGAGGGCCTCTGACAACACTGAGATAGTGGCCATATAAGTAAGCAGAAAGATTAGTGCTTTATAAGCCATTGTTTGGAATCACTAGGATAGATAATATTAATCATAGGGGTCTAAAGATTTCAGCACTGAGTAAAAGAAATGAAGACAGATACTTCACCTCATCATTGATTAAACACATGTACAGCACAACCTCATGTTATAATCAGCATTGCAGAGCAAACATTCTATCTTCAAATTTCAGGTAGAAGAACAGGGCTTCAAGTAGATATGGAGACATTTGCTGCTTGTGTTTTCACATTATCACCAACGCCTGTATAGACTTGTCATCATGACTCCCACCTTTAGAGCACTGCTGCATGCCTGGGTGCAGTGCTGCAGGGCTTCTTCAGGTCTAATACCCCATGTAGTAGTTCTGGTGCCACAACGGTCTGTCATGGTGCTCAGTCTAGCCACGTCATTGCTCAGTCCATTCCCTTTCCAGGGATAACAGAAAAGTCCAGCAATAGGAAAATCTAATGTCTTTCAACCCCATCACCCAGCCTCCATCAGGCACTTTGCCGTTCTTGGCTTCTTTTACTCTTGACACCTATGTTTCTCCTTTTGGCCTGGTGGAGAGATACAGGAACCCAGGCTCCCCCTCCCACTCTGGGTTCCAGCCCAGGCACCCTGTTTTGGCAGCCAATCACCATTTCTTCAGTCCCTCCACCATTTTCCCTGGGCTGCTCCTACCTTTACCTCATTGGTATCACCACAAGATCTACAGACTGCTGCCCCCACTCCGACTTTGCAGTTCCTCACAGTTTCTCTTGGGACCAACTACAGAAGTGTTCTCTAAAAGCCAGTCTCAGCTCGTCCCTGTGGCAGCTGGATCATACTGTTAGCAGCTCTCTGCCTATTGCCTTAAGACAGTCAGTATCTCTCTCTCCTTCAAACAGCAGTTTCCCTCAGCCCTCTCTCTCTTTCTGGGACTGAGGTTGTATCTCAGGCCTCTTGCCTTAGCTTAGTCAATTGTGGACAACTCCCACCTGCTGAACACCCTCTCCAATTAGCCTCTCAATCTGGAGGGCTCAGCAAGCCTGCCTTCCCGTGTCAGCATCCAGTTACTGTGAGATAGGAGGCAGCTTTTATGCTGCGCCTCTTCTCCCAACGCTTTCCCAGTTGGTTTGGTCAGAGGAGAGCCTTCCACTGCCTCCTCTGCAAAGTATCAGGCCCTTAAAGGTACAGTCTCCAGACTCCTTCCCTAATCACCACTCATTTGCAGGACCCTTGGGTCACAATGTGTCTATTGGGACCTTCCAAACCCTTAAAAGGGCCAATCCATGTGGAGAGGATGGGCTGACCACTTGACACTCTTGCCCTCAATGGCAGACTAACCCATCCACACATACTGACCCTTAAAGTGGTCATTCCAAGAATGCTGTTTCTGCATTTAAAACGTCACTTAAAACCACAACATTCACAGAAATACTGACGTCTGATGTGGCACTTTGAGGCATGACACCACAAATGTTGCAGGCAGCACTGCCAACTTGCAAAAGACAGAACAATTCTAATCTAGTCTCCAGACATTCTAGCAATTACCTTGAACTGCAAAAATGCACACAAATAAAATGTGTATACCTTTCTGTCTGCCCCAGAAAAGGGTCGTCTTGCAGTTAAAGCACTGGATTGGGACTCAAGTGATCTGAGAGTCTCCTGCTAGTTTCCCGTACAGTGCCTAGCACATCAGCAAGGACAGATAGTCCAGCAGTGAGGGTGCTAGCCCAGGATTTGAGAAATGATTCCCTGCTCAGCTAGACTCCTTGTTTCATTTTGGGCAAGTCACTTGGTTTCTCTGCGACTCAGTTGCCCATCTGTAAAATGGAAATAATAGTACTTTCCTACCCTTTCCATTAAAGTAATGGGGTTTACAGTAATGGGGTCTATACAACTATCTAAGATAGAACACAATCCCCTGATCTCAACTGCAGCCTCTCTTATTGTAATACAAGTAATAACAAGCACATTCTAATTCCTCTAATACAGTGGTTCTAAAACTTATTTGATTGCACCCCCCTTCTGTGTATCTGTAGTAGTTTATACCCTAACTCCCCGCACCCACACACAAGTACATATATTGATATAAGTGACATTGGTGCTTCACTTGAATCAGTTTTGGCTTCTTTGTTTTTCACTTGAGGTTTTGGGGGTTTTTTTTCTGTTGCCCAAATGAGCCAATTATCTATTACAATACGAGCAACAGCAAAACTGCAATTGTGGTCCATGCTTATAATTAAATGTGCACACTGCCTGCACTCCTAGCCCTCCTCCCCCAGAATACATTTTGCACCCACCTTCCAGGAGGGCCCAGCCACCCCCAGCTCCAATTTGAGAACCTCTGCTCTAATACTCTCTCCTGCTGTCACTCAAGTCAGGTCACTTCATCTCTCTCCCTTTATTTCTTTACCTATTAAATTATAGTGCTGCTTTCTACATAACTCCCACAGCTGTGTTGCTAGTTTTATTCTTTGTAAGACTCTTTAAAAATGAGAAGCACAATTTACTATTAAGTATATCATCTGATTTCAGTATATAGATGAAGTTACAATTTTGATTTTTTTCTATATTTGTAGGAAACTAGTATATCATAAATATTGATGACAATGTTAGCTACAGTTCACAGAGTACTGTCAGATCCTATAAATATAACAAAATGGAAATTATGCATAGCATTCCATTAAATTAAGAAAGTAGACTCTGCAACTAATGACATTTGTTTTGTATAAAACACTCCTAATCAATCTGAGGGAGCTGGAATATTTCCCCCACGTTAGTTTACCTTCATTGGTACCAGGATTCCGCCTTATGAGCTCATGTCTATCCCGTTGCTCTTATGATGTAATCAGAAAATTTTAAATGGACTTTCAAGATTATACTTCAAATTATTCAAACTCCCACAGTTTGTATAATTTAAACTAAGAGGACCTTTCCACCTCCATCTTTAGACACTTGGGCTAAATCCTGGTACATGGAAGTCAATGAGATGTTTGCAATTGACAGTTATGGGGCTTGAACTTAACCTTAGACATATAATATTCATATACTTTCCTGTTTATCCAATTAACCAGAAGGAAACAAATCATTGCTCAAAACAGACACTTGTTGGAACCACAGACGTGCCATGAGTGAACTCCCTTGAACAATACAGTTAAAGGGGAGCATAAATAAAAGATTTATATCCACTATGCCCAGGAACATACAGGAAACAAACATGGAAAATACAAGTGAATTATAAAGAAAATGCATTACTGAAAACTAGCTAGATTTATTTTTGAAATGTGAAAAATATATAGTCATAAAAAAATTAAAAAAATCTTATTAAAAAGCTCACAGACCATTGTCTTCATATCTCCCTCCGGTCTTCTGTAACTCAGGTGGTCCTGGCTTCTATAGCTTGAGAGAGAAGAGCAAGTGCTGTTCCATTTAAACCTTTTCTGCCTGTCCTCTCAGGTGAAAGTTGAGTACCATTCTCATTTGGCATCCATAGGTGGGTTTTAAAATTCCCACATTAGTATATCATAGTGGGTTCCTGCCTTAGTGCATCAGATGTATTTCAACTAAATTAAAGGTCTTTCCATTCTCTGGGATTTGTGTCTGTAGCCTACACTGATAATGGCTCTAGTCCTGAAATAACTTATTTTTCTCCTCACCGCTGGAATTTGAGTGGTGTGCAGGCAACATCCTGAGGCATTATATCTTGGTCAGTTAAAGCTTAACCCATTTCTCACAGTTTTTAGCTACCAGTCTCATAAGGAATAATGGTGTAACATAAAAGATCACAATTTGCCAGAGAACTATAACTTGGTCCTATAAAATAGTATCCACACATAGATCCTTTTTTCCTTACAAACATAAGTACTCCCATTGACTTCAGAGAGTCCTTTCATGTGAGGAAACAGCAGAATTCTGCCCTAAATTTATAGTATGTCAAATGTGTGATACAACAGAAGTTTGCTGTTAAACAGCTGACCAATTTAAAATGGGACAAAAGCCCTTTGATAGTCTATTATTTGCCCTGGACATAAAATAGTTGACAAAAACAATTTCTGGTGGGCAGGCATAAATAAAAGAGATATGCATATTATTATTATTTGTATTATTGCAGCACCTTGCATGGACTTTTCCAACAAGCCCTAGTCATGACCAGAACCTCATTGTGGTAGGCGATGTATACAAACAAAACAAAAATGATGATCTGTGCCTCACAGAGCTTACAGTCTAAAGAAAGGGACACCAGACAGACGGATGGGGAATACAAGGAAACAGTGAGACAATATTGGTCAGTATGAAAGACAGTCATCTCAGCATACCAGCAGCCTAACTGTTGTTAAATTGCTTTGTAGGCAAAGGAGAGTTTTAAGGAGGGTTCTGAAGGAGGATACTGAGGTAGCTTTGTGCATGTTTACGAGGAACTCCTCCCAAATGTGAGGGACAACACAGGAGAAAACATGAAGTGCTTGTCTGAAAATATAACAAATGGGTGATGGAGGATGACATCATGGCCCAACTGGAGGCAGGAATCAACCATCTTGATAGTGAATGATAGATGACAAGTAGGATGGGGATAGGCTGTGAGGAGCCTAGAAGGTGAAGGTAGGTAATTTATGTTTGCTGCAATAGATTCATTCACAAATTATATTCAAGAAGAAACTAGTGTGACTAGTCTGATATCCTGAATAAACATAGGCCGTAGCACTTCCCCCAAAACAATTCTTGTTTGAACTAGAACATTTTTTTTAGAAAAACATCCAGCCTCGATTTAGATATTGCCATTGATGGAGAATCCACCACAATCTTTGGTAAATTGTTCCAGTAGTTAATGACCCTCACTGTTAAAAATATACCCCTTATTTCCAGGCTGAATTTGTTTAGCTTCAACTTCCAAACCCTAGATCTTGTTGGATGTAATGGGATCACTGGGGCAAGTAAAGAGGACAGAGAAGGGGAACAAAGGAGAAACCTCTACAATTGTGACAGGGGAGAAGGATGAGAAAGCTATTGGAAGAGAAGGGAAGGTAAGCTGAGTGAAGGGGCAGGGTCATGTTGTATTCTGTCAATTTTCTCTTGGAACAAATCAGCAAGATCCTGTGCAAAGAGGTGGAGAGAGCTTGTGGAGTGAGTCCAACATGCTGCAAAAGAAGCAGGGACTGAGAATATTGGATTCAATTAAGTTGAAGAAGTAGAGGTGTTTAGCTAGGGTGAGGAAAAACTGAAGAACGGGAAGAAGTCAGCCTGATCATGGGATTTCCACTAGAGATACAGCAGGTTGGGAGAGAGCCAGGCTGAGGGCTCAAATATGGCCCTGAATATGAAGAGGGCTGTACCCTTCTTGTAGATATTTTCTCCCTAATGGGCTATTGTTTATGGAGGACCATATATTACTACAGTGCCACGTACACAGAAGTCCCATGAAAGTGAATGGTTTTCTTAGAAACTGATCTTAGGATGTGGCCCTGAAAGACAAATTCCAAACATTTGAAATAGTGTATCATCTGTACCCAAGTGCCATTTCATTAGATGACTCTAAATTTCCCCATCTGATCATCGTTAGGAGCAATTAAACTTTGATTACAGCCAAAGGAAAGAGCATCTGGATCCTAAATATTCTCTTTGGACTGACAATCTTTTCACATACAAATTATTTCTTCTATTCGAACACATTAGTTAAATTTACAAGACATAGGCATAAATTTCCCTTCAAATTTTCAAAGTTCAATGGGATTTAGCCACACATCTGTTCATCAACATGCTAAGAAGAATGAGTTGTGCAAACCAACTTGTTGAATAAAAATATTTAGCTGGAAGCTATGCAAATGATAACAAAAGCAGAACATTTCTAAAGTATCTTAATTCATCAAATATTTATCCATCCCTTACGATTTTATACCGTGCTCTCACAGTACACCTTTACTAATATACTAAACAATTGTAAAATGCATCAAAGTCAATGCACCAGTTTTTCTTCACACCTTGTAACAAAGTAGGACAAAATATACAATTAGAGCCACAGTTACAAAAACACAGTAAAAATATTTACCCAAATCCTTTTAATGTATACTTATCCCAGATTTAACTGGGATATTTAAGTACCAGATTCTCTTTCCCTTTATCCACATCTAGCTTATACAGTGGGATGTAAATTGTTTTCCAGATAACTCCCCCAATTAGGCTAATAGCTATTTATTCTGAATAAATTTGTACTGAATAAATTCAGATAAATTATATTGTATTGTATAGTCACATATTGCCCTATTCAGATCTGGAGTTTAGTGACTGCATCTCTGATTTAAATGGGTAAAGCAGCAGGGGATCATACTGCGAGAAACAGCTACTTTCCAATATTGCCTCCAGTCTCACTCAACTTTTTGTAATAGGGACTTCTTCAGGGTCTTGCTGTTGAAATCCCTGTGTTCACTTTACTCCTATATCTGAATTTATCATAAAGGTAATTGAGGCAGAGTGATAATAAATGCTTTTCTCTTGTATCACTTATTCTGAAGTCCTCAAGAACTTTGCATTAGATGCTCTGAATCTCAGAGAAGAATTGACTAATAGTTTTGCTACGCTGATGAATGTATCACAAATGCCTAAAACAGGGTTATAAATTAAGAACACCACAAACTACCACATGCTTGCAAATGATTCTTTATATTCTTGTGGAATGGCCTTTGGCGTGCAGATACTGTGGTAAAAATTATAGCCATCCTTATAACATACAGTACTGCCATGTCATTTCTCTTTTTTTTCTTTAACAGGTTAGCCTTAAAAGAAAAACAAGGAATGACTGCCAATAATGTGTCCAAGTATAAATGACTTGGGGAGCATAAAAAAAGAGGTCAGCAATGAGAAATAACTTGACTATGACCCTGAAATGGAGAAAATGATAATTTGTGTGTCAGTATTATTTCTCCATGGCGTTTGTAATTAGCGACCGTAAACTCCAAAACTTTGTCATGCTTCATTATACATTTTGCTTTGCTTTTTCATTCAGTTGAAGTATCAGGAATGTCTAAAATAAAAGACATTGCTGTATAGCCCAACAAGCTGGGGAAACTTAACAGGTACAGTTTGAAATCCTCACAGAAAAATTAAAGATGTTCTCCTCATGCTAGCAACATGACTTCAACTTAAAAATAAACCCTATCAACAAATTATTTATCATATTTACATTAATGACAAATAGAAAATCACAATAATCTATACTTAGCTCAGATACTCCAGAGAAAGAAATGGTAATAGAATTAATTCCTCTCAACCTCTGGGTATTTCAGAAAGCAAACAATTAAACATTATCAAGTAATTTAGACTGTGGAAACAAATCTTCCTCAGCATCCTCACTATATTGTTTCCACTAAACATTTCTTAGCGCACTACATTGTACTATGGTTGTATCTTCACCTACCCGTACTGTTCAGAACTGACTGCTAGTGCCAACCCAGCAATCTAGCAGTAGTGGAACACAAGGGATCAGAGTTCAGACTCCAAGCTTATTTTTTGCTCCCTGGACAAGCAGGAGTATGAAGAGAACATGCTCACCACCAAAAGAGGGCACACTACATATTCACAAGTAAGCCTCATTGGGCAATTCTCAGAATGGCGTTGGTAAGATCCAGTAGGACCCATATCCAGCCTTCACCTGGAGAGATGCACCACGAGGCTTTTGAAGCTGATGGGAAGAAATAAAGGAGAAAAGCTGGTGGAGCCAATAAAGCAGCTAGTGCAAGGAGGCCCTGATATAGGTTGGGGCCTCTGCATCCTACTGAAATACAAATAAATAATGATGGTAATAACAACAATTGTAACCACCACCAAAGGTAGATATGAAAAATAAGGAGCCAAGTGCTGAGGCAAGGTCCTGGTAAGACAACTCTCTCTCCCTCCCGCTTTCTACTAATTTTACCAAGTTACAATCTTTGTCTAAGTAGGTTTCTGACTTGTATTAAGTTTGCAGCAGTAAACCAATTTTCCTCTTGCCTTTCAGACCAAGAGTATCCAACTTTCATAGTCTCAAAGGGTACTATCCTCTTATGTCCCCAGCTGATGAATAATTCAAATGTCTTTTTAGCTCCCCTTCTGTTACTCAAAGTCCATTGTCTTTGCCTCAAGAGCCAGGAAGACACCCCAGAATGATTGTTGAATGGTCTTCTCCCCTGCTCATTTAGCTTGATGGCTTTGTTTACCATATGTAAATGTAGTTTCATTGTTCTCTGCCTGAATCAAGCTGGTCTGATAGGTAAATACACATTCCTTTGTCTAGAGCCGGCTGGTTTTATACTCTGACTGCCCAACACATTTAAGAATATATTTCCAGCACACATCTATAAAACTCATTCATTCTGTATAACCTCTTCATAATTACTATGTGATGTTTCATGACCAATGTCTCACCAGTTTACACGATACTTTATGTGACACCTTTCAGATACATATTATGGCAATGGTGTGTTGGGGCAATGAGCATATCAGGCCTGATGTGAGTTACAGTATGGGGCGCCCTCTGCCAATTGACATTGATGGACTCCCATGGTCATGATTAGCAGCTCCAAGAGGTGGTGAGTCTTTTACCCTAAAGTATGAATCTGGCATAAGGTGGTTTAGTCAGAAAATCAATATCATCTGAACGTTTTGTAGGAGCCCATAAAGAAAGTGATTTTTAGTTTCATTCCAAGTTAGTCTATTTCATAGTGGATGGGTTCCCAGAATTACAACGAGCACAAACTGCAGCTCTCTACGTCAATGGTTCAAGTTCAGCCCCAATCAGAAAGTCCTAATTAGAGGATTGTCCAGTGCTCCCTAACTGATGGGTTGGTGTTCTAAATCCAGTCTAGACAAGAGTTCCAGAAGCAGATTCACATGACTACCATGGAGCCAAGGCATAGAATGGACTTCCATCTTGAACGATCTCTTGCACATTTTCTTCCTTCAGCAAGAGTCAGCATGGGAGGATTTAGGCTTCTTAAATCCTTCAAAGTTTCATCTTCCAACCTTGTTCATGGTCAGATTCATGTTCTACTTCCATCAACCTTAGCTCTACAAACCTTCCATAGAAGTGTGCTTTCTGCACATTGGTGATTAACCCACCAC
The DNA here is from genome assembly GCA_007922305.1 of Dermatemys mawii. Lineage (NCBI taxonomy): Eukaryota > Metazoa > Chordata > Testudines > Dermatemydidae > Dermatemys > Dermatemys mawii. The sequence continues at coordinate 18,401,935 of ML677326.1, read as the reverse complement.
TGCCATCATCTTGTTCTCAGCTGGTGCAAGGCTGAAAATTTCCTTAATCATCTAAAGTATTACCACATTTGCGACAAAATCAGCAAACACTTGTTAAGAATATGCTGTAACTTTTCACACCAAAAACCATTTGGTTTCCTCATCTGAACAGTTAACAGCCATGTTTCATTGCTAAAAGGGTTGTCATCGCTACTGCATTGAACAGGCGTAACTTAAGTTGTCATACAGACATCCTGCCACCCACACAGAAGCCTTTGAAGATGCTGAAATGTCATTGACGCAAGACTGATCTGACATGTGATAACTTCTTCAACCTCCTACTGTCAGCCAGCTATGCAGACAGATAAAACTATTCACCCATTCAATGTCATTGACCTCTACCTCCAGCCTGGCCTTCACATTACAAAAATATCCACCTCTATTGGACCCTTTTTTTAACAGTCTCAGCAAACAAAACCAAGGACCAAATGAGCCAGTGTGAGATCCCTAGAATAGAAAGTTTTAGAAATGGGTTCATATTGTTTAGATTCTGTAATAATTGTGTTTGAATATTTTATTGTTGTATTTCTATTCTTTGTATTTAGTATTTTTGTTAATAGCTATATAAATTATGTAATGAAAGAAATAAGAGCTGGCCCTTTAAAAATAGGGTGGGAGCACCTGGAGTGGGCTTTGGCAGCGGCCTGTGAGCAACGTGCTACTTTGATGAGAAGAGGAAGGAGGAGGATTCAGCCGGCAAGAAGCTCCCAAGAAAGCTCAGAATTCAAAGAATAAATAAAGTTCTCCTTCAAAGGCGAAGTCTTGTAATTGAAGGTGAGTTCACGATTGTGGCACATTGATGGGACAAAACGAATAAGCTTGATAAATCATTAGAGGACTTGCCCCAACAGGCTCACTCCCTTCCACGCTTTCACCCCCAAACAATTCCGCTTGTGGACTCCAAACTATCTCCCTAGCATCATCCATCCCATAGCAGACCCTGCCTGCCCTCAAAGTCTTGTTCCCTGGCTTCCCTGATGCCCTGATCCTTTCCCTCCATCACACAGACACACTCTCCCTGTTTCTAAGGAATATGGGGAATACATTCCTGTCCCTTCCCACCACACCCATACCTGCTGCTACTATGACTGTTCCATAGGCCTCCGAGGGACAAATCAGTGTCCATTTCTCACCATCAAGAAATCCCACACATGAAGCATGGCTGCCAAGTTTTGTGCAGCTCCATGTTATGCATGACATATCAGATGCCTCCTCTTTGAAGTGACAACTGAGATGGCATCGCCTTTGAATTCCCCTTAGAATGCCAGTACTTCGCCACCATGTTCTACTACAGCTGGCCTCCACTGTGTCGCGAAGGCTGAAGTTTAAGCCTTTGAGTGCAACCCTAAGATTGTAAAATGTGAGCATTTTTCAAAAGTAATGTCACCATTATAATCCTGTTAACCGTTTACACAACACCAAAACTCTACATGGACTCTTAAAACTGACTAATCAGTTTAGTAGTAACAGATGAGCAGAGGTGGATTTACAGTCCTGCTGTGGAGGTGGTAGCTCACCAAAACAGGAACTTCTGTGGCAATTTAGGAGAAGTAGCAGGATGGAAAACTGTTAGCAGATGGCAGAAGGGCCAACAGAGCTGTAGTAGCTGAATCATCTACAGCACTTGCCTCTCAGCTGTGGTGCCTCTGGCACACTACCAGGGACTGTTTCCAGACAAAGACTGGTGTACCAATCATTCAAAAACCCTGTGAGAGGGCAAGTACAAAAACAACTGCCTCCAGTAAGAAGACAAGATCCCGGCCTCAAGTAGCTTGCTACTGAATTTAGGCAGAGAGGAGGCAAACGATTAATGATTTTGTGTTAGGTTGGGAGGACATGTGGCTGGAGAGAAGACTGACTTTAGAAGGCTAGGTGAAAGAACAGAATTTTAAGAAAGGATTCAAAGTTTGTTTGGTTTATGGAAACAGGGAGCCTTTTCCACATATACATATAGTGTGACATAAGTACAAAGTTGTGAGTAGCTGGAGACAGACAAAATGAATCCTCAGAAGAGAAGAGTGAGTGAAGAATAGGTTGGGGGTGGCATGAAGGAGGCAATGAAAACAGATGTAGGCAATGGCAAAGCTGTGCAGCTCCTTTGAACTCTATAAGGGGTGAGGGGGAAAGCCACTGAAAAGGATTCAGGTGTTTCTTCAAGAAAGCACAAGTTTACAGTACTTTTCTGAACAGAGATGGACTCAAGCATGTGTTTAAGTAGTATCCTGAATTAGGACCTCAGAGAGCAAGGATGTGGGGGAGTGACATGAGCAGAGCACTGAGATAGGAAAGTTATTTTAGCGACAGCATTTTAGAAAGACTAAGCTAGTGAGAAGCGGGGACTCTAGAGTTAAAGGGGAAGGAAGATACGCCAGCAGAAATAAAATGCTTTCTACAAGAATGATCACATCAGAGCAAGCAAGGAAAAAAGGGGGGAACCCCTTTAAATAATGCAACACCATCATAGTACAATATCCCAAACTGCTGGAGAGTTTCTTCAATATTAACAAGATAAACTGTAATAGCAAGGTTTTTTTTTTTAATTTAGGAAATTTTAATTTGAAAAATTTAAATTAGCAGATTATCTTAGTGTCCACATTAAAAAGTAACCTCAGACATGTTTTGCTAATTTAGAACTCCAAATGTTCCAGGGAAATTTCTAGCAAGCACCAGCTCTATTTAAGAAAATCAATAAACAGGATATTATGTTGTTTTCTTTCCACTCCTCTCACAGTCACACAAAGAAAACAACTTTAAAGGGAACTAAGGGATCTAACTTTTCTTAGGACTGCAAGGAAATAATTTATCCTCATGGGGACTTTGACAGGACATGCATCCTGATTCTTCCCTTAGTCAATATCTTTAAGTAATTCAGATAGGTATACTGTAAGTTATTTGTTCTCTGCTACTAATTTACATCACTAAGAGCAGTTAAATAATTCCCCCTTCCGCATCAAGCTGAAGGAAAAGTTATATTTATTATTTCCTTAGATTTGTATACAAAAATAAAAAGAGGTACCTATGCCATGCTCCAGATGTTCCTGCTGTATGTGAGCAAAACAGAAATAAAATTAAACAGTCAGAAGAACATAAAACTCCCCTCTCTCAGCCACCATGAAACCCCAACCTATCTCGCAGATACAGCATATCCTAAATGGAACACAGTCAAGCTATTCTGGATCAGTGAGGGAAGCCTGTTCCAGAAATAAGGGACCATTCCAAAATATGGTCAAGTGCCAGTTCCCTCTCTTTTACGTTGAGGGAGAACCAACTCAGTCAAGCACCTCAATGGCTCACAAGTGGCATGAGGGAGCAGGCAAATCTGTCAAGCAGAAACACCTCAAGCCATATAGACATAAACAAGGATTTGATAAGTGAATTTATCTCCCAAACTATCTTAATCATCTTGATCATCAAAATTATTAATATTAAATATTTATGTTAAACTAGTGTCTAACGGCCTAAATCAGATTGGGTCCCCTTGTTAGGCACTGTTCAAACCTATAGAAATGACAATCCTGCCCCCAAAGAGTTTATAATCTAAAAGATGATATTCATCTAGAAGAATGCAAGCTAAAATTTAATTACATTAAATACAAGAAAATAAAAGCAATTAAAACCTGGCAGAAAATAATCCACAGACATTCAGTGGGTGGAAAATACAGTGATTGGGAAGCAGAAATGCTGAAAAAACCTAGCATTAGAGAGGGCAGTAACCTATATGAGAGTGTGCAAGATAAGAAGTCACACACACACAAAAAAAAGGTCAGAACTCAAATGGGGAAGTGTCCAATTCTGGAGCAATAAAATGCAATCTACCTAAATACTGTGCTCATTTTGACCCACCTCAGTACCAAAAAGAGCACTCGGATTTCAAAAACACAACAAAAAATGATTAGGAGTTGGAAGGAATATTTATAAGACAAGAACGAAATTTGTATAGCTTGGGCAAATTATGACTCATGTTAACCTTCCATTAGTATTTAAAAGGAATGTACTAGTAAACATCAAGGAATGATTAATTGTTTAGAGCAGTTCAAAAGGGAATAAGTAGGAATTACAGGAAGTAACTAAACAATGGAAAATGTTCGGTTGCATATTAAGAATTGTACTAACAACGAAGGGTATAATTGTCAAAAGTGCTAAGTGACTTAAGCACCTATGTCCCATTTTCAAAAAAGTCACCTAGCACTTTTGAAAACTATAGCCAAAGTCTATTATAGTGTAGAATAGACTACAAAAAGGAAGTTGAATAAACCTCTTTGGCTTCAGTCATTTTAAAATGCACTAGAGTACTGACTAAACAATCCTTTAATAGCAGGTTTTTTATCTTTAACTCCTATGATTTCTCCAGGTGCTAATTAACAAAATGTTCTGTAACTCTTCCCTTGTATGTATAATAAAACAAGATGTTTAACATTCGTTTGGGCCAACGTAATTAATGAAAACAGGCATTTCAAGTCTAATAAAAGCCCAGCCAGTGTATTAAACCAGTCATTTAATTCAATTCATTACTGTTTTCAAAAAAAGCACTCATAACTAACAATATATTGGTAAATAAGGTAGCAATTGCCACAGACAGTTTAACTTGAAAATTAAGTTTAAGGTCTTTGTTGACATAGCTAAAACCTGATTATTCATTCATTCACAAACAAGCCTGCTCAAAGTAAAAACTATATGGGTACCATTCCGTAGCTTATATTTGTGAAGCTATCAGCGGAACAGATAATATAGGAGATTTAGGAAGTGGGGGGGTTCCCTCTCCTCCTTACTTGGTTTAAAAAAAACCCACAAAGCTACAAAATCTTCTTCATCTTTGCAAAACTGAATTAAAATATTGTGGTTTTATCTTTAAAAGCTACAGAGTCTGTTTTAAAAAACAAAACACTAAGCTACAGGAAACGTAGTTACTTAGCAACAGTTATAAATCAACAGAATATGCTGGAATTCCACAGTTCATGGAACCTGCTTTTTAATCAAAACATAGTAACTTCAAGTATCAGCCACATTCATTCTGTAATTTTATCTGAAATATCTAATTTATTAAGATAAGATTTTACTGATAATAAAACTGAATTAAAAGAAAGGATTCCTACTGCCCCCAAGAGAACAGTTCCGTTGAATGATATATTCTTTGGATTTGATTAACAGTTTCTGCACCCTATAGACCAAAATAACTTAGATTTTTTTACTATAATATCAAGAATCTCAGTCTATCTTTCCTAGTTACTATAACTCCTCTTTACTGCACATATCAGGGGGTAGCCATGTTAGTCTGTATCCACACACACACACAAAAAGGCTGCATCTGTAATTTTCACTTAATGCATCTAAAGATGTGGGGGGATTTACCCACGAAAGCTTATGCCCAAATAAATCTGTTAGTCTTTAAGGTGCCACCAGACTCCTAGTTGTTTTTACTATACATAACTTCCCAAAGCTAGTTTCAAATGTGAAAATGGTGTTTCATGACAAACCTGTGAAAAACATGCTGTTTTTGCATGAAATAGATTTCCACTCAAACGGTAGCAAAAAAAAAACCCCAAAACAAAAAACCCTCAACATTTTTACCAATTTGAAATTCAAAACTGTGTTTGGCCAAAAATCAATTTTCACACTGAAACATGTAACTCATCTGATATTTCCATAATTTTCAGTGAAACTGGGAACCCTCCTAAAAATTTTCCATAAAAGCAAAATTTCTCAGCCAGTAAATAATCCATCATGCAAATATGTTTCCTCCCCATCCCTCCACATAAATACAGAGGAAACCACCTTTGAAAGGGAAAGAAGAGTCATTCTCATTTCAGAAACACAAAAACCAACTGTCTCTCTCACAGATCAGTGCATGAGTAGCAGTGATTGTGTGGTATTCTCCCTCGGGGTGGGGAGGCAGGGATTCTGCAGCAGCCTTGGAACATATATGGAAAGTGTATGTGTGGTGGGGGTGGGGGGATTGTAGGGATGCCCCAGAATGTAGTTATCAATAGGCTGCAGTGGGAGGTGAGCACGGGTGACTTGGACCTGAAGGTCTAAGAGAGTCTCCGGCACGTCCGTCTGGTGCTTGAGAAGCATTAGCAAGTCCTGCTGTGCATCTCTTTCCTTTTGCTGCGTTTTTCCTCTCCACACTCTCCCTTTCCCTTCTGTTCCAAAGGGTTCTCCTCTGAGACCTCTGCTCTGTATCTGCAGCACCAGAGACTTCCAGGATCTTTTGGAACAAGTCGTTCTCCATCTTCTTTCTTCTCCTTCTTATCTGTCTGAGCTGCTCCACTGGAGGAACCCATATTTCCAGTTGCAGAAGACACAATGCCCAGAGCTACTATTGTGTAGATCAAGAACAGTGCATGGCAGCAGTTCCAGCCATGGTAAGTATGGCCCAGGGTGAAGAGGGCGATTTGGGACAACAAGGTGGGGAACACATGCGCCACCAGTATATGCGGATAGGGCATTTGAACTGAATACTGGCACTGTTTTCCACAGGTGGTGGAGATTTTAGCTGATCTCTCACTCCTGAGGGTAACAAATGCTGCAAGGGAACAGCCTCTGCACGCGTCTGGCTGCAAATCGGATCGGTATACTGCTAGCCTGTGTGCTGCAATGAGGCCGGCTGAAGTAATTGCTGACTGGCATGGGAAAGTGTCCAACCGTGGTGGAAGAAATAAGGCAGCCCGCTCCAGAAGCCTTTGGCAGAGGACTGCACACTGTCCAATACAGTGTCCTCAAAATCTCTATGGAGGATTCACTGGACATCCTGGAGATGCACATAAACATACTGTTCCACAGGGCCCCCTCCGCCTAACTGTAGAGCGGAATGTAGCAACTCTACCGCTATTGGTTATTTCACTATCTCTTCTAGCTGGATTGTTTCCCTGCAATATCAAAGTAAATGGCGTACTTACTGGAGGTTCCTTCCCCTGCATCAGGCTCGCTGGTGCTGGATAGGAGGGACTGGCTCAACTGTTCCGGCATCAGAAAGAGGTCCTGGCTCACCACATCACTGTATCCCCCCAGTCGCCTATCCCCCATACTCCTCCTCACCCAACACCACCTCCTCACTGCACACTGCAGGGGCATGTGAGTTCAGCTCTCCTGAAGTCTTTTCAGGGCTCTGGGGAGTGGTGGTAGAGTCTCCCCAAGGATGGCATGAAACTCCTTGTAGAAGAGGCATGCGTACAGCTCTGCACAACACCAACCATTTGCCTTCCTTGTCTTCTGGTACGCCTGCTGCAGCTCACTGATTTTCACGCAGCATTGCTGCATGTCCCTGTTGTAGCCCTTTTCCCGCATGCTCTGAACAATCTGCCTGAATGTCAACTTATCTACAGCTGGTTTGGAGGCCTATGCAGTCTCTTCTTTCCACAGACCCAAGAGATCCACCAACTCCTGCGTACTCCAGACAGGACTGTGTTTGCTGTATGCAGCCAGCATAGTCAGCTGGGCAGGTGATATGTGAGCTCTCCACCTCAGCCAAACGGAATGGAAATGGAATTTCAAAAATTTGCAGGGCTTTTAAAGGGAAGGGAATTGTACCTATGTACCTGGCTGCCAGGAGGGGAGTTCAAACCAGTGACCAGAGGAGCCACGATGAGGCATTGTGGGACACCACCTGCAGGTCACTAAAGTTGACATAACTAATGCAGTAGCTACACTGATGCTGCGTTGACCTAACTACGTTGGTATAAGCGCTATGCCTCTCACAGAGGTGGAATTACTAAGTCATTGTAGTGGGTGAGTTATATCAGCAGGAGCGACATTTTAGTGTAGAGGCTTACAGAGTTAGGTCAACGGAAGCTGCCTTGCATTGACCTAACTCCATAGTGTAGACAAGGCCTAAGTGTCCAATCACCAAGCAGCCTTTGGACACCTTCTCTCTGCTATGTGACTACAACAGCTGAGGAGTGAAGGACAAGGAGAAGAATCCTATACCTGATGCAGGAATAAAGGAGGGATTGTGAGGGAGTCCATTCATTGCTCCAGATGAGAATACAGTCAGGAAACACGAGCGGGGTAACAATGCAAGGGGGGGAAATAAGGGAAAGGAGCCAAAAAGAGGAGTGAGGAGGGAGAGATGGTAAATGAGCAATAGCATGGAGGAAGGACAAAGTAAGCAAGACTGATTGGAAACAAGACAGAGGAAATCATGGAAGAAGGTGGGGGATTATTAATTATTAGCAGTACTACAGTTAGCACACAACTTGAGTAACGGAGCATGAATTCCAAAATCTGAGCCCTCTAATTAAATTATTGACCCCTGTCAATAATTGTCCGCTGCCACTGATTATAAATACTATCAATACTTAAGAAAAAAATATATAAAAGAACCACCACTAAGAAGTGCACAAACAATCAAGTAAGAAGTCCTTCAAAGGCACACAGTTTAAAAAAAGACATCTGAGAAAGTCCTAACTCTCATGGAAACCAAGTGTCTTTGGTAGTTTTCCACAGTAAAACCGTTCAGCAGCAAAGCTGTTCAGCAGACATAAATTGTTACTAGAGTTGACAGTTTTTTAGCTAATTCCTGAACATTAATTGTGATCATATTTTTACTCTCTCTCTTATATTCATAAGATCCCTTAAAATATACGTACATTTGAGAGTGTACAATCTGTGAACTCTGATTACATCAGCAAACCACTCGAGCTTCACTTCCTAATATGGTCTATGATGTCATCACAACCTGTCTCAGAGTTCGAATGTGAAAGCCTGAACCTGTAAGGTGCTGAAAGCCCTCAAGTTACATTAAGCCAGTAAAACAGGTCTATTAACTACAAAAGAGATTTTAAGTGAATTCAGCTAACGAGGCATAAACGTCAGAAATGGTTACCAGAAAAATAAGAACAAAAACTAATTTGTATTTGTTTTTATTTAATACTACCACAATACCCTTTAAAATAAGGAAGCGTACAGATATCATTGAAGCCCACTCATAACTTACTGCTTGCTGTCTAATTCACTCCTTCATGCTTAACCACTCCATTTTTTATCGTCAGTAGCTCATGCTACAGTGTCCTAGAAATACTGCAGTCTCTAAACACAACAGCAAATTGGAGATGGATTCACAGCAAGTTAAGGCTAGACTTTGACCCTTAACTTTGAATTTGCGATGTTATCATAACTGTTTATATTCAATATATATTGCATCTATAGTATGTGAAATCTAGGCTGTGCAAACGCTCTGGGTTACCTAGGGTTATAGGTTAAAAACACTGACACCATGACAAATTGCTGTAATTTGAAGAATAATCTGAAATCCTGCTGGGACACAAGTGAGTATGTGAGCCTAGTTGTTAATGATAATAAAAGCTGACACAGTAAAAATAAAACTGGAGACAGAAGATACCATACACAATCACCTACAACAACACAGGACTTTGAAGATACAGTTAAGAGATTTGGTAAGTGTCACATGGACAAATAACTTAATGTTCTATTTCTAATATTGAAAATGACCTCATTTGCTGAAACGTAACGAAGTGCTTTTGTCCCTTGCTTTTCTAATTTTAATTGTTTTTCAATTTAAAACCAATTTAAAAATATATTACTGGTGTTTGCAGAGTATAATTCCATAAATTATTTAGACTCTTCCATTTTCTGACCAGTTTAAATTCATGTGCCAATAGATAAAAATCTGTATTTTAATGTATTATACCGAAGATACAGTATGTGGAAGCCACAGACAAAGGTATCTCAAACCAGCTGGCAACATAAAATAAAAACTGGCTAGTTCTACGAACAGATGAACTGCTAATTACTTATTCTGTACTGAAATAAAAAAGAACAATTTACAATATTAAATGGCATGTCTAGCTAGTAGTTTAAAATTATGCCTAAATAAAACATGCTTGATACACAATATTTTAAATACTAACACATATTGTACAGCAATTCAAGTCTAGCTGCATAAAATATTACTGCAGTTAGCTTCTTTTACATTGACAACTTTAAAAATATGGATTCTTCAGTTCTGCTGCACCACTGCTTGTGTAATCAAGTTTCCTCTGCAGTGATGCCTTGGTTTTGTCTATGCATATGTATCATTAAAACATATCTTAATATGTTAAACAAAAAAACTCATACCACACTGTATCATTTACAAATGTAGTACTTCAGATCATTGTTCTCAGCTTTGCAGAGCCAAGAGGTAACCTTTTGTCATAACATACAGTTTCCAAAAAAAATTGAGCAGCATAGTGCTAAAATTCACATGAATTACAACACTAAACCAAGCAGTAACAACTCTTAAATATGTCTAATCTGATGACATATTCATGTTGTTTGTCCAATGAAAATAATAAATAATGGAAAAATGTGTACAACTAAAGAGTTAGGTAGCTCCATAACTCCTAAGAACATTTGGATTTGCTCTACAAATGTTGGAAGGCTCATACAGACCCTTTTGGCTTTCAAACTTAGATGCTGTAGTAAATTATAAAACATTCATACCATTAACATTGGCCTGCATCCAAACCTTTCCCTGCTTAATCCCTAAAATAAACATTTAAAACTGAAGATTGTGTTGCTGGAAAATGTTACGTCTTTATTCATAATTAACAACCAAATGCTACTGATGTCTTCCTTAACACAGCATACAATGTAACCTAATGAACTTGCCTTTGAACAGCCTTTGCTATCATCTTCCAGCTGTGCATGGGGATCCGTAGCTGAAAACGGAGGTCGTTATCTTCATTCAGTGGATTTTAAAGGCAGTAGTATATGGAAGTATCTGTGTGCACATTTCTGTATACATACGTACCTATGATATAACTTTATGGTATGGTTCTCAGAGAAGATTTTAGCAGTCATTTTTCAAAAAAAATTTCAATAAAATCATATGGGACAAAAATCTGCTTTGCACTAAACTAATGATTATAATGAAATGTCATACTTCTAGGCTTCAGCTGGTTACCTGCAGGGATCAGGAAGGAATTTTTTCCCTCAATGCACAATTAGATACAATTGGGGTTCTCAAACTTCATTGCACCACGACCCCCTTCTTACAACAAAAATTACTATACAACCCTCCCCGGGGGAAAGGTATGTGTGCAAAGCTGAACCTGTCCAAACCCCACAAGCCTGGGTAGGGAAGCCATAGCCAAAGGGCTTCAGCCCCAGGCACGGGCCTGTAACCTGACCCTGCTGCCTAGAGCCAAAGCCCTCGGGCTTCGGCTCTGTGGCTTGGGCTTTGCCTCTGGACCCCCGCAAGTCTAAGCCAGCCCTGGTGACCCCATTAAAATGGGTCACAACCACTCTTTGGGGTCCTGATCCACAGTTGAGAACTGCTGGGTTAGATGTATTCTTGTGGGGGCGGGGGAGGCCCACCTCCTTCTAAAGCATCAAAGGATTGTCCATAACTGGAGGCAAAACACTGGGCATGGTATATTCTGAGGTGGTACAGAAAATCCTCTTTATAGATACTTGGCTGGTGTGTCTTGTTCACATGCTTAGGGTCCTACTGATCACTAGATTTGGGACCAGAAATAGATTCTTTCCCTTGTCACTTTGGCTGGGACCATGTGTGTGGAGGATGAAGGATGCTTTCCTTTGCAGCATGGGGCATTGTTCACCTATTGGGATCATCGGGTTCTCTCTCACCTAATCAATTCCCTGCTATTGTGAATGCCTTGGGCATTGCTGGCACCTTGGTCCACCCTGTTCTCTGCCTGTGGCACACAGACTAGTCTCATGAGGACTGAAATGCTTTAGTATAAGTCTTTGGGCTTAGTAGACGAATACTTAAAAGACAAGCACTAGTTGTATCGCTTAAAGCCCTGGAAAGCTCAGCAGCAAAAGTCAGCCTCAAAAATTAATTAGGGTAATACCAAAATTCTTCTGGTTGGCGATTTGGGACATGCTGCGGGCTCTAACATCTTACTGGGCAATTACCCCGTATAGATTGTTGGTGACTGCATCCACCTCATCTTGGCTGTTGATATCATGGGTGGCACTCAAGAAAGAACTTGAAGCCCACACTGCAGAAAAGTGTTGTCAGTAATGAAGCACCTCAGCAAGGGCCTCTTTCCCAAACCAAACACCCTGACAAAGAGAGAGACGAAGCTGAAGATATATAATGCTTCAGTGGGCAGTATTCTGACCTATGGGACTGAAACATGGCCCCTCATTGTCAAGACTGAAACAAAGTTGGAGACTATTCATTTGTAGGATCTCAAAATAATCAAAAACATCAAATAGTATGAATTCAAGTCAAATGAAGGATCCATTTTTCTAAGTAAATAGGTCCTCTTCTCTCAAACCTTAACCCAAAACTCTCTCGGGTAATATGGTCATCGGCTCCAAATGCCTATCAACTTCATCTGCAAGAATCATCTTCGACTTGGATCCAATGAAAGTAGAATGGAACAGATGTCTCTAAAGACTTAAAACATGATGGCTACATGTAACCACATACCTATCTCTCACTGGCATTCTATCCAATAACCTGTCACATTTGGCTCTGCAATGAATATGGAGGTGCATAATGCATTCAGGGACCTCCATGGGGTCCAAGAGACAATATGAGAACTAACCACACTAGATGTTCGAATAGTCTGTTCCAACCTAAAGCTCCATATAAAGGGAGAATGGTTGCCACTATCAAAAGAAGAGATCTACTACTGAGTTTTTGTGTCACTTATAATAGAAAATGGAAAGCAAATTCTAAAAGTTAGGAACATATTTAAAACTTTTATTAAAACTAATGTTAAAAATGAAAATATACAGAAATTGAGAAGTAAGGTACTGGACATCTGGAATTAGGCTGGGGTTATAGTGCTCAGATCTACTAGAAGGTCTGTGAAAGACAAGCCAACAGAAATTAACACAGATTTGCAAAAAATTCAACTGCTTCAAGTATACAGGCTTCATATTACCATCTATGAAGACAAGATGCTTCATCTTGAATCCCTTCATAAGAATATAGACACACTCAGATCTAGCCTTTCTAGCTTTGAAATCTAGTTTGACATATTAGCGGTGAGAATGAACGTTATCAAGAGGGAAACAGTTGACATGAAGCATCTTTTTTTTTTTAAAGCAGCCACATCAATTGAACATAACAGTGAGTAATCAGGAGTGGTTTACTGTATTTGATTCAAAGATAATAAGCCACTATTCTAAGGAGGCTTATTAAACAAACTGGAAATGTGAGAGTTCTGAAAATGTCTCCTAGTAAGAAAGACTTGGGGGTTATTCCCTTCATAGAAAAAAGTCCAACGAGAGAAAAACTTGCATCTTGCGGACAACTCAATATATGTATTGAGCAGGTGTTTAGACATCCCACTAGCAATCTTTAGAGTAGAACAGAAACAAGACTAACCATGATTATGGCCTTTTCTGATTTATGTACAGAGAGAATTTTACCAAGAGCAAAAAGTTAGACAGCAATGAATATGAGAGCTCAAAGTTATTTTTCTTTCCTCACCTGACCACTATCGTTCAAGGGAGCTGCAGTGACTGTCTATTGGTTTCAGGGTTGTTGTGACCGTTTATGCCCCTAGGGTCAGGACGGCGCAGTCAAATGGCCAGAGTCTATGGAACAGCCCTTGGTGCAGGGCAGCACAGCCTAATGGCCAGAGTCTATCGACGGTGGGGTGCCGTCGTGGGGGGGAGCCCTGACCCAAGGCCCTAACAGGGGCACAGCACCCTGCCACTGACTCAGCAGGACGGTCCTACTGAAACATGCTGAGTTTTCCCAGATAGGGGGTATCAATCCATCACCCTCCCTGGGTCACTTCCTACTGGTCTCTGTGTTGGGGTCTCCCATGAGCCTTTGGATTCTCCATGGACAGCTGTGCCTGCCGCCTTCTCTGACTCCTCCAGTCGCTGGAGTTCAAGCGGGCCCGGGGAGGCTCTGATTCCTGACACAGTCAGGAGCTGTGGCAGGCCTTTTGCTGGAGCTTCCCAGACAGGGCTTCCTCCCTTTATACTGCTAGAGTATTTGGAGCATGCCCAGTCCCACCTAGGAGGCTGGACTTCCTCTGTCATATTATGGGCCTAACCCTATCTGGACTAGTGCGGGGTAAGCAGTCCCTGTCACAGTGGTGTTTAAAAAGAATTCACAATCTATAGGCCAGATTGTCTGACCATTAGATTGAATAGTACATTATTCTACATATAACTCCATTGATTTCAGTGATTCATTATTAACAAGGATGCAGAATCTAAATAAATATATTACATAAATGAAGACAAAGGGGCAGGTAGGCACTTGTTTCTTCTGTGACTGAATGAACAGGACATTGAATCAATACTATTAACAACTGATCTATAAAATGCCTTTTGTAAACTTCATACCTCTTCTAAAAACTGCAAATCATATCCACGTAGGAATCAGTCCTTTCATCACCAAAATGCAGGTAACTCTGGGTGAGAAACAGCAACCATTCTAACAGCACCAGCAAAACTAAACATTTTAGTGAATGGCATTTTGAAGTGACAGAATCATTAAGTAAATGGAATTAAATTAGCCATGTATTGAAATATGGTCTAGGTCAGTGGCTTTCAACCTTTTTTTCATTTGCAGATCCCTAATATAATTTTAAATGGCAATGCAGATCCCTTTGGAAATCTTAGGCATAGCTCGCCAACTCCCACTGATCCATAGACCACAGGTTGAAAAAAACAAACAAACAAAAAAAAAAACCCACTTGTCTAGTAGATGTTCCCTGGTATTGTGAAATTCTGCTGGATATTTATTGATTACAGGCTCAGAACCTTGGTTTTCTCTCTCATTAAAATATATCTTTAATTAAACAAAAGAACCAATAAAACGAAATAAGAGAAAAATGTAGAAATTATGAGGATGTGTCAGGGAAAATAAACCCTCAATGAGCAGAGAGTCTTTAATACTAAAATAAACCAACAAACTACATACTCACACCTTGGTCTATGCAATTTATGAATTGCAGTTCTTGCAATATGTGAAGTTCCCACCTTAATATCATTCAGTGTGGAGCTGATCTACAGTTTAATGGGTATTGAACTTCTAATAAACTTTAATCAGGCTCCCAGGAAACAAGATATGTATTTAGGATGCAACAAGCTTAATACAGATAATACAGTATATTACTTAATACAGTAAAAAACAGTAAATACTCCAGCTCCAGTTCTTTTTTTATATATAATTTAAGAAATAATCAGTACATGTAATTAGTGCATCTGATGGATAAAGAAAATAGATGAGTTATTACTCTAGCTAAGACTCAATCGATAGGGCACAATAATTGAAAAAAAATGGAAATGTCACTCAGAAATCAATAGTAGCTGTAAAAGAATCACTTATACAAGTGGCAAAAATGAATACATGTTGAGGAAAATATAAACCAATATACTGGAGGGAAGGGGGTTTTCAGAAAATCTGCTCTGAAATAAAAGCCAACCAATGTACCACCACTTCAGTGTTATTAAAACAGCGGTACATAGGTGGGTGGTCACATCATCCCCCAAGAACCTCCTGTTGGCCTTAACCACATGGTCTTTTTAAAGCAGTGACCCAGTAATATAGGCTCACAAAAATATAGTAAAAAAGGGTAAAGAAATGCTATGATTGACTGTGACAGGATGGACTGAGGCCCCCCTGCAGGAAGTCTTGTGGCTTTGCCACACCCCACCCCAGAAAAGGGCAGTAGAGAGGTCCGCTGCTTCCCACATAGCCACTCTTGGCAACCAATCGAGGCCCAGCAGGATAAGAAGAGCTGCAGGGCCACTGAGATCAGTTTCTTGCTATAGATGGAGGAGAGTGGATGGTGCTCCAGGTTGGCTACGGGGACTCCATGAGGACAAGGCCCTGAGGTAAGGGTGAAGAATGTGCGGGAGCCACAGGGAAGTGGCCCAGGGAGTGTTGTTTATTTAAACGGACATTGTGAACGCCAGCTATCTATAGAATTTCAGAGCAGGGTCAGAGTAGAGGGCAGGTCCCTCCCCACCAGCCTATTGCATTAACAGCGACATTTGAGCTTCACTTCATCACCCCCAGCTTAAAGCACCACTTAACTCGAACTAGATATTTCTGTGTGTGGACAGAGGGGAGATAGGGATAACATTTGTGGTATAATCTGAGCTGATTGTGCTGTGAAGACACACCCTTACTAACCATTTACACTGTACACCACTAGTGGTAGCATAAAGGAAATAGGTAGCTACCTGCTGCAGTGAAAAGCAGGCTGCATCCACACTATGCGATGTAGCTACACATCAGAAAAAGGCTCTGGCAAGAGAGAGGCAGTGCCAAATGCCTCCAGCAGCTCCCTCCAGCAGGGGACTGCACAACCGGGACCACCTGCAGCCTTTCATCCCTGCCTCTCCCCTGCCAGAGAGTCTTTGCCGGAAGGTTCTGCAGTGGGACACTACACTGCTAAAAATAGCAGTGTAAATGAGGGAGGCACTGCTTGGGTGAATATAGAGCCAGGTAAGGTACATAGCCACAGAGCTTTGGCATGCTTTTACTCGTCTAATCAGTGCATCACCATCTACACTACTATTTATAGCTTTGCTAGGGGGCCAAGTAGTGTATGTATTCTACACACCACCATCAGGAGGGTGCAGAGTAGATGTACTCTTAGACTATAAATCCTAAGGCAGGGGCGGGCAAACCTTTTGGCCTGCGGGCCACATCTGGGTATGGAAATTGTATGGCAGGCCATGAATGCTCACAAAATTAACAATGGAAAATTAATGCTACTAAAACATCAGAATCACCGATGCCAACAAGTAGCAGGCTCACAGGCTTGCACGTTCCAGGCTCTGATGGTGTGTGAGGCGCATGTAGATTGCACAACTGGAGTAACATGAGTGCCCTCATGCCCGTCAGGCAGGTCCTGAACACGTGGGAGCACCGCATCAGGGCAAGCCCCTGACTCCACTCCTTGACCGGAGCACCGCAGCAGGGCAATGGAGCTCGAGGGCTGGATTTTAAACGTCTAACTGGCTATAGTTTGCCCACCCCGTCCTAAGGGATAGGAATGGTCTCTTTTCAGTGTTTGTATGCTGTTGCAACATCTGTTCACCAACTGGCCTCTTATACAACATAGCTGTATTATGACTAGCGGTACCAAGTACACATTGAAAAGTTACTCTTCACGTGCAGCAAAAATTCTTCGTTTGCATACAGTGCACATGGATTAGAACTGTACAACATTCTGTTTTTAAAACAGAAAATAAACTTTTTAGATGAAGGAAAACAACATTTTCATACACTGGTGGTGTTATTATCAGCTCCAAGTGTTCTATCAGATCACTTATTTTGGTGCTTTACTTCACACACCTATATTTGAAAATTTTTGACAATCTCGAAAATCGGAGAACAGTAAACTAGTTTTTACATGTCTAGAAATACAATCCTCAGATTTTTTTTTTAATTTTAAAAAATTGTCACCCAATTTACTTAAGAAATTACTTAATTCTTGTTACCAGACTAAAAACTTATATGTCAGGTGCCAGCCCAGAGCAACTCTTTGTAGTCACATTACCTTAAAAACAGAGTTTTATGACCTGCCCATAGTCCACAACCCTGATCCAGCAAAGATTTACGCATAAACCATCTTGGGGACTGGCTCAAGTGTGTGGAATAAACTCAGGTAGGAACGAAGGACCACCACAAAAATCAACCATGTTCTGTTGTAAGTGCAAGACTCATTTCTTTGACCTTGCCTTTTTTAATACAAGCATATATTTGTAAAAATAATCCTAAACAAAACACTGCACGGCACACACTTCTCCCCGTGGAGAGAGGATGAGAGCACAAATACATGACAAATAATTGTCACATCGCTTAATGCACTAATGGAAGGTGCTCAGCTACCTACAGAATAGGCACAGATTAGACCAAACTATCTACTGTAGTGCCAATCAACTAATAGCAGTGGATGAAGATCAATAATATGCATTTGTCCTATGGATTTCTCCAGGTCTGCATCTCACATACAGTTGGTAAGTTAGTACTGGTGTACAGCCAGGGCTGGCTCTACCATTTTTGCTGCCCTAAGCAAAAAGAAAAAAAGCCACTCGGACTGCTGCCAGCTGGCCCTGTGTACAGCTAAATTCAAAAATTCCATGGTCAGCTGGAATCACTTGACCTTGCAGTCTTTTGGTGTAGCTCACAATTTCCTCCGCAAAATGTTCACCTTCCTCTATGAAGTACACTAATTAGAAAGAAAGGCAGACGACAGCCTTATTACGTACACCAAAATTAAGTTGAAATAGCTGAGGATGCAAAGGATTACATTCTCATATTAAACACTCCTATCTTGTACGATTTCTAAAACTCATGTGCTTTTCAACTGGGAGGTGCGATTTTGAAATACATTTAGTAGTACATATTCGTATTAGAAAATTTAGACTCTGTGCCAACAGAGTCTGGCAAGCAAGGAGTTAACACCATATTCTTAATGTCTAGTTTTCTTGATGCTTGGATAGCAGGGACATAAAGCTAGCTAATAATTGCAAGGATTTGTTTAACAGGAGCTCATAAAGGAAAGGCTACACCTAGAAAGTAGGTCTCAGTCTCCCTAGTTATGGGAAGAAATACAAACACACATAAGAGGACTGAGCCAACTCCTGTTGAAGTTAATGGAAAATACCCTATTTAACGGGAGTAGGATGAGGCCTCAGAGTTGAAAAACAATCATGTGTCCTGCTCTCTCCGCTCAGGACTCTAGCTGCCAAAGGCCCATCTCCTCTCAATACTCATGGCTCTAGCTGCCAAAAGGTTATTTCCTCCACAAAAACCCAACTAAGTTTAATTTTTAGGGAAAAATATCCGATTCCCCCCACTCTTAAACTCATCCCCATCCCAGTTTATTTTCTCAGTTAGTTACTTCTCTTGCCTAACCAGTTAAGTGTTGCATTATAAAAGTTTGCCTTGGAAAGATATGTGAATTAACTATACAACAGCACCTCAGAGTTATGAGCACCAGAGTTGTGAACTGACCAGTCAACCACATATCTCATTTGGAACTGGAAGTATGCAATCAGGCAACAATGAAGACCAAAAATAAAAAAGCAAATATAGTACAGTACTGTGTTAAATGTAAACTACGAAAAAAATAAAGGGAAAACAATTTCAAAGCTGTATTGCCACTGTTCAGTTGTCAACTTTTGAAAGAACCACCATAACATTATGTTCAGAGTTACAAACAACTTCCATTCCAGAAGTGTTCATAACTCTGAAGTTCTGTTTTGTAAACCCAGGAAAATATTTTAAATAAATGACAGGTCATCTTCATCAGTGGATGAAAATTACAGGTCATCTGTTCTATTGTAAGTGTTGCCCCAAAATCCCTAATGCTGATTTTAGGGATTTTGGGGCAACACTTACAATAGAACAGATGACCTATAAGAGACACATATCAAAGGCCTCTATTGTTTGAAAACAAGTAAAAGAAAAATACAGATCTCAAGGAGTACAAAATTAATTATGCATAAAGAGAAGGGGAATTTATGTCCCTGAAAAATATTTCTCACTAGTAAGTACTCCCAGCATCTTAACTGGGTTGTGCTATTTCTATGTACCCAAATCATACAGCAAAATTATTGGGCAATTCATCTTTTCAGGCATGTCAGCATAGCCTTAATAAGAATCATTATTCTGATACTCAAAATGTGTTCATGTTTTTCTGCTGTAATTGCATTTTAATATTTACAAATTAAAAATAACCAATGACAAACCTCTTCTTCCAGCAAAAAAATAATCATTTATTATTTGTCAGACATTGCAAAGCAAAATCCTAATCAATTTCTGATAACATCTAGCACATTGAAACCTTTGAAATGTAGACTTGTGAAATGTTCAGCTTCCAGCTGGTAAAACCAGGGACTCAAGTATCTGCTAATTGAAAACCTGTTGAGTTACAGTGAGACTTTTATTGTGAAATAATGAAAAAAAAATTAAAAAAGGAAAAAAATAAAGTACTAAATTTAACTTAACTACAGAGAATCGGGGATTGGATAGCTCAGGAAATTGGTAATGGGAAATGAAGACACTCTCCTGTAGATTGTAGTCTGCCTTCATCCCAAATCACCAGTAAGAGAAGGCTAACAGCTGTTTGGTAACCTAAGTGAAATGAATTTGTAGTCTCAACCCAATTATTTGTTTAACTGATTTTCACATCACACAAACATCACAACAGCTAGCTCCCCTCATAGCAGTAACAGCAGAAAGGCCAAAGAGTGAATGAGCATGAAGATTGAAGCCTCTTACTCCTGGGGTTAGAGTTGAAACGTCACTTGGTTAGGCTGCATGAGCAAGTTTACTTTGATGATGAAAAGTGCCTTCCAGGGCAGTGAATCCAGCAGCCTCCTCAAACAAATTCACACATGCATGCACCTCTGTTAAAGTATCAAAGTTGGTGCATGTAAGTTAAATTAACAACATAAAATTAATAGCAATTTCTAAGTATAGATTGCTAGACTGCATACCCCTGTATCAGTTGTGGAAAACAAAGAAATAAGCAGATAACTCATTTACATTCCACTCATCAATCCCCCCTTCTCAACTTCAGTTGCCTCCCTTCTATCATCAACAAACCACATTATACTAGCTTCTGACTAGAGCGGGTCAAAAATTAGAATCACTGATGGAAAATTCCAGTAAGTCAATGTCTAGTTTTATCCCAAAACAGGAAGAAAAGTTGAAATATCAAAATTTTTCATGGATTAGAAAAAATGTTTTTTAAAAATTGATTCGGAACTGCTGAGAAGTATTGACATTTTTGATCAAAATGAAACATTTTATTTCTGGTTAAATTAAGCCAAAATGTTCAGTTTCAGCTTGGTTCAACATTAATTTGTCCTCTATAAGCTGCTTTGGTGTCTCAAGGAGTCCTAGTTCAGGTGCCTTATGTAGACAGGGCATTTGTCTGGTTTTAAGACAGATGGTCCTGTTTTTCTACCGTTCATTCCTATCCATATAAAACAAGATGTGGTTTTCTCCAGTATCACTGAGCATACATGGAGGATGCCAATTTGCAGAGAGAGAGAGAGGTGCATGATACACCATGGCTGTTCAACCAGAAGAGAGACTTTGATGCATCACAGGAAATGTAGTCCAGCCAGGGAGCTGGACCATAGAGGAGAATAGGGGCCTGAGATATCAGAACTACCATTCCCATGATGCATTGAGTCAGCTCAGGCAGACTCAGATTAACATCTAATTGACCCAAAACAAAAAACATTTAGATTTGGTTCCACACACCAAAATATTTCAATTCAAGTCCACCTGATCCAAATTCAAATATAGTACCTGTATATTACTCCAGTTTGGCTGCAGCTGCTGACAAAGGAAATAAAGAACAAGGGAAATCTGCATAATTCCTGACTATGTCAGCTTAACTGAAATACCATACAATACTGTCTGCTAATTTTTTTCAATTGTGTGTTTAAAAACTTCTAGATTCCTGGCTTTAATCTTCTCTCTCACAAGTAATGTAAAGTAGCCAGAGAACAATCCCCAGAGAAAATGAATTCAGCCAACTTTTACAGTGCTGTTCACAGAAAAGCTCCTAGCAATGATTTTTTGTTTCTGCTTATTCTACCCAGAGATTCAAGAGACCCCTCACATGAGAAGAAAGCAGATTGGCTAATTGAGGTTTAAGAACCGGCCGACACAAAGCAATCAAGGCAGGTGGCTTAGGTTTTATACAAATGCTGGGGGCAATGAGTTTCAACAGATTCCAAAATTGCTTCGGAGGCACTAGAAATTAAGTATGTATCAAATCAATTTTGGGGCTTGCTAACATGGTCTTATTCTCCTGATTCTATGAAGATCAGTGAAGGGAACACACAGTCCAAACAGCAAATTATCTGAGCTAATAAAGTATCCATTATTTGCTTTCCAACTACAGTAGACAGGTTTTCAATTTTTTGTTTTGTTTTGTCATCAAAAGTGCCACTGATTATGTATGTTCTGGCCCACTTCCATCATTTGAATGTCAGAAGATTTTTGAAAGCAAAAAGTTTATCCTTTCTGCAGTATTTGACTCCTCATCAGGATTCCCTCATAAGAATAGCCATACTGGGTCAGATCAATGGTCCATCTAACCCAGTATCCTGTTTTTTGATAGTGGATAGCTTCAGAGAGAATAAACAATGCAGATCAATATTGAGTGATCCATCCCCTGTCATCCAGACCCAGATTCTGGCAGTCAAAGACTAGGGACACACAGAGCATGAGATTGTGTCCCTGACTATCTGGGCTAATAGCTATCAATAGACCTATCCTCCCCAAATTAGTTTTTGAATCCAGTTATACTTTTGGCCTTTGCAACATCCCATGGCAATGAGTACCACAGGTTAACTGTGCATTGTGTGAAGAAGTACTTCCTTTTATTTGTTTTAAACTTGTTGCCTATTAATTTCATTGGGTGAGCCCTATGTTCTTGTGTTATATAAAGGAGTAAATAATATTCCCTGCCACAAGGAGCTTACATTCTAAGCAAATCAAATGGTATACAATCCAGTCTTACTTTTTTTTTTATTCTAATCACCGTAATATGGGTAATTACATCTAATGATTATATTAATACTGTATAGTTAAAATATTATAAAGGAGAAAGTTAGAGGGATTAAACATGAAATTGGCCTGTCATATAGAGATCACACTAGATGATCTAGGGGTCCCCTCTGGCTTTAAACAATATGAATCCACAAATGAAGGGAACAGAGACATTGCTATTTGAAAGTACGTACAACCAAACACTCTCGGACTCACTGCTTACTTTTTTCTTTTCTTTTTATTGGCACAATACAATATATAGCTGAAGTTAATTACAGAATTAAAAACATTCTGAAGTGCATCTGACACGTTATTTAATTTGCTCTAGTTATAGATGTGCATCAGCATGAGCCAGGGCATCCTGAAATGGAGCTCTAAGCTTGACATTCTCTACCTATTGCAATCAGATATGCCTTGTCTGTCTCATCCAGCAAGGCAAGACTGGAAAAATATGTTGACTAGAGCTTTTAACTGTTCATAAATGCCGGTAATTTTATCTTGTTGAATTGTATAGCACCCTGGAGCATTGCTGTAAAGAACAAGGGGAAAAGGGTCCACTATAGATAGCGCCAGAAATAGCACTGGCAAGTACTGTAGTCTTCTTTTCTATACAAGTCCTTATACTGATATTATCCAACCACTTTCCAGTATTGCCTTAAGCGACATACCTCACATGATGGATATTAGTTTTGTTCTTTCACCTTCTCCTGAGGAGAAGGGTGTGTGCACTGCAACATTTTGTTTCGGTAAGGGTTTGGTTGTGGGGATTTTATTTAAAACATACATGCTACTGTGTGCTTATTTTGGAAAAGGCAGTATTACAGAAGTATGTCTTGCACATGATAGGGGAAGTGAAGAATTTGAAGGAGGGAACATTTTGTGAGGTTTTTTTAAACACAGGCTTTATATAAAGAGCACTGATGCTAAAGGAACATAGGAGCACATAGCAAGATTAACTTTTAAAAAATATGCCAGCTTTTCCAAGGCTAAACACTACTACCGAAATTGTTAATTTTAAGAATGTTTAGTAGAACGACACAGGTTGTTTACCATACTGTCTAGCTGTGCAAGGGGCATTGTACAAAATATTAACTTGTCTAATCTTGGAACTAGGCTGAACTAGGAAGTAATCCCACATTGTGCCAAGAATAATCTTGCACTATTTATTTCATATCCTGTAGCAGGAATGACAGACAATTCTAGTTTCTCTTTGAGTCCCCTTTGAATGATAGTTATTTCTGCCATTGTCTTTTATTTTGTTCAGTTACACAACTCTCCTGGCCGCATAATCCTGAAAACACATTTTACTGGGCACTATATTTACATTATAATGTCATATTAATGAAGTCAGCAGTTTATTGAATATGGTATTAACGTCAAAACTCTTATTGCTATTCTTATTACTAGATCAGTTAATCCTACAAGGACGGGAAGGAAATTTCCCAGTTAAATTTCTAGCATAATCCACTAAACCTGGTTTATAAACTGGGTAACATGGCTACAAAAAAACCCCACCATTATTAAGCTACCATTTCTCTTCAAGGAACAAAATACATCTCCTGTGGAGTAGTCTCCCATTTTAGTAGCGTAAGATATTTTGTTTATGCAATAATTTACTACCACAATATCCCTTCATCTATTCAATATATCTCATTTCCATTCATACTTATAACTTGACCAAGGTACAAAAGATACAGAAATGATAGAGTAGGTCATGCTGGTGGGGAAGTGGCACTCTATGCGAAAGAAAGCTCAAATAGATTCAAATATAATAAATATATAAATGAACCAAACTGTACCACAGAATCTCTCTGGATAGAAATCCCATGCTTGAAAAATAAGAATGCAGCAGCAGGAATATACTACCAGCTACCTGATCAGGATGGTAATCATGACTGTAGAACAGTCAGGCTAATTAGAGAAACTACAGAAAACCCAATAATAGTGGGGGATTTCAACTATGCCCATATTAACTGGGTACACGTCATTTCAGGACAGGATAAAATTACTAGACACCATTAATGAGTGCTTCTTGGAGAAGCTAGTCCTGGAATTCACAAGGGGAGAGGCAATTCTTGATTTAGTACTCAGTGGCAGACAAGATCTGGTTCAAAAGGTGAATAGAGCTGCACCACTTGGTAATACAGACTGAAATGTTATAAAATTTAATATCCTCATAGGCAGAAAATATAAAAGAACCCGACTAGGGTAGCATGTGTCTTCAAAAGGGGAACTACTCAAAACTGAGGAAGCTAATCAAATGGAACTGTCATAACATTAGAATGGTCCTACCCAGTAGGGTCAAAGGTCCATCTAGCCCAATATCTTGTCTTCCAACAGTGGCCAGTGCTAGGTGCCCCAGAAAGAATGAACAGAAAAGGTAATCATCAAGTGATCCATCCACTGTCTCTCATTCCCAGTTTCTGGCAAACAGAGGCTAGGGACACCATTCCTGCCCATCCTGGCTAATATCCATTGATGAACCTATTGTCCATGAATGTATCCAGTTCTTTTTTGAACCATGTTATGAACAACATCCTCTGGCAAGGAGTTTCAGAGGTTGACAGAACACTGTAGAAAAACTACTTTCTTGTGTTTGTTTTAAACCTGCTACCTATTAACTTCATTTGGTGGCTCCTAGTTCTCGTGTTAAAGTGTTGTTTACTACTCCTCATATCTACTTTCTCTACACCAGTCATGATTTTATAGACCTCAAACATATCTCCCCTTAGCCATCTCTTTTTCAAGCTGAAAAGTCCCAGTCTTATTAAACTTTCCTCATACGGAAGCCATTCCATACTCCTAATCATTTTTGTTGCCCTTTTCTGAACAGCTGGCACAGCAGACCTCGAGCAAACTGCCCAATGACCACAAGATCTGTTAAGGGACAAAAGCACCCAGCCAGGTTGATCATTGATGAAGCCCAATACTAGTATCCTACAGACTCTACTGAATTACTAATACATGTATGCGCATAATAGTGGACCAGCTCAGTGAATGGCAGAACTTTCTGTTCCTTCCTAGGCTAGGCAAAAACAGTCCTCTGGAGCTACATCTTTATACCTCAATATAAACAAGTTAGCACTGCCCTGACATGGGTAGTTATCACCCATCATTTGTTTATGTTGGTTCAATTAAAACATCTTTATTATGTACTGTCATTCTGACCTTATCTTTTAGGAGGAGTCAGTTATGAATTTAAGCTCCCACACTCGTCTTTAGAAAGTGTGGCACAGGTTTTATTTGAGGATGGGGACTGATGTGTCAGCTGTAGAGCTATCACTTGGTGAAAAGTGTTCACCCACAGGTGATGTGGTGTTTTACGAGGGGTTTTTGTTGTTGGTGTTTTTGTTATTTTCCTGGGTGAGTTTATTTGAGAGTGTAGTGATTGTCCAGTTATACCCACAAAGTTGTTATTGTGGCATTTAGTGCATTGGATGGGCTATACCACATGTTGTGATAGGCATGAGTAGGACACATGGATCTTGAAACGTGTGTTGTTTGAGGTGTTAATCATTGTAACAGTTGAGATTTATCTACACATTTTACATTTGTTGTTCTGGCAGGGTCTGGTGCCGCTTTGAGTTGGTGTGTCCTGGTCTTATGGGAGCTTGCTTCTGATGAAGAGCCTAGGAGGATTATTTGAAGAACAGATGAGGGGTTTCACAAAAAAATCTTTAATGATGGGATCCCCACCAAATATGGGTTGTAGTTGTTTGATGATAACCCTTATGGGTTCCAGTCGGGGGAGGCAGAGGACACCTAAGTGTGTGGTCAGAGGCGAGTTTTATTTCTGTATTGAAGCAGGATCTCTCAGGATATTTGGGTGGCCCATTCCATGATGCTATCTACTTCTGTGGTGGAATGTCCTTGTTCATTGAACACAGTTTTGAGTGTGCTAAGGTGTATATCCCAGAAGAGCTCTTCATAAACTTGAAAGCTTGTGTCTCTCACCAACAGAAGTCTGAGCAATAAAAGATATTACCTCACCCACCTTGTCTCTAATATTCTGGGAGCGACAGGGTTACACCACCACCACCTGGTGACCTCAAGTAATTTATATTATAGATTATATTTTTAATCTGATTAGGGCAATATTTTGTTTTGATTATATAAAAATTCTTACTGACTAAACAGTTACCCATTACTTTTAATTGATTTATACAATACTCATGTACTAAGAGATTGAATTAAAAATATAAATATTTGCATTTACTTTTGTAATATGTTAGCAGATGAACTACATTTCCTACTCTTTTTCCTGATTTAAGCATTAATAGAATTATAGTCCTACTGCAACCAGCTGGCCAGACTAAAACAGACACACCTTTAATAGCTCAATCTGTCAGCCCACATTTCATCTTCAGAGTAATGAATGATTTTCTCTCCATTTACTTTGAAGTGTAATTTTTTAGTTTTCTGTAATTGTAACTTCTAAATCTCACAAACATACAAAATATTCTTTTGACACAGAGAGCTGTGACTGAGTAGCTCCTTAAAAAGTCCAAATTCACTGCTAAATGTTGTATCTACGAGAGAGCAGGACAAGATAAGATGGTGGAGTTTGGGCTCCCATTGACCAAAAACAACTCCACTTTAGACATGCATTAAATTATCACAGGGAGGGGAAATAGGTGCGCTTTTGATCTGTATCTTATCTGAATGTCATAGTAACTGAGCATTGTATATGGAACACAAGAATGACAGTCTTATGTTCTTTTACAAAAGCTTTTAGGGAAATAAATTTGCAACAGTGAACAAAGTCCTTGAATAAAACAGCTGACTAAAATTTTGAAAACTGTATTGATTGTGTAAAAGAATGAACAACATACTTATTTCCTAACACAAAACAACATACATATTACCTATGTCCAAACTACATCTATCTATAAATCTATACATGTGGCTTTTTAGATCAGGTCTAAAGGTCATTCTAAGAATCTATTGGCCAAATTCAGACCTTGTATAAGTGGATATGGCCCTATTGAGTTCAAGAAAGGTATGAAATTAACCCAAAATTTATCATTGTTAGTATTTTATATTTATATTGTGGTAGTGCCTAGAGGCCTCAACCAGATCATTGTCCCATTAAGTGAGGGACTGTACAAACACATATGAAGACACAGACCTTGCCACAAAGAGTTTGTGGTAAATGTTTGTTTTTAAATTCTTTAAAATAAAGTTCCAGCTATGAAATATAAGAATACTAAAAGAAACAAGTAATTTTGCTTGGTTGTTATTCTATGTCAGCACATCCACCCTACGCCTAGGTCTTGAAGCAGATTTAAATAGGCAATACTGGAAAATTCAGAGACTTGAAAAGTACTCTGTATATGAACTACAGCTGTAAAAAATAAGAGGTACTCATTCTTCCTTAGTTAGTCTTTAAGGTGCCACAGGACTCTTTGTCACTTCTGCAATTCCAGACTAACATGGCTACCCCTCTGATTCTATTCTTCCTTGAGGATCTCATGAGTAACACAATTTATTAATCAGTTTTCTATAATTCAGTCTAGGTATTTTGTGGTTTTGCTCACCAAACAGGTTAGCATAATTTTTTCTTATACTAATACACATAATCAAGTGAATCTTCTCAGCTTCCACAGTAGTTCTCTCTGTTTTTAGGCCAACTAATGTATGGATACCAGAGGAGTATGCGTAAAATGACAGGCTGGGGAGAGGGAAGATAGCTGAATGCCATAATTAGAAAGCATATAATTGGTTTAACATACAGGTGGCATATAATGTTAAGAAAGGTTGTTAGAACTGTGTCATTCTCAGGTTTTTAAATTTTAAACACGATTATGAGTACCAACTGGAAAGCAGCCTTGGGATTGCTTACACAACCAGCACTGGAAGTCTCAAAGCATACATTTTCTTACACCCTCCATGAATAAAGATTACTAAACAGCCTGATAATTAATACTTATGTAAGATGGATTACTACCAGAAACTTTTTCAGGTACAATAGCTATTCCAGAATGTCTCATTGGTCCAATACTAATGTTGGTTTTAAATCATCACATTTATCAGCTAGTGTAGCAAGATTTTGATAAATGCTGACAGAATTTGCATTCCACTAAACTAAATTCCCTTGTCTGTGTACTTCTCTCAGATGGCATTTCTCAAATGTTCATGCTAATGTTTGGAACCAGAACCAGAAGTGATTTGCTTCTCTTGTACAGAAGATGCTGTGAGTTTTTGGTTTGATATGATTTTTTTGTTTGTTTTTGTTCTTGTTTTTATTTGGAAAGATTCAATGGATGGAAGACTCCTTCCCATGCTCAACCAGGTTTGCAAATTCAATAGAACTCTGCTGAAAGGCAAGTGCAGAGGGTTTCAATGCAGAGACTGACTCTTTCCTTGACTTCTTTCTGAGGTTCACTGGTAAGAAAAAATAAAATCACTCCTCCTAGGAGAACTCAAGATATATTTAGTAGTGCGATTATAAGCAGAAGAGGCTTATGACCTTGGCTGGCAGTGGCTTGATGTTTTTGGCTGAGAGTCAGAGATGTCTGGCTGATGCTCCAAGGCTGTTTGTGCCTTAACCTAGACAAGAGAGAATTTGCAACTGGATATTTTATTTGAACACACACACACACACACACACACACACACTTCCAGGATAATTATTTATTGAATAAATTGTCTTCCAGACTATAACATATATTTAAAGTTATATGTAAGCTTTTTCCACAGTCTAGCTTTACACTATGCAATACATATATATGTTCCCAATTTGTCTATTGACATAATGAAAACGAAAAAAAATATTATTTGTACTATGGCTCCAATCGTTGTCATAAGTTCTGCTCTGACATATAGGGCTTGTCTAAACAGCACCAGCAAAGCTCACCAGAGTGGGCTGATTTGTAAAGCTCTTTACCGCACCGTGCTCTAACTGGCCCATGTAGACCCTGCTGGTGGGTTGCCATCCAGAGGGCTACCTCTGTTAAATTATCTTTACTATTTCTGTGCTGTGTACCGTAGGCAAGTTAGGATTGCATGACTCCCGCTCCTGCTGTGTTATTTCTATTGTGGTAGGAGTCCGAATGACAGGCCAGAGCCCAAATTGTTCTAAGCTCTGGACAAACAGAGGACAAAATTCAGTTCCTGTTTTGCTCATTTCTGCAATATAACTACATTGTTAATGACACTCATTTCATTACATTATTTGGAAAACCAAGAAAAGCTAGGGGCAAAGATATGAAGGCTAACAGGTTTAAAAACAATCAGTGAGCATTTTGGCCACAGCTACATGAGGGAGAAATTTGAAAAGTGGTCAGTGATACACAAATATATATAAAAATTAATGTCTCTAATGTTTTAAGATACATACGGTAGCGAATGAACAGATGATTGCTTTTGAAATTTGGTGTACTCAGAATTGCATGGAGACAAACCTCCGGTCTTTGAATAAAACTTAATATGTATATTTATACAGTACCATGCTGAGAAGGAAGTTTTAAATAATATCAGGGTAGTGCACATTAAAGTTGCAATTAAACTGGACTTTTCTGCTTATAATGTCATTTGGAAATTAAAATATGATTCTACCAGAGAGACGGGAGCTGAGGTCGGTAAGTACAGTTGCTTTTCACCTCTGGAGGCCTACATGCACAAAGCCCAGACAATTTGGCAAAGTTATCACTGACTGCTAAAGAGATACAAGCCTGGGATTGCATGCTGAGACTAAGAGGTGTAGATAGAGCTAGACAGAGTTTTGTACAGTGGTCTCTATGTGTTACACATGGTTTTAATGCACCCTATTATCTGATTTTTATGAATACTAAAGTTCACAAGCATTAAAGTGAAAGGGCCAAATTATATCCTTGAATATGCAACTACAATTTCTACTGAAAGTCAGTGGGAGATACATAGCCCTTTGGATACATCTGAATAACAAAAGACAGAGCATTCAGATTTAGGATTTTGTTTTGACTCACTACAGAGAAATGGGCTAGCCAGAACATTTTCATCAAGATCCAAACATTTCTCAAAGTTTGGAGTTGTTTAGATAGAGGTACAAAACAGAGTCCTAGTTCTGAACAATACAAAGAGAAGTTATTCCATGAGCCAAATTAGAGCTGACTAATTCTGAACAAAACATTATGGTTCTTTCAAAAGGTTATAACTGGACATTGACTTAATACAGTTTTGAAACTCTACTATGCAGAAAAAAAAGTTGCTTTTAACCATCTTAAATTAAACAAGCAAAAACATAGTTTCTTTAACTTGTCAAAAACATTTTTAAAACTTCCCCTTTATTTTTTTAGTAGTTTCGTTTAACACAGCACTGTCCTGTCTGTCCAGGGCCGGCTCTAGGCACCAGCCAAGGAAGCACTTGCCTGGGTGGCACATTCTAACGGGTGGCATTCTGGTCAAGAAAAGGGCGGGCCCAACTTTTTTTTTTTTGCTTGGGGCAGCAAAAAGGGTAGAGCCAGCCCAGTGTCTGTGCGCTGCTACCCGATTGCATACTTCCAGTTCCAAATGAGATGTGTAGTTGACTGGTTAGTTCATAACTCTGAGGTTCTATGCCAGGGGTGGGCAAACTTTTTGGCCCAATGGCCACATCAGGGTGCAAAACTGTATGGAGAACAAGGTAGGGAAGGCTGTGCCTCTCCAAACAGCCTGACAACTGCCCCCTATTCAATCCCTCCCACTTCCCACCACCTGACTGGCCCCCTCAGAACCCCTGACCCATCCAACCATCCCTGTTCCTTGTCCTCTGACTGCCCCATTCCGGGACCCTCCACCTCAAACCACACCCACCCCCGGGATCCCACCGCCCTATTCCCCCACACACACACTCCCTGTCTCCTGACCCCTATCCACACCCTGGCAGGCTCCCTGGACTCCCATGCCTATCCAATCCACCTGCTCCCCATCCCGATTGCCCTGCCCCCAGAACCTCCACCCCGTCCAACCTCCCCCTGTCCCCTGACTGCCCTCCTGAGACCACTTGCCCATTATTCAACCGCCCCCCCCCCCACCCCTTACGATGCTGCTCAGAGCAGCAGGAGCTCGCAGCCCTGCCGCGCAACTGCGGGGGAGGAGGGACAGCATGGGAAGGGCTGGGGGTAGCCTCCCCATCCAGGAGCTCAAGAGCCGGGCAGGACAGTCCCGTGGGCTAGAAGTGGCCACGGGCCATAGTTTGCCCATCTCTGCTGTATGGTATAGAGAAACTAGATAATACAAAGGAGAAGGATACAAAGTGAGGAGAATAAGACATATGAGGAAAGACTGAACATGTAGATAAATGTAGTTAAGAAAAGAGATGAACCCACTCTAGCTACCCACATTTTAACATAAATGAAGAAAGGGAATAACTTGAGTCTCAGAAGATGACAGTAAAAGGACAAGCCACCAAGGAAGGCAAAGGTAAACTATTAAGAAAAGTTCTTAATAGGTGACTGAAGGAGATAATCAAGGTGCTGTACTTGAAACATTTTAATAGTCAATTTATATTTATAATGAAAGAATAAGTATTGGTTTAACTCATGCACACCTGTTACTGTCCTTAAGCATATTAGGTAATAAAGGTAGTGCTTTCCAATACCCAAATAAATCCCTCTGATATTACATGCTTTCTCATCTAGTAATACCCAGACTTTGGCTAAATAATGGATACAATGGTAATTTTCCAGGAGCCATAAAGGAAGAGACTTAATGTCTCACCAGTGGCCCTTTGCATGAGGATGGATTATCATGCTGGGATCCCGCTGCAACTTCTTTCAAACCATTCTGCCGTATTAAAGATGAGGGTGATCCTCGTACCCCACTAAACTCTGTATGCTTCATTTATCCTGCAGGCTACGCTTTAGATTTACATGGAAATGTAAGAAGTGACAAAGAGTCCTGTGGCACCTTAAAGATTAACTGGAAATGTAAAACATCCAAACGTGACCTAAGGCACCTCTAGTATCATAAACAATCGTTCTACAATGCTCAGATTGTAGAGCCTGTGACTCCAGGCAATGCTGAATACCGAGTGACAGGTCAGAAAATATGATCTGACAGACTTGACCACAAAAATACAACAAATAACCTCTCTTATTTTATTACTTGTCATATACCCCAACTATAAACATTTCTAAGCAAATCTCCTCTGGGTCCTTTGAAAAGCTCTTATTTAACTGGCATTTCAGTACTTCAAGAAAGGGATGCAGCTGTGTTTTATTTCTCATAATTCCGCATCAAATAGGAAAACAGTGGCAATTTGACCATGTCGAGCTTTACTTTACATTTACTCCCTCTGGAAGCAGGATTGGGCTCCACACACTAGAATGTAATTTTGAAAGAATTTTACCTTTTACCAAAATAATTATGAGTGTTATTTTTTCAAAATGTTCATTATCATAAGCCACATAAGCTGACTACAGTAGAGCCTTGCTATGCTCTCACTAATGAGTAGGAATCTATGGAAAATTAGTTCTGTAAATTTGCAAACAAGTGAACGAACACTGAAAAGGCCAGGGGTAATTTAACAAGTTTAGTTTAAATTATTTATACCACTCCACTAAGTATTAGTAAATGTACTATAATATATTCTGTAAAATAATAAAGTCCCAAGGATCTAAGACCCCAGTCCTACATTTCCTGAAAGTAAAATCTTCCTGCTCCTCAGGAGAGATTTGAGAGGAAAAGCACATGATAACTAGCAGGATTCTATTTTACAGTAAAACCAAAAGAGATTAACTTTCAAGGTGTTTATCCCATTTCAACACCGTGGCTCATTCAACCAGAAATGGGCCCAAGCCACAAAGCTTGGATCCTGATTCAATTTTTTTTATTATTAATGCCTTATTTGTACCTACTATTGTTATAAGTTTATAACCTCTAATTCGGACGTACCCAAACTGTGGGGATGGGGGCGGCGTGGCTGGGGCCTGGGTCAGACCCCACAAAAGGCAGAGAGGGATCTCACCCAGCTCCACTCCTGGCCCCTCACCCAGGGCCACAGCTGCCGGTTCCTCCCACAGCTGTGGCCCCAGCCTTGGTCTCCTTATTCCTGTCCACAAACCCAGCTCCCAGAGCTGTGGTCCCAGCAGGGGTGCGGGGAGCCATGGACAGGGGTAAAGGAGGGCATGAGGTAAAAAGTTTGCGAACCACTGCTCTAACAATAACCTGCTACAAGACTGAGAGCACAGGAGAAATAAACAGTCTTCCTACTTTCAGTTCTGGTGCCAGGACAAGGTCCAGGGAAGCCCACAGCTGATACTGCAAGGAAATTCCTGCTCAGCCTTGAGCTGCACCTTGCTTAGTGCTGGTGAAATCTTCAGGGAATCTAGCTCCGGAGCTCTAGCAAGTCTCTACTGAGCATGTTCTTCACATAGGCTTATCATGTGGCCAAAGCTGGATAGATTTTCATGGGGATGGCGAAAGGTACACCCGTGACACAAAGACCATCACCCTGATGCATTTTAAGTCCCTGCTCCAAAGCATGGAATGTGCTCTTCTCAAGGTAAAGGTCACTAGAAGTTTGTTTTGTTTTTAACATGAGCAAAACAAAGTATTTTTCTCTGGCCTCATTCTCAGAAATGCCTGGAATTTCCCCTTCTCCAGCCTCCTACCCACAAATCAACCTGCGGCAGACACTTGTCATGTAAAATTTCAGCCTGAAGGGTTAATGTTTGGCAAAGATACATACAACTGAAAACAAGGTCTTACAGCCGCAGGCAAACTTAATAATAGGCAATGCTATATTAAACTCTGCAATACTTGTATCAAGGTCAACAAGCAAAATTCAAACTTGGCATCTGTTTTGGTAAGTGACTGGGATGATAGACTTTAGGACACTGTAGAGATCTGCAAAGCTATTAAGTTGATTCATTCTAGAATCAAACCTCACTAATGTAGCTCTAATTCAGGAAGAAATCAAAATATACTAAATTCTAGAAGCTAAACAAACACTGATACAAACGAGTTTTTCATCTAGATTTTCTTATTAGCTACAAACGAACAGAATTAAAAGTTTATTTGAATAAACAGAAATTAAACAAATCCCAGAATATCCTGCACACAAAAATTGATGATTATGACAAACACAACTATAGGCCAAATCATGCCTCATTCATAACAACCCATGAAGGGGCTGAAGTGAAGTATACAATTCAGTTTTCACATCATTAAGTTATATTTTCATGTCCAGAGAAAGGTTTAGGTGATCTAATCATCCAACTCCATGGACGTCCACTGGAAAATCTACACTTCTTAGCCCATCTACACAAGAGCAGGATATTTGTTTGGAGAAACGATGTATCCCTGCTATCCCACTGGCTTTCCCTCTCTCCTGGCAGCACCCATAGCACTCTTATCCAAGACTACTCTCCACCCATCCATCCCCACAGTGGCAGTGGATTTTATTGCACCAATACTCTTAGTATCAGGAATTTCTGTCAGTGCACAGAGATGCTGTTGCCCTGGAACAAAAACTGTTGAGGCAGACAAACTCCTATGTGTTTGGTAGAAGTGGAGCAAAGACTGTAGGTAATTCTGGTCAGTACATAACATGCATATCCTTTCCCCTTTACCTAAAACCAGAGGGCATGATTTGGCTATACCGTTCTATAACTGCACTAAGTCATCAGCAAAGGTCAAAGATCAAGGACAGTGTGAGTCCGTTGCTCAATGGAGAAGGTGAGCTGGCAATGGAAGAGGATAGGAAGGCAGATCTGCTCAATGTCTACTTTGCTTCAGTCTTCTCCCAAAAAATACAATGTGACCAACTAACTAGCAAAGTTACCATAGACAATAAAGAGGAGGGGATTCAGATTGGGATAAGTAAAGAACAAATCAGGGATCTTCTTACCAATATTACCTGAGGGTGCCAAAGGAATTAGCTGAAGAATCTCAGAGCCACTGGCAATATTGTTTACAAACTCATGGATGACAGGAAAGGTCCTAGAAGACTGGAGAAGGGCATCTTTTAAAGGGGGGAAAAAGGAGGAAGCAGAAAACTATAGGCCAATCAGCCTGATTTTGATACCTGGGAAGCTACTAGAGCAGGAGTAGGCAAATTTTTTGGCCTGAGGGCCACATCTGGGTATGAAAATTGTATGGCAGTACTAGTGTTCTCTGACACTTTTGCATTTTTAGGTCTAATTTTATAAGCAAGTCCTTTTTAAATTAGGTGAAACTTGGAGGTGCACAAGGGTTAGGGAAGTTTCCTATAGCAGCCTGCCAGTGTGCTAGCCTGTCAGCCAGCCTCCCTTGCACAGGGACATATTTTAAAAATAAACTCTGAAGTATATGCCCCAATCCAATAGTGAATCATGACTCCTGTTCACCCCAATACAAGCAACAGATATCATAAGAACTGTGTGAGCAGGCTGGAGTGCATAAATCTTCATTTTTCATGAAGGGTCTATAGACGACAAATTTAAAGCCTCTGGTTTGGCAGGCTTAAAGTAAATCCCAGTATATTCTACCTGGCTGAGTTCTGGAAAGCCAGTGAAAAATTATTTTTTTCGGCGCCAGATGGTACATATGAAATACTTACATGGGTAACATAGCAAGTCCCACCTTTTCACCTACTGAATTGACAGCAAAACCTGCCTTCACCAACCATTTAAACTTGGTCATCTTCTAACAGGCACAGAGCATCAACGTATCCTATATGTTTAGTGTTACTTTGGAGTTCCTAAGGCATCAAGATGTCTGTTTATTAGGGTTTAAGATCCTATGTGGAGCTGCAGAGCTCTTTGGTTCATTTACCCAGATGACCAGACCAAATGGATTTCATTGGCTCCATCTGAAGAGCACAAAAAGATTAGTCTTTGAGGCAGAAGATTTCTAGAGAAAGAGTCAGGAGAAACCCAAGAGAAATACAGATTAAGGTTATGGTTTTCAAGTAAGGACCTGCTTCAGGCAATGTACTGCAATGCTAAACTGTATTATACTGTTCAGCCACGGGTAGTATTGTGTGTCATGTACATTATTTAAAGTTCATAACATCCATACCTGGCAAAGCATAAAAAAAATCTTATGATGAACCCAGTTCGTGTGTATAAACAAACTCTGTAGTCAATCTATATCTGGTGCAGAAGCATAACACAGTGTCAGGAGTAAACTAAGAACAGAAACAGAAGGAAAATGACAACAAAGCTTGTAGACTGAAGGAACAAGTAACAAAAGTTACAAGATCTCATTAACATGTGTAACAAAGCTCCAAGTTTGTACTCATGGGTCCTGCACTTCCTGGCAGATTTAGGGGCCTCAGAAACTCATCTAGGCCCCAGAGTGACCTCCCTTTCTCAGTATAATTGGCAAGAGTCACCACCTAGTGAGTTACCTTCATCACAGCCAGTATGGAAGGTGGAAAGAGTTGGGGGGGAGCCCGGGCCCGCCCTCTACTCCGGGCTCCAGCCCAGAGACCCTAATAGTATCAGCTAAGATGGCTGACCTTTTATCCACAAAACACAATACAATTCCCTGGGCTACTTCCCCACAGCAGTCCCTGCTTCTTCAAACTCCACTTCACCCTTACCTCAGGGCCTCCTTCCTTCTGGATGATATGTTGTCCACCACTCAGTCTCACCAACAGCACAACCTCCTTCCACAGCTCCTGACACCCACAGCCCACCTGACTAACTGGGAGGTTTTTATCTGGATTCAGCCAGTCCCTGATTGGCTTCAGGTGTCCCAATTAGGCTAGCTGTTTCTACTCCTTTCTAGAATGTTCTTAATTGGCCCCAGGTGTCTTGATTGGTCTGGAGTAGCCTTTGTTTGGCTATCCAGGGAACAAGGACCTGCACATCCTGAGGCTGATATACCTGCCTTCCAGCATTCTCCTATATCCTTCTGGTCTGACTCCGTCACACATGCTACTCTTTCAATGCCCCAGAGAACTTCAGTTTTGACAAACCTTCAGAATGGACAGATTTGCAAAATATTGTTTCTAGATTTCAAATTGCAAACAAACTCCATACAGATATACAGATGCTCCTTTAATATATGCAATGGGGAAATCAGCCAAAGCATATCTTCAAATCCTTTGACTTGACTGAAGACAATCAAAAATTGCTATGAAAGGGTTCTGGATATGTTTGATGCGTACTCAGAGAAATGTGATCTATATTTTCACCAGATAATTCAAGAACCAGGGGGCAATGTTGAATATTTTATATTAGCTCTGTGTACATTGACTGAAAACTGTCATTTGGGGAATGCAAACTGTGAAAACATCAGATACACACTGCTTATTGGGTTAACAGATAAAAACCTGTCATAGCTGCTTCAACTGAAGAGAGATTTAGCTACAGCTATTCAAATAACAAAGCAGTATGAGCTGGTGAGACAGCAATATCAACAGCAAGTTGCTAAACTTGAAAAATAAGACACTAGCGTAATAGTTAACAGATACAGTATGAGTGATAAAAGTAATTACATTGAACCCCGGAGAGGGGGAGGGGGAAAAGAAAGAGAACTCCCAGGTTAAGAGGGACAAATTCCAGCCTACATGCATAAACTATGGAAAAAGTCATATCCCAAGATATGATACACATCCAGCCAGAGGCAAAAGGTGTAATAAATGCATGAAATATGGACATTTTGCAGCTGTTTGCCACACCAAAGCAATCAGGGAATTGACTTATAGACAATCCAAAGGCATTGTTTCTGGGATCTATCACTTTCAATAACACTGAGCCTGTCTGGAGAGTGAAACTGAATATTCATGGCAAGACTATTGGATTTAAAAATGACTCGAGAGCTGATGTCACAGCTCAGAAGGAACTTACAATTAGGTCTGGCCTTAGAGAATGGCACCTTGGGTAAACTTGTATTTTGGTACCCTTTGAGTATGAGAACAGCAGCATGGGGTGCAGGGCTCGAGGACCAGCTCCTGCCCATGGAGCCTGGCCGGGCAGCACAAGGAAGAGTTTCTGAGGCCATTGGCTCCTCCACCCATACACTCCTGACCGCTAGCATGAAGTCCATTAATGGCTATTAGCCAGGATGGGTAAGGAATGGTGTCCCTAGCCTCTGTTTGTCATAGGGGAGTGATGGATGACAGGGGAGAGATCACTTGATCACCACCTGTTAGGTTCACTCACACCGGGGCACCTGGTATTGGCCACTGTTGGTAGACAGGATACTGGGCTGGATGGACGTTTTGTCTGACCCAGTACGGCCATTCTTATGTTCTTGGCAGAAGGAGAGTGGGTGGGCAGCCGAGAACATGCCTGCAGGAAGCGGGGACTCAGTGACTGGCCCACTGGCTCCTTAGGGGCAAGCCCTGCTGCCTTCACTTCCCTGACAGGTTAACAGCTCCAGGTGCATAGCCCCCTCCCTACTCAGCTGGACAAAGGCTCCAGCTCCAGGATCACAGGCACTCAGTGGGTTGGCAGTTCATAACCCCAGCACCTCTGGGATCCCATCCTGCAGCTGCCACTCAGCTCTGAAAGCAGCACTGCCGCCACCACAATCGAGGTAAGGGTGGCAATACACCATTCTATGCAACCCTTACTTCTGTGCTGCTGCTGACAGTGGCACTGCCTTCAGAGCTGAGTGCCTGGCAAGCAGCCACTGCTCTCCAGCTGCCCAGCTTGGGGCCCGGCACCAGCACTCACTCCCATTCCAGCCGCTCCCACCCACCAGCTTGCAACACTCAGATTGTGTCCCCCTGACCACAATGCCTGGGCAGTCCCTCACATCATTGACCCCTAAGGCCGGCACTGCTTTAACCGCTCCCCAAAAGCTAAAGTTACCTGACATAGCTCTGTCAAACCCTGGAGGTACTGTGAACTGCCTGGGCCAGTTCATCCCAGAAACAACTTACAAAGACAAAAGCTATGCATTCAGATTGTAAGTGATCCAAGGACCACAGACCAACAGCCTTTTCAGCTGCAGTGTGGCAGCCATGATGGGCCTAACGCCAAAGGTAGAAGTAGTCAATTAAATATTTGGTGATACTGGACTTTTGAAAGGAGATCCATGACAAGTAACCTTAAGAGAATGCTGAACCATATAGCGTCCATGCATCTCAGAGGATTCCTACTCCATTACTTCATAAAGCGGACACTGAGTGAAAGAGAATGGAGTGGAGTGGCATAATCGAAAAAATCTCTGAGCCAACAGCATGGTGTGCTCCACTAATACCAGTTATAAAGAAAAATGGAAAAATAAAAATTGTGTGAATCTTAAAAGACTTAATGAGGCAGCTGAGAAAAATATATCCTCCTGTGGCGGGTCTGGCTCCGTTGCGCCCCTTGGTGGCAGCGGCGGGGTGTGGCAGCGGACCCCAGCCACTCTAAGTCTTAAATAAAAAGGGCAATACGGCCCAACGGCCAAAGTCTATATAAAGGCTCCCTGCTCTCGGAGCAGTGTGGCCCAACGGCCAGAGTCTATATAAAGGCTCCCCGCTCTCAGGGCAGTGTGGCCCAATGGCTGCAAGGGGATAGGGGGACCCGGTCCCGCCCACTCCACTGGGTCCCGACCTAGGCCTCACCTATTGATGGGGCTTCTCTGCCCCTAGCTCGGCAGGGATCCACTCGCAACACGCTGAGTGTGTGTGTGTGTGTACCTTAAAAGTTCCCTGGGTCACTTCCTACCCACACTGCTGGGCCATCGGTGTCCGGGGGTCTTCTGCTGCATTCCCCTTTAGGGTTGATGTCAAGCTGGGACTCCAGCAGTGTCTCTGCTGGGCTGGCCTCTGGAACCCAGGATCCTGGCTGTACCTCCATAGGAGCTGGTAGCATGCGTCCTTCCTCTCCGGCAGTCAGCCCCGACTGAGATGCTCTGCAGGCTTTTATACTGGATCTCCAGTTGGAGCATGCCCAGCAGGGCTTCCGGGGCATGGCCTCCTCAGCCCAGAGGGAGGGGTTAACCCCTGCAGTGCCAGTGTGGGGCCAGTCAGCCCTGTCACACCTCCGAACACTGGATGATTTCCTCCCCAAAGTGAAAGGAGCCACATATTCTCCAAGCTGGATGCCTCGAGTGGATTCCGGCAAATTCCTTTTGCCAAAGGAAGTGCTAGCATGACTACATTTGTCACACAGTTTGGGAGACTTTGCTGTTGTAAAATTACCTTTTGGGATTTCCAATGTACATAAAATTATCCAAAGAAAGATGGCAGAATTGTAAAACAAAATAGAGGTATAGTTTTCATGGATGATATTCTGATAATGGAAGAACACAACAAAACCCTCGAAGTCCTAAGCCTTGTCAGTCAGTCTGGAATTAACTGAGGAAAAATGCATTTTCTGCCTACCTGAAAACAAATTTGTGGGACATGATATTGCAGTGCACAAACAATTAAGTGAGTCAAATGAACCCACGATTAAAAGCAATTGTATCATAATTACAAATGAAATGAGAGAAGAAATCCTAAACCTCATCCATGAGGGACATCAAGAATTAACTAAATGCCATGAATGGGCCAACCAGTCAGTCAGTGTGTTTGTTGGCCATCAGCAAAGAAAAATATGTAGTTCAGCACAGCTTCTGATGGGAAAACAAACTAAGATTCTTTTCCAAAGTTGGAACACTAGTTCTGTCTCCAAAATTGCCAAACCTGAGGAAAGTATTCAAATTGAATGGAAAGGCTTTAATAGCTTATAAACACTTTTACAGCAGATGTCGCATAGTTAGACAACTGCCAGGTCTAGAATCACGTCAAAATGGATGGAGAAAAAAAATGATGGACAACTCCAGGTATCAAAGAAAAGGAATTCAGTACCCAGATTGTAAGTGATCGAGATCAACAGAGGAGAGTTCAGTAAAAACCATCAACATCTATCATTTGTTCTTCAGAAAAAACAATCAACAGATGGCAGATGAAGAATAAGATGGTGACTCTAAGGATTCCATACCAATCACAGCTAGTCACTGGAACTAACGGACCACCAGATGACCAAGCTGTTATAAGCTCGAGTCATGTAATTAGAAAGCCAGCATGATTCAGAGACACTTAATAGACTGATACATAATGAACTTCAAAGACTGACAGTGAAAATATTGTAAATGGTAAGAATATACAACTTAATGGGGGAGATGTAATGGAATGCTAAACTGTATTACATCATTTGGCCACTAGCAGGCACTGTGTTAAAATACTTTATTTAAACTTACAACAGCCATAGCTGGCAGATCATTAAGGGATCTTATGATAAACACAACTGATGCGTATAAGCAAGCTTGGCAGCCAGTTCATATCTGATACAGGAACATGACAGGCAAACCCCAGGAAGGGGCTGAATTTTGTCTATAACCTATTGGCTGTGCACAACATGAGAGCAGAGCAGTGATCTCTCCCATTTACAAGGAGATTGGGGAAAGGTCACTCGGATTAAGCAGTCTTCCTTCAATATACTGTATCCATAAAAAGTAAATATGATGTGAGATATAAATGCACAAAACTCTGGAAATTAAAATTTATGATTCTCCCAGCAACGATATCTCACACCCTGGTGCACATAAAATATTTTGTATTACTGTTCTGGATATGAGCTTCTATGCTTTCACATATGACAGCAATGTAGCTACATTATGGTTGCTGTGGGAACCAGATCTGAATTTTTTACTTTTGTGTTAGGATCTCAGCTGAAATGTTACATTAATATGGGGGGGGGGGGGTGCACGCATGTGCGCATGCAGCTCTTCTCTATGAAAAAACAAGGAAAAAAGAAGACTTGTCATGTTTCTGGTATAAGCAGTTATTTAACTGTGTCCCTTGAATTAAAACACTGGCTTTCAGTATACACAGCTCCAGATACTCTCTTCTATGCACACAAGAAAGCAAAGAATAAAGGACCAATATAACCTGTGCTCTGAAAGAGTCCAGGATCCCCTAGAAATTACAATAAGAGCAGGGCCAGCGCTACCCATTAGGCTACCTAGACAGTTGCCTAGGGCACTAGAACTTGAAGGGCGGCTTTTTGCCCCCCCTCGGCAGCAATTCAGTGGGCTGTCAGGCGCCCTAATGTCTGCCAAATTGCCGCCGAAATGCATGTGGCGTGTTGAACTGCTGCTGAGAATTCGGCAGCAGATCAACAAGTCGACTGCCTGTCGGTGGCATTTCGGCAGACACTAGGACTGCGGATGCCGGCGCCCCCCTCTGTACTTGCTGCCTAGGGCGGAACAATACCTTGCGCCAGCCCTGAATAGGAGATTATATATTCAAAACCTGTATCAGGCATATGTGCATACAGCAAAAGTAAGATTGCATGAACAACCTTAACTTTGGCACCTCCTGACTTTTGAGTGTTCAGTTTTGTAATCTCAGCATTCTATTCCCAATGGTTCTTTAGTGTTCTGTCTGTGAGGGAATGTTTGTGTGTTAGACAGTCTTTAATTATTCTTATTTATATGTATCATAGTACAGCCAAAGGGCCCCAGTCAGCCTCAGGATTCTGCACTATATGAACACCTAGGAAGACATACCCCAATGACTACAGAAAACAAAAATCTTCAATAAAAATGCAGGCTACAGGATAATCTGGAGCAGGGGTGGCCAACCTGAGACTGAGAAGGAGCCAGAGTTTACCAGTGTACATTGCCAAAGAGCCACAGTTATATATCAGCGGCACCTCATCAGCTTCCACCACCCTCCCACCGGCAGTCCCACCGATCCATGCCTC
Source organism: Dermatemys mawii (assembly GCA_007922305.1). Classification (NCBI taxonomy): domain Eukaryota; kingdom Metazoa; phylum Chordata; order Testudines; family Dermatemydidae; genus Dermatemys; species Dermatemys mawii. The sequence continues at coordinate 18,358,837 of ML677326.1, read as the reverse complement.
CACCTCCCTCCCTGCACTTCCCAATCAGCTATTTTTGACATGCAGGAGGCTGGAGGGGGAAGAGGTGAGGGCAGTGCAGGCTCAGGAGAAGGAGTGGGAAGGAGTGGAGTGGGCGCAGGGCCTGCAGTAGAGCCAGGGGTTCAGCAGTGAGCTCCCCCTGGTCCACACTGAAAAGTTGACACCTGTAGCTCCAGCCCTGGAGTCGGTGCCTATACAAGGAGCCACATATTCTGAAGAGCCGCATGTGACTCCAGAGCCACAGGTTGGCCACCCCTGATCTGGAGCCTCATTTAAGTAAGAGGGGGCTCATGCTTTTACTGGGGATGTTCTCTGGTAGGAGGTGGCCTTCTTCATGGTGGACTCAAGAACCAATGTAACCTCTGGGGCCAGTTTCCAGTCTCCCAGAAAGGTTTTTGGCAATATGTTACTCCAGTGCAAACTTCTATGTTTTGTTTTGTTTTGTTTTTTTTTTGTCAAAGGGGAATTCCTCTGGCAATATGTTAACCATGCAGCATAAAGATAGCTGCATATTTTGGATTTACCACTTACATACCTATTATGCTGAGAGGATCAGCAGATAACATTGTACATGTCAACTCCATTAGTACAGTCCATTTAAAACACAATAAAATGCACTGTTTTGATACACAAGTGGATGACTCTTGAATTGTCAATCTATGCACCACAATTTTAAAGCATTATTTTCACGCTATGTCTGAACAAATCATAGGTTTGCAAAGTTACTGAGACATAATGTCAGATTCTAGTACCCTGCATGGAGATGCAGAGCTATTCTGTCAACATACCTGACAGTCTGATCAGGAAGGTCTCATTATCTCCAATATAGAGGATAAAAGTTGGAGACTAGTGCAAGAGAAGCTAATCAGACAAGACAGGAAGTCTTGCAGAGAATCAGCCAACTCAGGAAGAAGCTCACGGTAAGATTTATGTCTGCTGCTTTTAAGTTAAGAATAACAGAAAACACCCGCCTCATAGCATAAGTCATGTATACTAAGCCTGTGTGTTGAATGCAATCCAGATTTCAAAGATAAAGAAAACCGATTGTTTTAATGAATCATGTAAAAAGAAAGGAGTTCAAGTTTTTAATGTGTCAAACTGCAAGTGTAACCCATACACCTCCTGGGTGTGGGGTTCTGTCCCATCTAGTGGCACTGAGGCCACTTGAAAAGAGAGATTAGGAGTCTGCCCTACAGCTATACCTAACAAAAAATTATCTTTTAGCTCATGCAGTAGAGGTTCACACATTTAGCTCCAAAGGTCCCAGGTTTAATCCCAACTGAAGTCTGTCAGTATTACACAAGCACATCAAAATGGAAATTTAGCTCAAACTGGAGATGGCCTCCGATTTTAAATGATACTATAATATTATGTCATCTCTGCATAGTATTATGAGTGAATCCAGCCTAGTGCTTCTTGCAGATAAAACAATCACATGGTATTTCTAAAGTAAATATCTGTTTTCAAATGGGAGGTTTATAACATCTGAACAAATGGTACATGGACACCCTGGGAATTGAATAGAGCCATCTGGGCAGGAAATCTGGAACTTGAAAAATCCCCCATGCTCCTGGCTTCCAAATTAAAATTTACAGAAATCCAGGAGGTCACTCAGTCATCCTGATCTAACAAGAAACCTTCAGGCACTACAAGCAAAAAGAATGATACTCCAGTTTGTGGAGTTTCAGGTCATTCGAATTTTCTTCTCTCTTTCAAGGAGGAGTCATTTGAGCCCACTCATTCCAGAAAAAATTACTCTCAATTTTAAGTGAAGGAAGTTTAATATGCTTCACACCTCCCAAATGAATTTTGGAATATTTTGGCTCTACATGTTCTAGAAGATGGCACTAAATATGGTAATTTGTTATGGCTATTGTTTGAAATGGAAAAAGCACATCACAAACAATACAATTATGCTAAACAGCTTAGGGTGACCAGATGACCTGATTTTATAGGGACAGTCATGATTTTGCGGTCTTTTTCTTATATAGGTTCCTATTATCCCAACCCCAGGTGTGGGCAAACCTATTGGCCCAAGGGCCACATTGGGGTTGCAAAACTGTATGGAGGGCTAGGTAGGGAAGGCTGTGCCACCCCAAACAGCCTGGCCCCACCTCCATCTGATCTCCACCCACTTCCTGAAACCCCAATCCCCCACTCTTTGTCCCCTGACCACCCTCCTCCCGAGAACTCTCCACTCCCCATTAAGTCCATTAATGGCTATTAGCCAGGCTGGGTAAGAAATGGTGTCCCTAGCCTCTGTTTGTCAGAGGGGGGTGATGGATGGCAGGAGAGAGATCACTTGATCTTTACCTGTTAGGTTCACTCACTCCGGGGCACCTGGCATTGGCCACTGTCGGTAGACAGGATACTGGGCTAGATGGACCTTTGATCTGACCCAGTATGGCCTTTCTTATGTTCTTATGTGTTGGGTTTGCCTATTTAAAACACATTAAATAGATATGTCAAACAAGATCCTAATTAGTGTGTACACATACACACACGAAGTAGGATCTCGTTTTATTTCATATGCTGATATACATAGGCTTCCTGGAGGACAAAATAATCAAACATATTTTATTATCTTGCTTTTAGTAATGCTTTTGACACAGTCCCACATGACATTGTCATAAGCAAACCAGAAAAACATGATAGATGAAGTTACTATAAGGTGGGTGAACAACTGGTTGAAAGACTGTACTAAGAGAATTGTCATGAATGGTATGCCCTCCCAAATTCACGGCATATCTAGTTGGTCCCTCAGGGGGCATTCTTGAGTCTGGTCCTATTCAGTATTTTTTACTGATGATGTGGACAGTGGAGGGAAGAATATGCTTAACAAATCTGGGAATGACTCCAAGCTGGGAGGGATAGCAAGCACTGTGATGGACACTTTGATAGAATTCAAAATGACCTTGACAAATTGAAGAACTGAGCTGAATTCAACAACATGAAATTTAATGAAGACAAATGCAAAATACTTCACTTGGGAAGGGAAAAAATCAAATGCACAACTACAAAATGAGGAATAACTGTTTAGGTGGTAATGCTGCTGAAAAGGATGTGGGGAAAATGGGGTGAGAGTGGATCACAAATTGAATGAGAGTCAACAATGTCATGCAGCTGTGAAAAAGGCTAATGTCATTCTGGGATATAATTGTTATTGCTATTGTTAAATATAAGACTTGGATGATAATTGTCCTACTCTACTCAACAGGATCAAGGCCTCAGCTGGAGAATTCTGGGCAGTGGGCACCACATTTTTGGGAAAAATGTGGACAAATTGGAAAGAGTCCAGAGGAGACCAACAAAAATGATAAAAGATTTAGAAAATTAATCTGCAGCAAGGGAGATTTAGGTTAGATATTAGGAAAAGTTTTCTAATTAGTGGAAACCCCATCCCTGGAGGTTTTTAAGAACAAGCTGGACAAACACCTGTCAGGGATGGTCTAGACTTACTTGGTCCTGACACAGCACAGGGGATGGACTTGATTTCTTGAGGTACCTTTCAGCACTATATTTTTATGATTCTATGAAAATGATCTACACTTTAGTTTCTTCGATGAAAAATCCTACAAGCATAAGTATACGAGCATGTATGATACACACACACACACACCTGTCAAATAAAAGAATGCTAGAGTGTGGAATTAAAAATAAGATACAAAATTCTTCACTTTTGGTACATTTGAACTGGGCAGTGTCATAAGCGAATTAACCTAAAAAATGTTCACATTGAAAAGCTTTGCAACAGCCTGGCAGATTGCAGATATGCCTTGAGGCCACATAAAGATATCACACGCAGACATGAAATAGAATCCACAAAGGCAAAATCTTACTTGGAGATTTACTAATTGGAAATCTGAAGTAACTCAACAGCAGGAATCTACCCCATGCAGTGGTACTCAGTCAATGTTGATAGCTACTGTCATACTTTATTCCCACATTTTAATGGTACTGCTGCAATTCAAGTACTGTACTTACACTATCCTGTACTTATCTCCAGAAAAGGAAAGCTGCATTCGCATCCGGAAATCATCATGAAAGTTATCAGGCAGATTCCCACAAAGAACGAAGAAGTACATCATTATATTTCTGTTTTTCTGATGAGAAAACAAAGCATTCTGCCAGACAAAAAAAAAAAAATCTAATTTGTGAGAACTGTATTTTATAAAGATTAACTAATCAGCTACACTGGTGCATCAACTGTTAGTAAGATATGTCTGACAATGAAGAATCCACGGGTAGATACTAATACTTCGATAGGATTTATCATTATAGCATTCAGCTCTCTCGATCAATAGGTTAATAATAATAGCAACCTCAGTATGAAGCAGCATGCACTCAGGTAAACAAAATACACAAGAACATAGCTAAACCACAGTTTTTGAAATCTGAATAAGATCTGTTGGTTTCTCTTCACTTCTAAACAAAGATTTAATAGCCGTTGCTGTAGTGAGGTTCCTACTATTAAGATTTCCTTAATTTTACAGCATTTGCAAACACCTTTACTAATATATTTTCAAGAGTTATAATAAAAAAGTTAAACTACAATTGTCAGATGAACCAAGTACACAGTGAGATCCATTATCCTTGTTTGTTTACTTAAGGTGACTATACCCCAGGTATAAGGAACACCCCACAAAATTCTGTGCACCTCTGGGGAGAAGGGGAAGCCAGCATGAGGCTAAATAAGACATTTATGCCCCACATTTAGATTCCATGAATTAGTATCAGATGCCACAGAGCATGCCCTGTATGCTAGAGAAAGGGTCTCTACATCACTCCTCCTTGGATGCAACCAAGTTCCCATTTGTCCTCAAGATCCATGTTTACAGTGGCATGAACACAAGGGACAGCAGCCACTATACCAGACCAAGGCTTTATATATTTGCCACGGGAAAATGAACATTGATACCAAAAGCACATAAATAAAGGAATAAATTTCTGAGGATAATCTCATGATTCAGCAAACTAGGGAATAAATGAGCAAGATCATCACATAAATGCTCAGTTTTCTTTTTTCCACAAATCCTAGTAGGGTTTAGAAAATGACCTTGTTGCTCAGATTCCTAGTAATTTATAAGGTAGCTCCCTCTTCTGGCTTATTATATAATGAGTCAGTGAACAACAGGGTTACTTAAAATATAACATGCACAACTGAAATAGAAAGTAACATCTTTCCTCCATTCCTGGTCAGGTAGTATCAAGTGCTCACACTGGGATTGTAAGAGTTGCTCATTTAAGTACAATATATAGAGTACCACATTAAGACAGGAAAGATGAAGCTGCTTGAAACTCATGTATAACCCATTCTCACTGCAGAAATAGTTCTTTTCATAATACAGTATAAATATGAAAAACAGCAGGAATATCACAACTGCCTTAAATCCCTATGCAATTTGCTCTCCAGAAAACAATTGATAAATATAGATATTGAGGAGTGTGACGGAGTTAGACCAGAAGGGTATAGGAGAGTGCTGGAAGGCAGGTATATCAGCCTCAGGATGTGCAGGTCACTGTTTCCTGGATAGCCAAACAAAGACTACTCCAGACCAATCAGGAACCTTCTAGAAAGGAGTAGAAACAGCTATCCTGACTGGGACACCTGAAGCCAATCAGGGACTGGTTGAAACCAGATAAAAACCTCCCAGTTAGTCAGGTGGGTTGTGGGTGTCAGCAGCTGTGGGAGGAAAGTTGTGCTGTTGGTGAGACTGAGTGGTGGACAACATATCATACAGAAGGAAGGAGGCCCTGAGGTAAGGGTGAAGTGGAGTTTGAAGAAGCGGGGACTGCTGTGGGGAAGTAGCCCAGGGAATTGTATTGTGTTTTGTGGATAAAAGTTCAGCCATCTTAGCTGATACTATTAGGGTCCCTGGGCTGGAGTCCGGAGTAGAGGGTGGGCCTGGGCTCCCCACTTTTTCCACCTTCCATACTGGCCTGTGATGAAGGCAACTCACTAGGTGGTGACTCTTGCCAATTATACTGAGAAAGGGAGGTCACTCTGGGGCCTAGATGAGTTTCTGAGGCCCCTAAATCTGCCAGGAAGCGCAGGACCCACAAGTACAAACTTGGAGCTTTGTCACAGGAGGCTTTACCATTTGTACCTATATAAACTGCAATAAAAATATATATATGATTTCTTGAGTTCCCATTTACAGAATTATTGACTGGAAATTTAAAGTCCTGAAGTGCAGAACTGTACTACATGGTGTGGTTCTTTCAGTTGTGTTAGTTCATTCAGTACTCACACGTTTTAAAGATATCCTGGGTTACTGCCCTACGGGGAAAATTCTGATCCCCTTCTCAGCAATGCAGAGGGTCTCACAGGCAGCAGAGTCCAGACAATTTGTCAGCACATAAAAAACAGAATTTGGAGGAGACAACAAAGGTGTGCTTGCCCTGTACAGATCCCAGCTCCTGGGGAGCCTGGTTTTTGGGTGGAGTGGACAGCGAGATGGGAAGGGTTGGGCAAGAGTTGGTGATTCTGCTGCATCCACAGGCCACAGCCCTCACCTAGATAAGAGTAAAGGCCTCATATTTGCACTAGTGGCCATGGAGTCATTCCCACAACCTCTGGATGGTCCACAACGCGATCCTCAAGCAGAGTGCCTATTCCTAGAACATGGAATTTTCCTGCTCCCAGTATTTATCTTCAGGGAAAGTTATATTAAATAAGATTACATTAAACATATGGGGCTAAATCTTGACCCTCCTAAAGTCACTGATTTCTCACTTTGCTAAATGTATTGCTTATAACAAAAATCGGTGCTTCTAGCTAGTTATAACACATGTATACACACAGAAGCAGATCTCCCTATTAAACTATAGACTAGATATTCAAAAGGTTGCAAGCACATGATTTTGACTGACTAATATATGTATATTAGAGAAACAAGGTGGGTGAGGTTATACAGTAGACTCTCGATTATCCAGGATGATAGGGAAAAAATTAATCCTGGTTAATAAAATCCTGGATAATCATCATCCATAGGAAATATGGGGAGAAGGGGTTGGTTCACCAGCCACCCTGCGCTGGGGAGAAGGGGTGTTGGTTCACTGGCTGCCCTGTGCCCTGGTGGGTTTTTTTTTGTGTGCTTGGGGCGGCAACAAAGCCAGAGCCGGCCCTGCGAGCTACGCATATATTTTTTTTGACATCCTGGTTAATCCACTTTCTGGTTAACCCAATCCTGGATAATCGAGAGTCTACTGTATCTTGTATGTGAACACAGCAGAGCAGCGACTCACCCCTGCGGTGCCTCCCGCTGGTCATCCAGGAAATTAGCTTGTCCCAGCATCCAGAGGGCTCTCTGCAGGCCGTAGTCCCACTTGCTGCTGGCCCCGTGTCCCTCCCTAGACCTGGGTACCCTCTGACCTAAGGTGCTGCACCCCTGCAGTACCTCTACAGTCTCAGGGTCTCCCCTCCCCAGGGAACCCCCACTCCTCTTGCCTCCCCCACAGCCCTACTCTACTCTGGGTACCTTGAGCTTCCCCTGCACCCAGGCCTGTCTGCCTCTGAAGCCAGAGGAGACTCTCTCCCTCAGGCCCCTGCCTCTCAATCCTTTTATAGGGGCCTGCCGGTCTGTTTGGGGCATGGCCATTCAGCTAAGCCTGCTTTCTAGTCGGCCTGGGCTTTGTACTTGCAGCCTCAGCCTTCTTCCAGGACTGACTTTAACCCTTTCTGGCTGGGAGCAGGTAGCCACCCTGCTACAGGGAACAAATTCTGTTGATGAAAGTGGCAAGCTTTCAAGCTACATGCAACTTTTTGTCAGGACCTAAAATGCAGCTCCGTGTAATTCAAAAGCTTGCCTCCTTCACCAACAGAAATTGTTCCAATAAAAGATATTACCTCACACACCTTCTCTCCCGAATATTTTGGGACCAACGCAGCTACAAACACTGCAAATAATATACATTAAATCAGACCCACAATTTTCAGGAAAGTTACAGCAAAATGCTTCTCGCAAGAGCATGCAAGGAAAGTTTTACTATCCAAGCACAGATAAAACCAAAACCCCCCAGGAGTTGTGAGGGCAGAGCTGAGTGGAAAAATACAAACACTACTATGCAGACACCTGCTGCAGATGGCTGACTTCCAGTGGAAGGGAAGTCCCACTCTGGCAGACCTTGTAAGAATCAACAGAGTGCGGATTCCCCGCTGCAGACCTTAGCAGAATAAAGAGAGTTGACCGGGAGAGGAAAGAAGAAGGCAGGCTGGAGCTGGGGAGTTGGTACTGCCCTAACTCTGAAGCCTGGAAATGAGGCTGGTTGGGTAACCACATCTGGAACTAAAACCTGCAATGGTACTGCCTGGGTTTAGGGAACAAAGACTAGCTAGAGGCTGGAGCCAAGAAGCAATGACTGGTTGAAGAACCACACCTAGAACCTGAGAAGCTGAGGTGCTTAGGTAGTTCAAGAGCCTGGAAGCTAGCTAAACAACCATAGCTACCTGGGCAGGGAGGCAGGAATTCTTTGCATGCCTGGTAAAAGTTTGCTCACGCTTTGTCTGAACAGTGCGCAGGGCTTTTTATGTCAAGCAGCAAGAGCCCGACATGTTTAATCAGAGGTTTACAAAACAAAAAGAAATCACAAAATAAAACCCTTGAAGTTACAACTGCTAAGTGCCATTTTAGAGGAAAATATATAATTACACTCATCTGTTAAAAAATTGCCATTAGAAACTCAGAGAAAAAGGTTCTATAAACCATTCTGATACCAATCATAGCACCCAATTCAACCACACGCACATACACCTCCGACCCATTAGACTTAATAGTTTTAAACAATCAGCATCCAAACAATCTTAACACTTTCACTGCAAGAACACACAATAACTACAAGTGTAAATGAGCCAAAATGATCCATTAATCATAAAGCTCTCTCTCATAACTGGTATATCAACTGTTTAATATCTTACTCTTATTCATACAAATATTGTATTAATATCTTACTCTTATTCATACAAATATTGTAAAAGTTCTGGTCTTTCATACAACCATACATAACACAAAAGATTTAAATGTAAGTTCTTTCAAAATCCATCAACATATAACGGTGGGGGGGGACTTTTTGGCTCGAGGGCCACATTGGGTTGCAAAATTGTTTGGAGAGCAGGGTAGGGAAGCCTGTTCCTCTCCAAACAGCCTGGTCCTGCCTCCGATCTGAGCTCCTCCCACTTCCTGCCCCCTGACTCATCCCATCAGAACTATCGACCCATCCAACCGCCCCTGCTCTTTGTCCCCTGACTGCCCCCTCCAGGGACCCCCCCCACCCTAAATCCCCCCCCACGACCTCACCCTCCCTACCCATTCCCCCCTGCTCCCTGTCCCCTGACTGCCCCAACCCCTATCCAGTCCTGCCCTCTGACTGCCCCCAAGGACTCCCTGCCCCTTACCCAACCCCCCCGCTCCCCTCCCCAACCACTCCCCCAGAACCTCTGCCCCATCCAACCCCTCCTGCTCCCTATCCTCTGACTGCCCCATATCCAACCCCCCCGGCCCTGGCCCCCTTCTCACGCCGCTTAGAGTTGCATGTCTGGCGGCCCGTCCAGAACCAGACAAGCTGCCCCACTCTCCCGCAGGAGCACACAGCCCCGCCCCCCAGAGCACTAAGGATGCTCAACCTATTTAGTTTAATCTTCTCTTGAATAAGAGTCTAAAAGTATGTACATGGGGAAAGAGATTTCTGATTTATTTTGATGTTGGTTATCCAGGACTTGATTTACCCCTGCTTGATTGCCATTTTATGCTGATATAACTCCATTGATTTCTGTGGAACGACACCAATATAAAACTAGGGTAATGCAGTGGTGAATCAAGCCCAAGGATATTTAATATCTGTTGTCTTGTTTTTGAGAGAAAGCTATGGCAAAGAAATGGGTCTTGCAACTATACCTGAAGGTGATGAAGTTCAAGCTCATCAACTCCCACATGCCTTCTAACTCCCCAAAATGGCATATTTCCCAAACACTTTCTTATAACCAAATTCTACATATTAGCACTTTTCACAATATAGAAAAGTAGTCTATCGAGTACTGTTTATTCATGGAGTGAAAAGGCCATAAGAGCATGCATCAGGTTAACATTCTAGTTAGTGTCTATGAATCAAGTGGCACCAATGTCAATAGTGCTGCTTCCAATTCCTTAAATATGTAAGTTTCAAAACCAGGGAGCAGAAAATTCACATTGTAAGCAGATTTCAAAATTGTAAGTGCCTAAGGTGTTCACTTTAATGCTGATAACTATAATGAGTTTTTTGGAGTCAACAGTTCCTTTAAGCAAATTACTACTATATTGAATTTAAAGCCATATGCAACTTATATGAAAGCTAACAGTTTACTGGAAATCAAAGTTTAAAAGAATTCATTGTTTTGAATATTATAAAGCAAAGTTTATATTGTATAAGGCGGTAGGGTGGTCTAGAACTCACACAAGAGACTGGGATGGAGTCCTAGGTTCTGTTCCTAGCTCTGCTAACAACTTACATTATCTTGGGAAGGTGATTTAGAGCAGTGGTTCTCAGCTAGGGGTCCGGGGCCCCCTGGGAGGCCACAAGCAGGTTTCAGGGGGTCCACCAAGCAGGACCAGCATTAAACTCACTGGGGCCCAGGTCAGAAAGCCAAAGCCGCAGAACATAAGCCTGAACCCTGGCGCTATGGGTCCCACCACCTAGGGCTGAAGCCGAAGCTTAGCTTCATGGGAGCCCCTGTGATATGGAGCCCCAGGCAACTGCCCTGCTTGCTACCACCACCGTTGGCCCTGGCTTTTATATGCAGAATACCAGCTGTTGTGGCACAGGTGGGCCGTAGAGTTTTTATAGCCTGCTGTGGAAGGGTTGGGGGTGGGGAGAAACTCAGAAAGAAAAAGGTTGAGAATCCCTGATTTAGAGCCTGATTTTCAGAAGTGCTGAGTACTCACAACTATGTCAATATTAATTGTGGGTGCTTAGCACCTCTGAAAATCAGGCCCTTCATCTCAGTGTCTCAGTTCATCCATTTGTAAATAGCATATAACCATACCTCTCCTCACAGAGCTTTTTGAGGCTTAATTGAATATGTATAAAATGCTTTGAGATCCTTGGAAGAAACACAGAACGTAAGTGTGAAATACATTTTATTCATGGCAGGTAGAAATAATATCTGAAATAGGGTTTTTGTTCAACACAGCAAGACTAAATCAAACATGATTATCTTTGCTTTGATTGTTATGTTTACCTTACTGTGCTCTGCATTTTAAATATTCGCTTCTGTTTCCTGTTATGCAAATGAATGGTTTTCATCTCATTTAAATCTATTTTAGGTAAAGAATAATTTTCATTCCTAATCTAAGAGAGAAATGTCACTGTATACAATTCTGGAATCTAATTGATGGAGCACCGCAAGGAATTTGCATGCATTCAAAAGTACCAGAAGCAAACAGTTCCTAGAAACCACATTCATTGGTAGAATATAAATTTAGAGATAGATACATGTGCATTTACTTTGGTGTCTAGTATTGTAGATAAGGCCTAAATCATCATCAGCTGATGTAGCTACATTGGTGCAAACCCTAGTACACATAGACACACTATGTCGGAGTGAGCAAACTACGGCCTGCAGGCCACATCCAGCCTGTGGGCTCCTCCTAACTGGCCCCTGAGCTCCCGGCAGGGGAGGCTCCCCTCGCCCCCACCCCGCCTTTCCCTTTCTTCTTCCTCCTCCTCCTCCCCCTGCCCTCCCCTGGAGCCTTAGTGCACCATGCAAGCAGCGCTGGGCGTTGAGGGGGCAGCGTGAATGGCTCGGTGTGGAGCCAGACACACTGGTCTGAGCAGCACAGTAAGGGACTGGGGTTGGATCCGGGGCTGGAGGGGGAAATTGGAGAAGGGACTGTGGGGCTGGATAAGGGGCAGGGAGTCCTGGGGGGCAGTCAGAAGGAGTGGAGGCTGGAGGCGGGTGGTATTGGATAGAGCATGGGTGTCCCGGGGGTACGGAGAGGGGTCGGGCAGGTAGGGAACAGAGAGAAGGCAGGGTTGGGTAGGGGGTGGGGTCCCAGGGGTCTCTGGAGGGGGCAGTCAGGGGACAAGGAGCAAGGGGGGTTGGATGGGTCAGGGATTCTGAGGGGGGCAGTCAGGGGGTGGAAAGTGGGAGGGGGTCGGATGGGGGTGGGGTGCCAGGCTGCTTGGGAAGGCACAGCCTTCCCTACCCAGCCTTCCATACAATTTTGCAACCTCAATATTGCCCTTGGGCCAAAAAGTTTGCCCATACCTGCACTATGTCCACTAGTGCAGTTTCAAGCAGGAATTTCCAGCTTGAGTATAAAAAGTGTTGCAGCCTCCCTCTGAAAGAGAAGAAAGTAGGGGTTGGAAGAATGAGGTCCTGCAGGAAAAATTCTAGGAGCAGCCTAGAAACTTATATTTTGTTGTGGTTGTTATTTAAATTCTTATTATGGCACACTTCAGGAAAGGGAAAAGTTTGGTCTTTATCAAGAGTTCTTATACTTTGCTTGGAGCAAGGATAGAATCCCACCTGTCATTGTGATGAATCCTTGTAAGGGCTGTATGCATCTTTGCAAAGAGTGCAGATTACTGTATGTATCCCTAGATATCAGTACCGTTTAGTAGAAAAATGTAATCTAAAAATTGGAAAAAGTATGTGCCAAATTCATCTCACAAGTAAACCCACTGAAGTGAATAGATTTACAATGTGAGGTGTTAATTTGGCCATGTAGGTATAATTTATTTGGTCAACTTGTATTCCTTGGTTTCTTGCTCTTGTCTTAGCAAGTCATCTCTCTGAAGTTCATCTAACCTCCATGATGAGCAAGAACCACAGAAAGATGTACAAGAGTGCTTTCATTTTAAGTCATGGGTCAAAACTGGATTTACAATATCATCACTGATGGCGGAATGGTATTGTTTGTTCCTATATTGAATATTTATGATCTTCTTATTCTTAAGGAATGAGTAAGTCTGGTTCTGGGTCCTGGTCAGTGAATTGGCCTTGTTTGAATCTAAATTTATTTAATATTAACTTTGGGGTTTTCAGTAATTTAAATGTTTTCTTTAACACTGACCTCAAGATAGGCCTTGTTAGCAAGTTAATTGAAAATAATAGCACTGAACATACATTTCGTTCTGTCCTGTATAATGTATGATAACCCACTAATCAAAATTATATTAATCTAAGTAGGTTTGATACACATGAGTACACAATAGGCAAAAACCTTCGTTTTCACGCCCATAAGGTTGCTTTGTGACAGATCTTAGTCATCCAAACTTTTTTTAAAAAAAATCAAGGAAATGCTAAGTTTGACAGTCTCCAGCATTATATGCTGCCTGGTAATTATGATAAATGCTTTCAATCACATACTATTATAGTGGGTTTCTTTGGTATTTTCTGCTCTTGTAGGGGAGAAAATACCAAAAAAAACCCACCACAGTAGCATTTAGCTTTTTTTTTTTTTTTTTTTTAAAAAAAAAAAGGGAACTGCACAAAGTTGAGAAAACCAATTAATCTGAAATTAAAAAGGAACAGTCGCAGGACTGAAATGCCTGCAAGCTATACAAAAACTATTTAAGAACAACATACATGATAGCGGCTCAAACTAAACATATACCCCATATCACCTTGATCACTTGGTCCATCAGCCCTCACAGAGAAAGTGCCGATCACAACACGTCAGACATGTTGCTCTAGCCAGTCCTTCAGTTACCCACTGGCAAGGCTGTCAATAGCACCAGACAGCCGATTGGCATGGCACACAGCAGCCTAGAACACCCGAGTGATCTGGCAACTGCAGCCTCCCAAGCAGCTGGGATTACAGGAGCACACCACCATGCTGGGTATACCCCATATAAATTTTTTTTTAAAAAAAAGTAAGAGGACCAATAATATGTCACCATGGCTAAACCACAGAGTTAAAGAGGTGGATAGAGGCAAAACACGTCCTTTAAAAACTGCAAGTCAAATCTTGATGTGGAAAATAGGAAGGAGCATAAACTCTGACAAGTGTAAAATATAATTAGATAGGCCAAAAAATAATCGGAAGAGCAACTAGCAAAGGACATAAACTAATAGCAAACATTTTTTATAAGTACACGAGAAGTAGAAAAGCTTCCAGATGATCAAGATGCTAAACGAGCACTCAAAGAGGAAAAAGCCATTGAGTAGAAACTAAATGAATTCTTTGCATCCATCTTCATTGCAGAGGACATGGGGGAGATTCCCACACCTCAGTCATTCTTTTTAAGGTGACAAATCCGAAGAACTATCCCAGACTGAGGTGTCAATAGAAGAGGTTTTAGAACAAATTAAAAAATTAAACAGTCATAAGTCATCAGGAGCAGATGGTATTCACTCAAGAGTTCTCAAGGAACTCAAATATGAAATTGCAGAACTACTAACTGTGGTATGTAACCTATTGCTTAAATCCAGATGACTGGAGGAAAATTAATAAAACCATTTTTTAAAAAAAAGTTTCAGAAGATACCAGCCTGTAATTGCCAGGATAAGCCTAACTTCAGTACCAGGCAAAACAGTAGACACACAAATTAACACAATATGTTGGGGAAGAATTAAACACAGCTTTTGTAAAGGGAAATCATACCTCACCAGTATTTTGGAATTATTTGAGTGAGTCAATAAGCATGTGGACAAGGGTGATCCAGTTGATATAGAATACTTGGACCTTCAGAAAGCCTTTGACAAATTCCTACATCAAAGTCTCTTAAGCAAACTAAGCAGTCATGGGATAAGAGGGAAGATCCTCTCATGGATCAGTAACTGATTAAAAGATAGGAAACAAAATATAAGAATAAATGGACCATTTTCAGAATAGAGAGGGGTAAACTGTAGGATCCCCCAAGGATCTGTATTGGGACCTGTGTTGTTCAACATTCATAAATAATCTAGAAAAAAGAACAAACAATAAGGTAACAAATTTTGCAGATGATTCTATATTATTCAGGATAGTTAAGTCCAAAGCTAACTGTAAAGACTTATAAATGGATCTCACAAAAGGGAGGTCTGGGCAACAAAATGGCTCATGAAATTCAGTGTTGATAAGTGCAAAGTCATGCACATGGAAAAAAAATCCAACTGGACATACAATGTGAAGGGATCTAACTTACCTGTTATCACTCCAGAAAGACCTTGGAGTCATAGTGAATAGTTCTCTGAAAACATCTGCTCAACGTGCAGTGGCAGTCAAAAATCTAACAATGTTAGGAATCATTAGTAGAGCCCTACCAAATTCCTGGTACATTTTTGTCACTACCACGGTGATAGGATTTTTTAAATAGTAAATTTCATGATTTCAGCTCTTTAAATCTGAGATTTCAGAACGTTGTAATTCTAGGGGTCCTGACCCAAAAAAGGAGTTGTGCAGTGGGATGCAAGGTTATTGTACGAGGAGTTGCATACAGCTACCCTTACTTCTGCATTGTTGCTGGCGACAGCTCTACTTTCAGAGCTGGGCAGCTGAAGAGTAGCAGCTGCTAGCTGGGAGCACAGCTCTGAAGGCGGAGCTGCCACCAACAGCACTGCAGAAGTAAGGCTGACATGGTATGGTATTGACACCCTTACTTTTGCACTGCTGCTGGCAGGGTGCTGCATTCAGAGTTGGGTGCCCGATCAACATATGCCACTCTCCAGCCTACCAGCTCTGAAGGCAGTGCAGAAGAAAGACTAGCAATACCATGACCCCCCTAAAATAATCTTTCAACTCCCCTGCAACTCACTTATGTCAGGACCCCCACTTTGGGATACACTGGTCTCCCCCATGAAATCTGTATAGTATAGGGTAAAAGCAGTGTTTTCCCCAAGGAATTGAAATTAGAGGGGGTGTTGGAATATTCGGAGGGGGGGTGAGGGCCAATGAGGTGTCAACCTTGAGGGTAAAGGTGGGCTGTATGGCATCATAGTAAAAACTTAAAAATATTTCACAACCATTTTAATAGATTTAACTCATGTTTTAAAATCAAACAAATTAAAGTTGGCTACTCAAGCCTACTATGAAGCACTACACCTACATCTGTCTTGGTTTCTTGTTGTAATTTTGCACTCTTTGATGTCTTCTTGTGTGTCCGTTACTTCCAGTCCTTCATGATATGCTCATGATCAGGCAGAAGGCGACTTCTTTCAGAACACAAAATTTTATTCAGTAACGAAAAAATATGCTCAACTGTAGTTGTTGTGACTGGGATTAGCAAGAGATGAATTCCTACTTTTATCCGAGGAAACATAGCACAAAGATTGGGTCAAGCCACTAGTGATGATAAAGAAGTTGAAGTTAAATCTTCATTCATTTGTCGTATGATATTTCACTTTGTGTTCAAAATTTTCTATTCTGTCTTGATCACAGAGCAGCCCCATTGCTGGTAGTGCCTCACTCCACTCAATTGTAGGTGTTTTATAAAACAGGCATCTATAAAAGCTACATGGAGCTTGATAGAATCCAGAAATCTCTATTGTACATTTGTAAGTCTTTATACGTTTTCAGCTGGCTTAACAAACACTTCTTATCCTCTTCACTTATGGAGTCAATATAAGTATCTTCATTAGTCAACTTCCGGACTGAAGTCTTTGTTTCTTCCAATACATTTTCAGTTGATATCTCTGACTGATCCAAAGATGGCTTCTATTGCTGGACAAAGATCTACTACTGTTGCAGTAGATGCCTGGATGACATTGTTTAATGACCCAAGTGGTTTTAACAAGACTTACAAGAGAGAAAATGGCAATAGTTTTCTCTGAACTTAGTAACAAAAGGAGCCCACCAGCCTCATTACTTAGATCTGTCCTATCTTGGTGGATACTTTCCAAAGCCAGTAATAACGGCTGCAGTAATTTTTAGACAACTGCCAAGAATCACTCATGAGAAAGCCAGCAGTTTTCCCAAGTTGGACTCATTTGAACTTCAATCCCAGTGTATCTTCTATTTGTTTCCAAAATGTTCAGCCCTTTTGGACTGTTGCTGTAAAAGAGAGTATTAAAAAAAACCATTAAATTTGTGGCTTTTTAATGTCTTTTGAAGATTCTGTAGTTTGTACTAGTGCTAGCTGGAGTAGATGGCCTCTACAGTGTGCACAGGAAAGATTAGGGTTACACTTTTCTCTGAGCAAAGCTTGTACTCCACTATGTCTTCCAGAGAAGTCTGTAGCTCCATCAAATGCACAAGCAGCCATCTGTTTGGAGTTCAATTTATAAGTATTTAACTCTTCTAAGATGTCAGAGATGCAGCTGATGTGTCTTCTATAACCTGAACATCTAGAATGCATTTACTGGCCTACCACAGACATCAAGATAACATAGAAAATGACTTAATACTTGATGCCTATTTACACTGGTGCATTTGTCGGCCATGTATGCACATATTTTGAATATGGTGAGAGAATTCTTCACTTTTTCAACTCCTGAATCTTTCACTGTTGCACCAAATGTTTCAAGAGTCAGCTGAGTTTTTTGCAGAAAGATAGTGAGCGTTTGCCAGTCTGGTTAATCCTGAAGTTGGACACTGGTTCTGAACAAGTGACAATACGCTTAACATAGGCCTCTAGGTTGTAGTGTGTGGTATCTCTTGCTTAAACAGAAAGTATGATGCAATAGCCATGATGGTTCACATAAACTGAACTGGTTAGTCTCTAAGGTGCTACGAGTATTCTTTGTTTTCATTATAAACTGAATTGTGTCTCCAGTATTCTTAACAGCCTCATTAAGTTCCTCTAAAATTGGCTTTGACAAGGACTGTCTTACAAGGTTTTCTGCATGTTGACACAGTCCAGAGGCATGGTATTTTGCAGCCTTTTCATATAGGTTGACTTAGCTGATCAGTCTGGCAAACCAAGCTCTTCCACTTTTACTATATAAATCCATGACATGCCCACATCTTAAATAGTGCATATAGTTCTGGTCACACCATTTCAAAAAAGATATATTAGAATTGGAAAAGGTACAGAGAAGGACAACAAAAATGATTAAGGGTATGAAACAGATTTCACATGAGGAGAGATTGATAAGACTGGGCCTTTTCAGCTTGGAAAAGAGACGACTAAGAGTGGATATCATAGTCTTATAAAATTTTGAGTGGTGTGGAGAAAATGAATAAAGAAGTGTTATTTATCCCTTCACTTAACACAAGAACCAGGGGTCACCAGATGAAATTAATAGGCAGTAAGATTAAAACAGACAAAAGGAAGTATTTCTTCACACAATGCACAGTCACCTGTGGAAATTTTTGCCAGGGATGTTGTGAAGGCCAAAATTATATCAGGGTTCAAAAAGAACTAGATAAGTTCATGGAAGATAGGTCCATCAATGCCTATTAGCTAGGATGGGCTGGGATGCAACATGTTCTGAGTGTCCCTAGCCTCTGTTCGCCAGAAGCTGGGAGTGGACGACAGGGGATGGATCAATCAATGATTCCCTCTTCTGTTCATTCCCTCTGAAACAGTCACTGTCGGACAACAGGATACTGGGATAGATGGACTATTGATCTGACCCAATATAGCCATTCTTACATAAAAATAATTATAATAATAAAAAAGTTTAGTACAGAAACTCCCCAAGGCAATGACCTCTTGAGATAATGATCTTGGCAAATAATGCATTTTAAAAATATTGGCCCACTAGGAAACATATATTTATATAAGTTTCCCAGCCACAAATCTAGCTTCTGGGAAAAGAATCACTAAAACGTAGTCCAAGGCTCAGGCTGCTGTTGTTTGTTGTGCCACTTTTCACTCTATTGCTCTGCCCCAAAGGCTCTGCACTGTCACCTTCTGCTGCCACCTGCCACTGTGACGTCTGAGAGTCAGTCTCAGGTGGTTCCACCTGACCCTCAGTGATTTCAGCTCTCGGAGAGGGAATCTCAGTACTAGTGCAAACTGGGCCACCTCTTTCACAGAAACACTGTCCCACAGCAGATCTAAACACTTAGATCTGAGTATCAGAGATTTCAGCTGTAGCCGTTACTTAACAAACCAAAAAAGACTCTTTATGAAGCCTAATCAGCTCTGTCTTTAAACAGTGGAGAGGGACAGGTCAAATAGTACTTGTGACTCAGGCAGACCATCAAGCAAAACACTTGTCCCTACCCTCTCTCTTGATGCCCTCAATGAGCACAGGCTAAGGACAGATCTACTGCCCTTTACTCATACAATAAAAAAAAAGCACACACATTTCATTACCTCCCGCCCGCCACATTCAAGTGATTTGTAACCCAACCCCAGCCAAAATTTATCACTTGGGCAACACAGATCTGATACCTAGGTAGATTAGGTATGAATGTAAATACAATCTGGTCCTGAAGCCTTTCCCCACAGCTCATCACTAACTGTCAGGGAGAGCTCATTTAGACTTTACTTACAAATCATAATTTGAAATTATTAGGTTGGCCAACATTGCCGAAATGAATGCACTGACAGTCACAAAAAACACAAGCTGTATAAGGAAGCTAGTCTGTGTTCACACTTTTCAAATCTATTATACTTTTTCCAGATATACTTATTTTATCATGTACTTCATATGCTTTTAAAGCGTGTATTAATGTTTCAATTTCAATTCAAATTTCCAAACAATCACTACATTGGCAACACTGCATGTAATTAGTTCACAAAACTGGGGGTGGAGGGGGTGTTGGGAAAATTCGGGGGGGAGGGTGTAGGGAAATCTCTCGGTAAAAGCACATAAAAGTCCAGATTTCATGGTCTGTGACACATTTTTCATGGCTGTGAATTTAGTAGGGGCCTAATCATTAGGGAAACAAACAGATAATAAGACAAAAAAAAATCTTAATGCCGCTATATAAATCCATGGTACACCCCCACATCAAATACTGCATGCAGTTCTGATCGCCCGTCTCAAAAAAAGATACATTAAAATTGGAAAATGCATACGGAAGGGCCACAAAAACAATTGGGAGTATGAAACAGCTTCCATATAATAAATGATTAGAAAGACTGGGACTGTTCAGCTTAGAAAAGAGACAACTAAGGGGGGATATGATAGAGGTCTACGAAATCATGAATGGTGTGGAATGAATAAGGAAGCGTTATTTATCCCTTCCCATAACACAAGAACTAGGGTCACCCAATAAAATTAATAGGCAGCAAACAAAAAATAAACCAAAGAAAGTACTTCTTTACACAACACACAGTCAGCTTGTGGAACTCATTGCCAGGGAATATTGTGAATGCCAAAAAAGTATCATTGGGGTTAAAGAAGAATTAGATAAGTTAATGGAGGATAGGTCCATCAATTGCTATTAGAGAAGATGGTCAGGATGCAACCAATGCTCTGGGTGTCCCTAAACTTCTGACTGCAAGAAGCTGGGACTTAATGACAAGGGATGGATCACTTGATAATTGCTCTGTTCTGTTCATTCCCTCTGCATGATCTGCACTGACAAAAAACAAGCTACTGGACTAGACCGACCATTCGTCTGACCCAATATGTCCACTCTAATGTTCTTACGTTTATATTCCCTCCCAGCAACCATTTCCATCTCCAAATATTTTCATCATATCTGGGCTGCTGAGCTGTTCACAAAAAACCTTGTATCTATGCCATGAACAACGTTATCTTGTAACCTCTATCTATGTCATGAACATCATCACCCTGCTTTGAGCAGGGGGTTGGACTAGATGACCTCCGGAGATCCCTTCCAACCCTGATATTCTATGATCTTTGGATTAACCAACCTCTAGCCAAAGAAATATAAAACAAAAACCTAAAATCAACTTGTAAAATATACCACCATAGCTTAAGTTCCATGGTGTAAGTTTAGCAGAGAAAAGTACACACAGCCCACAGCCATTACCAAATTTTTATTCACTACTAAAATGCCGAATCTAAATCTCACATGGAAGCATACTACTCTGCAAATCCAAATAGCAAAATACAGGGCAAAAGCCACTCCTGGTTGCTCGTGCAGATAGCAAATGCAGAATCCCAAGAAATCCATTGCACAAATGCAACAAATCAGCATGTTAAGGCCCTTATTCCATATTATTCATGTACCACTGAAAAATCAACAATGCCATTGAAACATTCTCCTTGGTAGCGTATTTAAAAACACATGGTAGCATACAGGCTGACATTTGTTTTGGGGTTTTTTTTGTTTTTTGCATATTCAAAATCATATGTAATAAAATTATTTCTTCTTACACAAAAGCAGAGGCTATTCTGTATTCCGTCACTTGTACCATAAACAAATATATTCCAGGTTACCTCCAATTCCTCTTTCAGCATTGAAAAGAAAAATTAAAATGTTACAACCAAGTATTGCAAGGCCTCACTCAGATCAGTGGTCTACTGATTTCAAGAGTTAATCCAGACAGAAAAGGATGACAAGCTGGGCCCTTAGTTACCAAACCAGATGCTCCCTAACAAAAAGAGTTGAAACATTTCCCAAGGCCTCTGTGTATTCCAACGATGCTAAATGTTAGAATCCACCCACGGCTAGCAAAGAACAGTAACCTTTCTCCATCGCTCTGTGTGACACATTCAGGAATGTTCACCTCATCTCTTTCCAAACCGTTCACAGCTCTTAGGTTGCCTCTTTCTTCATCATTACAGCAGGGTTCTCCTCATCATGGCTGAGTGTAAGTCAATTAGATAGAAACATATGCCCAAAGAGCTCAGGTGTTGTAGGGCATGGCTTTTGCAGAGACCAACCATCAGCTGTTGAAGCATCACTTACCTTCGGAGACCTCAAACTGTGCTGTTCCATTGAGCTGATACAGGCACCAATCAACTGCATCCTCACCAGGGGGGCAGCCAACTAGTCAAACAAGCAAAGACACAGTCAATAACTCTGCAGCTCCCACGTTAGTGCTCCCTATAGCAGGCCGAGGCGAGGAAAGAGGGAGGAAGGCTGGGGAGGAGGACAGAAGAAAAGGGGGAGAGAAGTGAGGGGGAGGGAACAGAGAAAGGGGAGCAGGTGGGGCAGAAAAAGGAAAGGGGAGGAAGAGGAGAGAGAAAGGGGAGCAGGTGGGGCAGAGGAAGGAGCGGGAGGGTTAGGGGAGGAAGGAAGGATAGAGGAAGAGGAAAAGGAGAGAAGGGAG